>OY783214.1:1631666-2231666 GCA_963678705.1 Panorpa germanica
AATGAAGAAACAAAATGATGGAAATGAAGAAACAGCGAAGAAGAGAACTAAGGAGGTGAAAGAGAAGTTACTCAAGCAAAGAAGAATTTAAGAGAAAGAAGATGGAATATAACAAAAAGGTAAGGATAAAAAAGGAGTTCAAAACAAATGTCGAAAACGAAATAAAAGAGATAAGGAGGGAAAAGAAGGCATGGAAATATATGATAGGGGTACGAGAAAAACAAGAGAACCAAGCAAGATGATAGTAATGGAAGATTATGTTATATTATGGAAGAAAAGAAAGCACCAAATAGAGATGGATTAAAGAATGAAGCATGGAAATTAGAACAAGAACAAGATATGCAAAGGAGGAGACTTACCAGAAAACTCGAGAAAAGGTATAATAATTGCTATATACAAAAATGGAAACAGGCACGAATCCAAGAATTATAAGGGAATTACACTAATGAACACGGGATACATAATATACGCAGGGATAGTACGAGAAAAGCTAGAAGAAGAAGTGAAACAAAAATTTACAATAACTTATATTTAAAAAGGATTTAGAAAGGGGAGAGTTACGCTGGATAACATTTATCCGCTAAACTATATAGTGGAAGAAGAACTACTGTCAAAAGGCGGGAAGATATATAATATGTTCATTGATCTTCAAGCAGCATTTTACATGGACGTAAGGGAGAAGTTGTGAGAATTAATGGGAAGAAAAAAACATGATGGGAATTTAACTGAACTAATTCAAGAATTTTATAGAGAGACAAAAATCAGAGTTATAGTCGGAGGCGACGAGTCGACGAGAGAAGTTTTGGATGGATACGGGTGTGAGGCAATATTTTCCTTTGAGGCCCGCGCTATTTTCAATATCCATATCAGATATGAAGGAAGTAATGAAAAGAGGTCAAGACGGAGTGGTGATAATTAAAAAAAAACAGGAAAATATGGATCCTAGCTTACGCAAACGACATAGCTATATTAACGAAAAGAGAAAGAGAACTGGCGCAGATAAAGGAGGTAGCTAAGAAGGCTGTGGAGAGTAAATGAAAATATTTTTATTGCAGATATGCAAAAGAGACTAATAATGAGTACGGTGATGTATGGAACACATATATTGGGTGGAAGGAGCAAGAGAAATTGGAAAGAATCCAGCAGAGATTTATGAAATGGGTTCTATGGCTGGACAAATGAACGCCGAGATATATGGTAATGAAAGAGGTGAAAAGGGACAAAATAATAATAGAAGCAGTTAGAAGGGAAATAAAATTCGGAGAATAACAAATACGCTGAATGTGAGATAAAAAAAATAATGGATGAGAGTAGAAAGGAGGGTGGAGGAGGAAGAACGAAAAAGAACAAGGAGTACATTAAAAGAATGGCGACAGAGAAGGCAAACAGAAGAAGAAGACAAGTATGGAAGAGGAGCTAAGGAGCAGATACAAAAAGATACAGCAACAGAAAAGAATGGATAAAATGCAAAATATCAAATACAAACGAAAAAAAGACACAACGAACATGAGAAAAATTGCTAGATTTAGATTGGAAAACTAATAGAAAGGCAACAAATACTGTAAAAATAGAAAGGAAAGGATGTGCAGAGTGTGCGCGAGAGAGATAAAAACGCAGGACCTTATTAAGTATTCTTGAGAGAAAAGAGTAAAAAAAAGAAGATTGTACTGCTATTAAAGGAAGGCAGTGAAGGGAAACAATGAATGGCGGAAAATTAGACAAGGAGAGAATAAAGTAAAGAAGAGGTAGAGTAGAAACAGTTACACTTTAGTTCAGAAAATAGAGGATTTGCGGAGAGGAGATAAGGAAGACAAGGGATGGATGACGGAGCCAGAGAGAAAATTGAAGAGAAAATAAAAATATGGAAGAAAAAGAGCCAGGACGAAATAGTAAAGGGAGAGGAAACAATGAAGAATAAGGAGCAAGAAAATATAGGAATAAGAGTATAAAAATCAAACATTGCTGTAGGAATTATTAAAAATATTAGAATAGTTTTAGGTTTAAGTTGGCAAGTTTTTGAGAATTTACTGATTAGCTAAATAATTTACTGATTTAGATATGATACTGTTTTTACTTATTGTGAGTGAGTTATAATTGTACTTCTATTTCTTAACCTCTGCAAGATTTTCTAACAAAAATTCTTTGGTCAACCCAATGTATTTATTTGCAACTAAAGTATACCCCCATCGCAAGCGACGACTGTCTTTTGTATGTGAATTAAATTTCATTTCAAATTTTAATTCCATTTTTAAATTGAAATATTTAACTCGTTCTATATAAATTTTACATATAAAAACAAATAATTTCTCATGTAAACTGACTAAAAAAATATATTTCTTTCAACAAAATAAAAAATATTTTCAATTTCTTCGTTATTTGACAACTTTTTTTCAAAATTTGGGATTTCTTTTTTGATTCGAAATTAGGTATCAAGGTTAGCCTATATAACAAATTTCAACTTTCTAGCTCAATTTTTACCCTTGGCAAAAACCGCCCCTAAATATAATTTTGAATTTTTTTTTTTAAATATTTTATTCAATTATAACACAATCCAAAATTTGGGCTTTCTTCAAAGTTTCCTAACGAACCCCCTAATTTTCTCAGGGAACCTTTTATTAAAATTTGAATTTCGATGTTTTGAAATATGTTCGCATTCAAAAGCGTAATACATACGAAAATTTTCAACTTTCTATCCCCTGACTTTTTCATAGCTCACTTTTTTCAAGTTTTTCTAAAATTACGGGTTTCCAGGAAATTCAGGGAAAAATTCGGGGACGCCAAAAGTCTTAGAATTTCTTTCTCTACGAAATAGGCAATTTTCAAAAACATTGACGAAACCGTTTTTGCGCTGCCATACAAAATTTACTACCAAACATATGAGAATATAAGATCTCTAGAGTTTACCCCCGTCGCAATGCAACGTCCTTTTGTCGTGTATGATTTAAATCCAATAAAATAATCCGTAATAACATTTCATATTTAATTCTATTTTTAAACTGAAATAATAAATAAACTCGCGCACAAATATAAATTGACTAAAAAAATATATTTTTTTTATCAAAATAAAAAATATTTTCAATTTATGCGTTATTTGACCAATTTTTTTTTAAAATTTGAAATTTTTTTTTTCAATTTCTAAATAAGTTACCAAGCTTTGCTTATATACAAAATTTCAACTTTCTAGCACAATTTTTACACTCGAAAAATATTGCCCCTCGTGCCCCAAATAAAATTTTGAAATTTTGAATTTTTTTTATTAATGATATACTTAATTATTCTAGAATCCAGAATATGAACTTTCTTAAAAGTTCACTACCGAGCCCCCGAATTTCTTCAACCCCCCCTTTTTCAATTTTTGAATTTCTAATTTTTGAGAAATGTTAGCATTGAATACCTTAATACACATGCAAAATTTCAACTTTCTATCTTTTACGAATTAAAAGTAATACAGCAAAAAAGGCTCACTTTTTTTCCAGTTTTTCCAAAATTACGGGTTTCCAGGAAATTCAGGGAAAAATCCGGGGACGCCAAAAGTCTTAGAATTTTTTTCTCTACGAAATAAGAAATTTTCAAAAACATTGATGGAGCCGTTTTCGCGCTGCTATACAAAATTCAGTACCAAACATATAAGAATATAAGATTATAAACATACTAGCTTTTACCCCCGTCGCAAGCGACGTCTGTTTTTGTGTATGGCTTGAATTTCATGTCAAAATTTAATTCTATTTTTAAATTGAAATAATAAATAAACTCGTCCTATATTAATTCTACATATAATAACAATTAATTTTTCATACAAACTGACTAAGAAAATATATTTTTTATATCAAAATAAAAAATATTTTCAATTTATGCGTTATTTGACCAGATTTTTTTAAAATTTTGAATTTTTTCTTTCGATTAGTAAATAAGTTATCAAGGTTAGCCAATATGCAAAATTTCAACTTTCTAGCACAATTTTTACACTCGAAAAACATTGTCCCCCGTGCCGCCAAATAAAATTTTGAAATTTTGAATGTTTTTTTATTAATAATATACTTAATTATTCTTGAATCCAGAATATGAACTTTCTTCAAAGTTCCCTACCGGGCCCCCAAATTTCTTCAACCCCCCCTTTTTCAATTTTTTAATTTTTAATTTTTGAGAAATGTCAGCATTGAATACCTTAATACACATGCAAAATTTCAACTTTCTATCTTTTACGAATTAAAAGTAAAATACAGCAAAAAAGGCTCACTTTTTTTTTAGTTTTTCCAAATTTACGGGTTTCCAGGAAATTCAGTGGAAAATCTGGGGACGCTAGAAGTCTTAAATTTTTTTTCTCTTTAAATTCTTTAAAGTCTCTTTTAAAGTCTAGAGTTTACCCCCGTCGCAAAGTGACGTCTTTTTGGCGTGTATGATTTGAATCCAATAAAATAATTCGTAATTAAATTTCATATTTAACTTTTCTATTTTTAAATTGAAATAATAAATAAACTCGCACATATACATTGACATATATGAATTGACTAAAAAAATATATTTTTTTTATCAAAATAAAAAATATTTTCAATTTATGCGATATTTGACCAACTTTTTTTCAAAATTTGGGATTTTTTTTTTCGATTCGTAAATAAGTTACCAAGGTTAGCCTATA
This sequence comes from Panorpa germanica, assembly GCA_963678705.1. NCBI lineage: Eukaryota > Metazoa > Arthropoda > Insecta > Mecoptera > Panorpidae > Panorpa > Panorpa germanica. The sequence goes on from OY783214.1 coordinate 1,636,303, forward strand.
TACAAAATTTCAACTTTCTAGCACCATTTTTACTCTCGGCAAATACTGCCCCCGTGCCCCCAAATAAAATTTTGAATTTTTTTTTTTTTTTTTATTAATAATATACTTAATTATTTTAGAATCCAGAATATGAACTTTCTCCAAAGTTCCCTACCGGGCCCCCGAATTTCTTCAACCCCCCTTTTGCAATTTTTGAATTTCTAATTTTTGAGAAATGTCAGAATTGAATACCTTAATACACATGCAAAATTTCAACTTTCTATCTCTTACGAATTAAAAGTAATACAGCAAAAAGGAGTTCACTTTTTTTCCAGTTATTCCAAAATTACGGGTTTCCAGGAAATTCAGGGAAAAATCCGGGGACGCCAAAAGTCTTAGAATTTTTTTCTCTACGAAATAGGAAATTTTTAAAAACTTCTCTGGAGCCGTTTTCGCGCTGCCATACAAAATTCAGTACCAAACATATAAGAATATAAGAATATAAACATATAAGAATATAAACAAACAGTTGGAACATTATAATATAGGACAGTTGGAACATTATAATATAGGACCAGCGCTTTGCCCCGTCGCAAAGCGACGTGTGTTTAATATTTGTGAATAAAAAAAGTTATTTGATAAATTGAAAATAATGCAAAATATTATTTTTAAGTAATTTTCGCTAATATATTTCATTTTTTAAATTTATATTTTCTTATTTTGTTATAATTCCTTTATTTACAGTAATAAAGCACTGTATTGACCAGTCTCCAGGGCCCCCGCCCATAAGCCCCAATCGTCACCTCTTGGCTCCATGCTCTCTTACGTTTCCGAACTTTTAATTTGATTCCTCTAAACTTCCGTTATGGAGCGCCTTCTACTTTTAGCACTCTGCATTGCTCTATAGCGCTTCGCCCCGTCGCAGAGCGACGTATACATAATATTTGTGAATAAATAAAAGTTATTTGCTTAATTGAAAATAATGCAAAAAAAAACATTTTTAAGTAATTCTCGCTAAAATATATAATTTTTTAAATTTGTGTTTCCTTATGTTGTTATAATTATTTCATTTACAGTACCAAAGTACTGTATTGACAGTCTACAGTGCCCCCGCACATAAGCCCCAAACATCACCTCTTGGCTCAATGCTCTCTTACGTTTCTGAACTTTTAATTTGATTCCTCTAAGCATTCCTCTGTATCGCTTCTTCCCTGAGCATCGTCGGTCCTTAGAGTACTTTTAAAGCACCCCCGCTTTAGCGCTATAATTAAGAAAGCCTGCGCTTCCTCCTCCTTGTGTAAAATTATCAATTACCTTAATGATGCTCAGTATTAAACAATGTTCACTGCCCCACCCCTAAACACCAATCATCACCTCTTCGCTCCATTCTCTGTATCGTTCTCGCACTTTCAATTGTATTCCTCTGCACCTCTGCCACAATGCGCCCACTTGCAACACCACAGTCCACCTGAGCATAATCGCTCATTAAGGCACTTTCCTATCAACCCGGAAATTTCATCCTTAGAAGTACATTATCTTTTAATAATTATTGATAAGATAAATGCTTCATAAAATTAATTTTCACTTATTTCAATGTAAGCCTACTAATAATATCAATTCATTTATGTTTTTAACAAGGCATAGCGGTTCGATTTTAATAATCTCATCACTAGCCATTATCCTTCCCGTTATTGCACTTTTGATTTCATCTTTATGCACCGCCGCGCACACTTCCAGCACCAAAGCACATATTCTGCAACACGATTACGTCCTAGAGCCATTATAATCTATCGCCACTACTTCTAACACCACCGTTACTTAATACTAACCTCCAGCGCCACCCTCTCCTCCAATCAGGCACTGCTAATTCGATATTACAGCAATTCATTTACATAATTAAAACTGCACTGTAATCTTATGTTCTAATTTTCGCATTTATATTTACGATATAATATTAGTCTCCCCATTAATCCCCGCTCCTGAAATAAAATTGTAAAATTTTAGGCATCTATTTTGCTCTTAACTATTCTCTCTACCTTTATAACCTTTATCTACCTCTACTTTTATAAATGATCGAAATTTCAAAATTTAGCTGTTTAACAAAGCCTTTCCCGCCAGCACTTCCCGAATTTCACGCCGCTAAAAAGGTTAAAATTATATTCGCAAATATGCACATGCATAGTTTCTATTTTTTTTAATTCAATATTTGGGGCTGTTAACTATTTCTCTCCTATACCTCTCACTTCCCTTCGTTTTCGCAGCACAATAAACGCATCAAAAATCAATCCAATTCTACTTCTGAATGTAATTTGACTATTAAACTTATAGAGAACTATTGTGCTTCTATTTATATTCTACATGCAAAATATCATCGTTGTACCTCTATATTGGTCTTATACTCGGTTTATCACCCCCCATTCTAATGTTACACTTAAGAAAATGTAGTTTTTTTTATATTTTCGTTATTAATATGTCAATCTATATTTGCATACCAAATTTCAGCTTTGTATTTATATTTTAGACTTAGTACCCCCCACAAACCTCCGCCACTGAACAAGTTTGTTAAATTTTAGCACGGGGATCTATTTTATTTGTATCTAAGAACATATTTTTAAACTATAGCCCTTCATCTATATATATTTCATATTTCTGGTTTTTGGCCCCCAGTGCCCGCCGCCTCTGGAAAGTTACAGTTTTTTATAGTTTGTCTTTAATGACACTATATATAAGGACCACGTTCCAAATATCAACGTTCTAGCTCTGTTGCGACATTGCCCCCAAAAAATTACGCCGCTACTGAATTAAAATTTTGGTATTCCAATTATTGGCAAACATGCGCAATTAGTGTCTCAATACATACCCTAAGTTTTAATACTACTTTTTCAATATTTCTGGCTTTTACTACTTCAACTCCCGCCGGCACTGGAAATTTGCGGTTTTTTATTTTTTTTCTTTAATTACTGTCTACAGCGAGCCTACATATTAAATTTGAACGTCCTAACTCTATTCTAACATTGCCCCCAGAAATTCGCGCCGCTACTGAACTCAAATTTCAAATTTCCAACTATTGGAAAATGTGCACAATTATGATCTAAATACACACACCAAATTTCAGTTTTTTATCTTTTCTAGTTTTTCTAGTATTTTTTTGAATTTTCCAGTTCTTCCAGAATAATTTTTTCCAGGGAAATTCAGCGAAAAATTTAGGGACGTAGAAAGTTTTAGAAATTCGTCCTTTACATAATATTAAAATTTAAAAAACTTTGTTTGCGTCGTTTAGAAGATACCATATACGATTTTGTTACAGGAAATATATATATATATATATATATATATATATATATATATATTTCCGGTTACAGGGTCCCCCCCAAGATATATATATATATATATATATATATATATATATATATATATATATCTTGGGGGGGACCCTGTAACCCCAACCAAGCGCGTCCCCAGGTGGCGGATAGGGGAATACTCTAACCGTCTAGACGGCGGGCTGGAGGGAAATAAAATACCTCCCGCGGACCAACAGGAGTACAAGAACAATGGACATGAACACGGATAAAGATTTAAACACTACGGGACAAGGGGTCGGATCCCTAGAACCGGCACTTGAGGGGGTGGTTAAGCAGGCTCCCCTTGGGTCGTCCTCAAGCAACTGCGGTACGCATACGGTGATAAACCAGGCCGAGGCGTATGAAACAGCTACTGGGAATAGCGGAATGCAAGCGTTTCAGAGAAGCGCGAAATTACTTAGATCTCCAATAAGCAGACATTCGACGACGGACCTTCCCTCCGGGACAGGAACAGCCGTTGAGGAAAAAAGAGAAACTGAGGAGAATACAAAAAAAGGAGGAGAACAGAAGATATAGCACAGGACTGGAAAAAAGAAGGAAGCAAGGACGAAGCAAGAGCACTTGGAAATCTGATAAACATGATACAGAGGGAAGCCAGCAAACTCGAACAGATAGTTAAAGAGAAATTTAATACAAAACGGGAAATAAAAAAGATATCAGCTAGACTGAACCAGTACGTAGGCAGACTGAAATCAGACAATATCCAGAACAAAATCAGCAGCCTGATGGTGAACGTATCCTCTGCTGAGACACAAACTCAGGCCGGCATTGAAACAAGTGGGACAAAAATGGTGGACTCCATCTGTGGCAACATTGCGGAGATGGTAGAACCAGGCACAAAGAGCCAAAATAGGGAAGTGGAAACACAAACGGCCTTCACAACAGTATGCCAATGCGCGCCTAGCTTAGAGGAGAGAATACTGAAGTTAGACCAGGTGTATACAAGGGAAGCAAAAGCGAACGAACTTCTTGCATTAACTCAAATGGATGGAAACAAATTTTAAAACCACTAAGATGGCAATTGGCGGAATCCTTCAGATGTCCAAAGACAAGGATCTGATCCTGGTAGTTGACTCTGAGGTAGACGAGAATAACCCTCTTGTAAGGCGAGTAGGAGCAAGGGTGCCGCAGATAGAGGAAAGAGTTAAGAGAAAGTCGGTACAACCAGGAGAAGTTGTGTGCATGAGGAATAGCAGTGCAATAATAGACGAGAGTGGAGACAAGGAAATGGATATAAGCTACACATATCTGGCGGGGTTGACAGGAGTAGTTTTTTTTTTTTTTTTTTTATTTTCATTTTTAATTAATTTACAATCTGTCCGAGGACATTAAGTAAAATTGTATGACATAAATGACATGTGAGGTTGCCATCCATTGATGACTCCCCCTTACACTTTACCCATTTATACTATGTACAATAACTGAGTTTAACTGATATTTTATTAGTACGATGACATTTTAATTTTTGTTTTCATTTGGGTTTAAATTCGCTAAGTCCTTGGGATCTGCTCTTTCAGTCGTCTTATTGGCCTATGATGGAACAACTTCACTGCTGCTTCATTGGGATGATTCTGCAATCGAAGGTGGTACTTCCTACTGTAGCTTTGGATTTCCTCTTTGACCAGGGGCATTCGAAGATCTTTATGTACTAGCCAGTTAGGGACATATCTTGGGACATTTAATATTTGTTTCAATATTTTGTTTTGGAAACGCTGGAGAATTTCTATGTTTGACATGCTAGCGCAGCCCCATAGTTGTATACCATAAGTCCATATTGGCCGAATTATTGTCTTGTATATTAGCAGTTTATTTTCCAGAGACACTTGCGATTTCCAGCCAAGGAGCCAATATAGTTCTCTTCGTTTTTCTTCTAGTTGAAGCCTCTTTTTCCATATGTGGGTTTTCCATGTTAGACGTCTGTCCAAGTGCATGCCTAGATACTTCACTGTCTCTGCCTGAGGAAGAGCAATGTTATTAACGGTCACTGGGGGACACGTACACCTTTTTAGAGTAAATGTCACGTGCACAGATTTTATTTCATTTACTTTTATCCGCCAATTGTTTAGCCATTCCTGTATCTTAAGCAGGTGTCGTTGCAGTTTCATCGAGGCAGTAGCCGGATCCTTATGAAGTGCAAACACAGCAGTGTCGTCTGCAAATGTAGCTACTGTAGATTCGGACGAGCCGGGAAGATCTGCTGTAAACAGTAGATACAGAATGGGACCGAGTACACTGCCTTGCGGAACACCAGATTCGATTTTGCGCATAGTAGATTGTCCGTCCTGGTACTTTACGACAAACTTTCTATTTGTCAGGTACGATTTCAATATCTGAAAGATGTCGTTGGGCAATGCTACTTTAAGCTTGTTTAGTAATCCAGAATGCCAAACTCTGTCAAAAGCTTGGCTTATATCTAAAAATACTGCGGAGCAATACTAGTATTGCTTTGTGTGTAGCGCTGTGTTGATGGTACAAACAACTCGGTGGATCTGCTCGACTGTAGCATGTTTTTCCCTGAAGCCAAATTGGTAGGTCGGTATCAGTTTGTTAACTTCTACTATAGCTTTGAGCCTCTTGAGCAGTAACTTCTCAAATAGCTTTGACACTATAGGTAATAGGCTGATTGGTCTGTATGAGGTAACCTCCTTTTCATCTTTTCCGGGTTTCGGGATCAGTATTACTTCAGCAATTTTCCACTTTGTCGGAAATATTCCCAGTCTTACCATTGAGTTGAATAATATTGTTAAATATCTCGTTCCTTTTTCCGGCAGTTCTTTCAATATTTTACCTCCTATCCTGTCGTTGCCTGGTGCTTTATTGGATTTTATGTTGAATTTGATCATACTTTGGATTTCAGAAGTACTAAATCGCTTGACAGTTTCACTAGCAGTGGGTGGACTCCTTAGAAACTCGTGTATGTATTTTTCCTCTTCTTCACTGCGGCTTGGAGGAAGTGGCTTGAATACATCTTCGAGGTGTTTCGCGAAAGTTGCAGCTTTTTCATTATTGCTTCTTGCCCATTTGCCATCACTAGTTTTAATTGGGGTGTTACGTATTTTGGGTTGTTTGAGCTGCTTGGTGGCTTTCCATAAGGAGTAGGAGGAGTAGACTGGAGTAGTGATTGGGAAAGAAAACATCAATGATATGATCATGCTACTGGAAAAAATTAAAACCATCTTGGCAAGGGAAGGAAGAAAGGAACTTGTATTTGTCTGCCTAAATGATGGACTGGAGTTCCATCTCAGAAAAATGGTAGAGCTGATGCTCAGGGAAGAGGGGCATAATATTATAATATACACCAGAACCGAGGAGCAAAAAGTGCAGGACGGAAACCGACAAACATGGCAAAAGGCAGCAAGAAATGGACACTAAAACAGCAAGGAAACCCTTGTTGTTAAACCGCGGGAAGCCGGTAAAACATATGTGGATATAGTCAAAGAGCTGAAGGAAAATATCAACATAGATAAACTGGGCGTGGAAATAAAAAGCATTGCGAAAACAAAGGAGGGATACGTAAAACTAAGTCTAGTAGGTGGAAAAAGAGGAAACAGAGAGTCATCAATGGAAGCTGTGCACGAAAAAATGAAAACTTCAGTGGAAGCTGAACTAGTACATAAACAACGAAGTATTGTAATCATCGACATAGATGAAGCCACTAACAAGGAGGAAGTAGTGGACTCTATAGAAATGGAACTAAATGACTCAAAAATTGGGAAGAAAGACATTACCATTACTATGTCACAAAAGGCTAATAGTAGGGGACTAAGATACGCAAACATAATGCTACCAGTCGAGGGTGCGCTTAAGCTGGCAAGCAAAAAAAGAATTAGAATAGGATGGATAAGATGCAGGGTAATAGAAAGATTAGCCCCAGTTAGATGTTTTAAATGCCAGAACTTTGGACATTTCGCGAGCTCATGTAACAACAAGGAAGATACGAGCGATAAATGCCTGAGGTGCGGAGAGAAAGGACACAAGGCCAAAGAATGTGCAAACGAAGTGTGGCCTGCAAAATAAAAGGACATAGTGCGAGAGATATGATTTGTCCTAAATATAGAAAGCTATTGGGAGAATTGCGGAGAACCAGGATTGATCCAAAAAAACCAAATGGGGATTAAAATGATGCAAGTTAATGTAGACCGGGGAGTAGCAGCGTTCGACTTAGTACATAGTACCTGCTTCAATAAAAACATAGATGTTGCTATAGTAGCTGAACCCAACAAGAAACAAGCTAGTAGAGGTTTCTGGTTTAAAGACCTAAACATCGACGCAGCAATTAGAATATTCAACAAAAAAGTTAATGTTCTTAAATGCGACACTGGGCAGAAAGGCTTCGTATGGGTAGAACTAAAGGAATTCGTAATATACTCGTGCTATGCATCACCCAATATACCAGAGCAAGAATTTGTAAAGTACCTCCAGCGCCTGGGGAAAAACATTAGGAGGCAAAGCAAAGAGGTGATTATAGCAGGCGACCTAAATGCGAAGTCTCTAACATGGGGCTCTACCGTCGAAGACAAGAGAGGCCGAGCGTTGATGGATTGGATGGCCGAGCATGCAATGGTGATTCACAACAAAGGCAATGATCCAACCTTTGTGAGGAGGCAAAGCAGTTCTCACATAGACGTCACAATAACCTCTGAAAAACTCGCTGACAAGATAATGGGGTGGAAGGTATCGGACGAAGAAAATCTCAGCTTCCATAGGAACCTATACTTTGAAGTAAAGCTGGGGAACACTGAGAGGAAACAAACGACGGTAATGAAGTGGAGAGTACAGAAGGAAAGATTGCCCGTCTTCGCTGCGATTCTGGAAGAGGAATTTGGAAGAGCTCTAATAATAAATGCAAACACCTGCATAGAAATGATTAGGAGAGCGGCAGATCAGACGTTTACAAAAAAAGGTCCGGGAAGTAAACGGAGCCCAGTCTACTGGTGGAACAACAAAGTGGCGCTTCTCAGAAAGGAATGTCTCACAGCAAGAAGGAAGTTAACCAGAGGAAATAAAAGTAGGGTCTGCACAGAGGAAGAAAAGGAAAGCCTAAGGAACACCTACAGGGAAACGAGGAAGGCGCTTAAAAATGAAATCATCGCAGCAAAGCAGGAGTCATGGAAACGAATCTGTGAAGAAGTTGACCGAGACATCTGGGGCATGGGATACAAAATAGTGTGCAAAAAGTTCAGTACAATGCCACAGATTAAGATTGGGAAAGATAAGCTAAAAGCAGTCTTTAGCGAATTATTTCCAACACGCAGAGAGAGACATTGGGCAGAGGATAGTCCTATAATAAGTGCTATTCCGTATTTTTCAGAAGAGGGGCTCGGTACAGCAGTAGAACGTATGAAAAGTGGAAAGTCTCCAGGACCGGACCAAATCCCACCAGAGCTAATCAAAGCGGCGATTACCAAAGTTTCAAATGTGTTCCTTAAGGTGGTAAATGATCAACTGGAAGAGGGGGTTTTCCCCAAAGTATGGAAAACTGCAAAGCTAGTACTCATACAAAAACCCAAAAAACCAGGAGATGTGGAAGAGAAGTACAGACCGATATGTCTCTTAGACTCGATGGGGAAACTACTCGAACAGCTAATAGCGAAAAGACTGAATGAGGATGTCGACGACAAACTGTCGGGAAACCAATTCGGTTTCAGGAAAAAGAAGTCCACCATTGACGCAATGAAGAAAATAAAGGAGGTGGTACAAAACATTAAAAGAAGGGCCCATCGAAATAGGAAATACGCTGTGCTGGTCACACTTGACATCAAAAACGCCTTTAACACTGCGCCATGGGAAGGCATCATGGAAGCGCTAGTGCAACTCAATGTCAGTAAGTACCTTACAAAAATAATAGGCAGCTATCTAAAGGACCGATCTATAATAGTAGATGGAGAACAGGTGAGGGTTACATGTGGAGTACTACAGGGCTCAGTGCTAGGACCACTGCTGTGGAACATCTTGTACGACGATGTACTGAAGACGAGACTACCAGAGAGTGCAATAGTACTCGGATTTGCGAATGATGCAGCGCTCATAGTAGAAGCAAAGACTGAAGAAATACTAACAGCTCATACGAATCTAGCCCTAAACAGAATAGAGCAGGCGATTGCCAGGAAACAGCTGCAGCTGGCAGCGGAAAAAACGGAGGCTATTGTATTATATGGGGGTAGAAAGATGAGAGAGGTCACAGTCGAGGTGGGGGGGATGAGCATCAAAACCAAAGAGAGCCTCAAATATCTGGGAGTACACATTGGTAGAAACAATGACATGAGGAAACACGTCACCGAAACAGCGCGGAAAGCTGAGCAAACAATGATGGCACTCAGCAGGTTAATGCTAAATCTAAGTGGACCTAAAGCCAGTAAAAGGAGGATCCTAGGGGCGGTGGTCCACTTAATAATGTTGAACGCGACACCAATATGGGGAGAGATAATGGACAAAAAGAAGTACAGGAACATCCTAAGTGGAGTGCAGAGAAGGCTGGCAATTCGGGTGGGCAGCGCCTATAGAACTATTGCGGCGGAGGCGATTCAGGTGATAACCGGGATAGAACCTCTAGAGCTAATGGTAGCAGAACGGGGAAAAACCTTCTCAGAAGGAGAGGCCCAAAGAAAAGAGGCAAAAAAGCAAACGGCGAACAAATGGCAAGAAGAGTGGGAAAAAGACAACGGAAAGGCAAAATGGACTAAAAAACTTATCAAAAACGTGGAAAAGAGGAATAACCGGAAGCATGGGGAAGTAGACTACTACATCACCCAACTTCTAGGAGGGCATGGCTGTTATGGTGCCTATCTAAACAAATTCCACATAAGGGATACCGCAGAATGCTGGTATTGCGGTAATACGGATACACCAGAACATACGTTCTTTAAGTGTAAGCAATGGACAATGGAAAGAGAACGGGCGCAGCGCATCACTCAAGCGACTCTCACAGTGGACAATACTGTCGACATAATGCTGTCAAATGAAGAACACTGGAATGCCATCCGCGACTTTGTTACATCAGTAATAAAGAAAAAGGAAGCGGCAGTGAACAAGAAATAGAGTAAGAGCAAGACCTAGTTTGAAGTAATGCTATGCGGTCCCAGACTGTGGTCTAGAAGAAGAGAGGGTGAGTTTTGATTAAAATATTCAAAACTCAAAAGTTTTATAATTGTTTAAATATTGTTTTGTTTCGAGAGTAAAAGTTGTGCTAGAAATTAAAATTTTGTATATGGGCTAATTTTAGTACCTTATTTACGAATCGAAGAAAAAATTGCAAATTTTGAAAAAAGCAAAAATTTTGAATAACGACTAAATTGAAAATATTTTTTATTTTGTTAAAAAAAATATATTTTTTTAGTTAGTTTATATGAAAAATTACTTGTTTCTTTATGCAAAGTTAATATAGAACATGGTAATTATTTTAATTTAAAAATATAATTAAAATTTGAGCGAATTCATTTTACACATAAAAGACAGTTGTTGCTTGCGACGGAGGTAATCTTTAGTTATTGTATCTTTGAATTATTTTAATAAACACATTTGATTTTTAATACTTCTTTTAAAAATCACAGTCGTATATCGTTCTCCTTTACCGTTTTATGCTCTTAGATGTATATATGTACTTTTTTTACAATATAATAAGAAAAGAAGCAATAAATTTAAGTTTACTTTTAAAAACTTTTCTCGACTGTCAATTGACAATTGACAGGATTGTCTTTTTAAAATTCTAATTTCTGGATTATAAATATATTTCGTAATTATATTCCTTGGCTGTAAAGTACACGTCTACAATCGCATCCTGATTGGTTAAAATGTTGGCCAGAAAGGAAGAAGTTGAGTTTTGTGAAGAGATGCTAGTCAAAGAATCGAAAATATGGGTAATAGGGTGGATGATCTAGAACTTTATAGTCAAGCCACTTTGTGGACAAATGCATTGTCCTCATTAAAGTAGAGTTTTTTTCTTCTGATAGCCGAGCATGTTTTCATCAACTTTTTCATCCACTTTTGTAGAGATTATAAAGACAATTCTATCCGCAGACAAAGGTGTATTGCATACGAAAATTATTCTCTTGATAGCCTTGATTGAAGATGATAAAACAATAACTGGGAAACCTAATTAAATGTTCCAGCGGGCCGGTTTGCAGTAAGAAGAAGTCATAAGGAGATTACAGTCAGTCATTAGGTCATTAGGGCCTACAAGTACCTTGCAGTACTCGATATACTATATTCAGATATATTATTGGCACTGGAATAATAATGGATTAAAAATATTAATAGCAAAGCGATATTATTGGTCATTTTTGTCTAAATTCAGACTGTACATTTTTTTTCAACAAACATATTTTTTTACTGTATCTATGTATTACAAGGTCATGTGTGCCAATGCAGCTAAATTCTATTGCTACAACAGACACCTAAACTATATTATAGAATCGATTTCGATAACCACCAGATGTTAAACTATATTTACAGTATACTAAATAAGAATCATACCATTGCAAAAAATATAAGCGTTTCCTGTAGAGTGAGGCCAGTCATGAACATTCCTTTTGGCGGAAAATATCCAACTAAGTTTCTAACTCTGCTTATATCGTCCTTCACATATATGCCCTGAACAGTTAGGATACCTTCATGTGGTAACCACATACCTAATAAATATGTAGACGACTTTTACGGTTAGTAATTCAGCAAGTGGCGGGTGAACTGGTCATTCGTCACAACAGTCATTCAAAGTCAGTTATGCAATTTCGTATGTATTATTTGTATAATATTTTAATACATTATTAAAAATTCACTGATAATGATAATGCTAACTGTAAACAAATTCCTTTTTGGAATATTTGCTCTTAAGTACGACGTAGCAATATGTTTACGTAGACTTGCAAATAACACATGTCAATGTGTGAATTTACACTGTATTGAAGGCTAAAATAAATTTGCACTGGGTACAATGGCACCAGTCGCAAAAATTATACTAGACCTAATCTATTGGAACCTTAGATAAATATAGACTAAAAAGAATAGAACCTAATATAAATAAGATTTACATATTTGTACTGAAAAAAATGGAATCTTAATATGTAATGGAGTAAGTAAAATATAAGTTTATTATCGTTTCAATTCAGTTTTAATACCCACGCTATAAACAAACAATTATATTGTAAATGAGATGTAAATATACCTCGATAAGGAATATTTAAGATTGTATAAACCTTAAAAAAGTCTTCCTAAAAAATATTATGATAATAGTAATGGACAAGAAAGAGTTATTTTTCAACAGTAAGAGAAATAGGTCGCAGAGCTTTTTGCAAGTACGTAAAATTGTTTACATGTTGTCCATAAGATATTTCATAAGTAAGGTGATGCGCAGAAGATTAAATTTACTTCTAAAAAATCCGTAATATAGGTTATAAAAACGGTATATACTAGGTAAAATCGTAATGGTAATCGAGAACTTTTTTTGTGTCAAATAACCCATAAATAACAAAATTATGTTTAGTTGGTATGTATTCCCTTTATATATAACACACACCCCAAAATGTCTTATTATTTAATTTGGTCGGAGTCTAAACCGGATTCGGAACAGTAATCGAAGTCGGACTTGGATGAATAAAATTATCAAGAGTCGGATGTTTTTTTATCGACTCCGTAGCGCTGGCACAAATAAGGCACAGGTGGTAATGCAAATGCGGTGTTAGAAAGAGTATAGGGTTGTGTGAAAACGGTTTTCGAAATTTTACAAGAAAAAAAAGTTTTGGTTATTTAACAGACTAATTTAAAGCATGATCCTGTATGAAGCAAAAATATAGATGGAAAATGCTACAGGTTAGGAATACAGGACAAATACGCAAAATAGATGTTTGGAACGAATAAATGCACTCCAGGATACTTAAAGGAATGATTAAAATAGAAACACCTTAAAGAAAAGGTAGGAATGAGTGCATTAAGACAGAATGAAAAAGTGAAGAAGATCACTTGAGAGTGGTGGGTGAAAAAATCAGAAATGAAAAAAAAAAGAATACAAGATGGAAAAAACAGAGAATAAGATATTTCGAAAAAAGAGAGATAGCGACGGCGAAGAAATACTAAGAAAGGTACAAAATTTGATAAAGAAAAGAGATATAGAGGTCCAAAAACAGAATAGGATTGAGAAGCTAGATTAAGCAAAGTACAACACCAGATACAGTTAAGGTCAAATAGAATGTTTAAAACCTAGAAAAACAGTGAGGTAAAGAAAAGGAAATGGTAGCAAAGTATAGACTACGGACTTGAGAAAAGACGTAGATTTTGGGGTGCAGTAGCAAAGGAAGTAGAAAATTTAGAACACATAAACAGTAGGTGTCGGAAGAAGTTAAAAAGTGAAGTAGACGTTATAGAAACCTTATAGAGCAATAAGACAGGAAGATAGTAGATGAATTAAATTAGCAGTAAGCGAAGGAAAATAAAATACAAAGAAGATGAACCTTAATATTAAGTTTTAAGAATGTTAATGGTATGTATTTTTTTATTATTATTCAACGTAATTAGAACTGGTAAAATGACCATCCAAAAATATGTTTAGTTTGTAAAATGAATTTAAAATGAAACTAAGTCTCTGAATTAAAGGCGGAACAATTAAATGTCTAACGGTACATATGGTTAATTAATGAATACAACTTGAATACGACATGAAGATTACATAATAAAATTTATAATTCATTTCGAGTAACGGCCCTAATAGAATATGAACTTACCACAAAATAAATTGAACATTGTCTGCAAGCATTCATCACTTGCAATTATGGCCGTAATCTGATTCGTATAGAATGTCATTGACAAATTCTTGATGACATATCTTCGCAATCCTGGAAAGAAATTTTACCTAAAGAAATTATTTTGTTCATTTATGTTTCTATTCTTTTTGATCTTTATTAAAAATATATTTTTCTTGGTAATACTAAAATGATACATATTTTCAACGTTATTATCATTTTGGTATTATCAAAAGAATAGTGTGTTACCAATAAAAATGGTGGTAAATGTGGGGTATAGAAACTTCTGAGAGAGATATGTTGGAATTGTGATTTATTTCAAGAACATTAGGAGTTAATACTAATTTGGGTGGCTTTCAGAATATCTTCATAGTTTCATTCGAATTAGGCTTAATGCAGGTACTCTTGTGACTCGAAGTCGGAGTATAACAAATATTTAAGAATGTTACTATCATATACATCTTTAATAAATAAATTACTTACCACAAAAACTACCAGCGTGATGACAAACATTAACCAATTGAACAGCCTCCGTAGCACCGAATGCAGCTTTCTCTACATCTGCTTTTATCTTCAATCTGTGGTTTATATCAACCTTTAAAAAGAATCTCTCAGTAACCTAAAATAAGTTAAATATATTTAGTTAAGAATGTTTGCTAGTAACGAAGAAATCTATGTCAACTAAAGATTGTTATTTGAATTGTATACGAACTCCATGCGAGGTGTAATTCACTAAATGTTGTTTCTTGTTTCATTAAAGGTACTTGCTGCTTTCTATAACATATTTTCTTTTATTGCGAATTGAATTATTTAAAGCAATACTCGTACCTACCTATTATAATGTTCATAGATATTAAAATATTCCACCGTTTACATGGAAAACCCATAAGTACGCGTGCATATATATTGTTACGAATTTGCGGGCGTCTGATCATACAAAAATCAAAGTTCAAATCAAAATTAAAGTTGTGAAATATTATTCTGAATTAGCAGAAAAGGTTGCACACCCCTGTACAATTACCTCTGCGATATTATATACAAGATTGTAGAAGTACTTGGATATAAAAAGATAAACACCTCGTAACAAATACATATGCGTATTCAGTCCGTGCTTTCTGGAAATAATTATACTGCGAACTACAAGGAGAACGTCGTAGATCAATTCAGAACCTCAACAACGTATAGCGTAGCAGCGATCGTAGCTGCGTATACGTGTTTCTGGAAAGTCACGGATTTTGAGAGCTTACAAGTTTGAATTCTTTAGTGTTGTAAGCTAGGAAAGATAGTTGCAACGCACACACGAAGTAAATTATATTATAAAATATAATATGACTTTAGTTAGTAACACTGACCAGATATATTACAATTGCATTCTTTTCAGATGAGCTAACAGAATATATTAGTTACTTTCATTACTACTTTCTACTACGTTGTGTGTTGTGCAACTGCCTAGTCCGTCTCCGACAAAGTAAGTTGATAAAAGTTCGTCTATCGATGGAACAGTAGTCATGTACTCATGGACTCCATGGATAACGTTGATATTTAGGGATGACAAAACTCACTGTGCATAACGATAAGTTATTATAAAACTAGATAAAAGGAATTCATAATTTAACAATAAACTTTGAATGTCATTTCTTTGATTTCAGATAAGATAGTATGATTTAGGTTAAACAGTGTAACTATTATAATGTGTATGTAAGTTATTAAAATAAAAGTTTCTAATTTCAGAAGCAACACATAAGATTAATTAAGAATTTACAATACCTGAAAAAATTATTTCCTAATAAAACAATATTTCTAGTTAAAATCAAGAAAAATAAAAAAACTACGATTCAAATTTGTTGTATTAGGTTTAACCCAAACGCCAAACACTCTCTAACAATCTTTTCGTACAAATTTTAATCATTCGACAAGTGGCGGTCTCATTACTGAAAATCAGAACTAACAGATTTTTTAAACATGCGTAGTAACACTGAATATTATAATTATCGAGAATTATCGGCAAGAATCGTGAACTGGCAAAATTCAAACACGCACATGGAACAACATCACATGGTTTGTAATCAACATGGATGACAATGTTAAAATTCGAATGTAAGTGTTTTGAAACTTGTGAACCAATATATTTAGTTTCTTATATCTCACTATAATTTATTAACTTATAGTGTGTTTATTATATTATAATTCTTTCATTGAAACAAATCCTTGACAGTATTATTGCATGTTTTAGGATGAATTTCAAATGTCAGGTAACGTGGTGCAAGGATCCCCTTAACCCGAGACACAAATTTCCTGAGGACCGTAAAAGAGCTCTGGAATGGTTAAAGGTGATAAGTAGAAATCATTTAGCCTTATTGATGCCCTCGAAACTACGCGCCTTAATGATATGCTCTATGCATTTTGATAAAAACCGGCATTATCATCCAAACATCAGCGAGACCAGGCTCGTGATTCATGCGATTCTTTGCCAGAGTTATGTGAGGACCCAAGCAAAGGAAATACTGGTAAGTATAAACATTCCACATTACAGCTATTTTTAATCAAATTATCAAAAAGCGATTCTCTTTGTATGATCAATTACAGTGAATTGGATCATGATCATAATTATTGCGGATGTACACCTGCTCCAGATATTACCGCAAGTGCAAGTGATTTCAGTAATAATACAACAATAAAAATACAATTTTAATTATAATGCTTAATAGGTCCTTTTAATCTGATTTTGTATTTACAGTAAATTTGAATCCGGTTTATGGCATGTCTACACTTCCTTAATATGATACCTTAAGTGCAAACGATTTTCGTAAGAACATTCCATTGTGTACGAAATAAAACCATGCGAGTAAGATAGATTGAATAATTTATTCAATTATTCAACGATAAAATTAATTTACACTTTTATTAAATAACTTTAACCAAAATTCTTATAATACAAAATGGTTGCGAATTATGATACTTGACAGTGTAAAAGCCAAAACACAACTGACTGCCTCGGTATATGGCCGTGGCGTACACTCCAATAGTCGTAATGTTGCCATGCGTATAACTTCTACCAGAGACAACAATACATTACAATGTTGGAATGTCAGCAGAGACATATCTTATGTTCTGTACTAATTTTGTACTGAACATAAATTGCGAGCCCAGGATAAATAGATAAGCTCACAACCAATATCAAATTATACAATATTATATAAAATTATTATAAACCAAATTACACAAAATAATATAAACTTCTTAATTCTAATTCTTCTTAAAATTATTATAAACAAAATTACACAAAATAATATAAACTTCTTAATTCTATGGTAGTCTACATAATTTTGTGAAAATAATATAAAACAAATTAATAACTATCCTAAATATAACAGAAACCGTAATTATCAATATAACATACAATATCATTAACATAATTGGCACAACAATCATCAACTTAGTTACAATAATAGTAATGAGCCAAAAATGTTTCAGTTTAATGATATTAGAAAATTCCTTAAACAAATCCAACAGTAAAGGTGCTTGTTTTACTTCAATGTTGTAAGCATTGCTATTAGTATCTTCACCTTCTGATGGAAGTATTGTATTTGAATCAGAAATTTTATCTGTTGCTTGTTTTATTTGCGCCAGCAACACTGCGCTAATAAGCTCAAGTTGGGGTATTGTAAGTACCTTACTTGATGGAGCCACACTAGACTTGCAGCAAATTAAATTTGTTTTTATCTTGCTATTTGAGTTAGGACACTTAAAGGTAAATGTGTCCAAAATAATATTGTGTTTTAAACCTAATGTCATAATAATGGTTGATTTGTTTAATAATGTTTTATAGACCTCCAATAGTGAAGGATTGCGTCTAAATCTTTTTTCTAACACATTAAATCTTTGCAGGGCGACTGAGAAAGAATCCCCCAATTCTATTTTATTTACTGGGCTGAGTAATGGCAAATCAACAGTTAAAGTATTATTTTTAAGTGCTACTGAATTTTGAAAATTATGTTCAGCCTTTAAGTATTCCTCAGAAAACTCATCTGATTCCTCTGGGACTTTCTCAGTCGTCCAAGATTGTTCCATAACATCCTCAAAGTTTGTATGGTCATAAATAGCAAGATTACATACAATATTATTATGTGAATACTTATTTTGATTATGCAACTTTCTTGGAACCACATTTCCAAATGTGTTTTGTTGATCAATAAATTTTTCTTTATAATTATTGTCATGTGACATATTTTTATAATCTGAACTATACTCAAGTGCCATTGCACGTCTTACTAAAAATGAAATAAATTCTGCCATAGTAGGCAGTTTTTCTAAATTTCTTTCCATGTGGAAAGTGCGGTTAGTAAATATATCTAATTTTCTACTTAAGGTTGAGATTAAAATCATATCCCATTTGTCTACAGGCTCATCAAGATTTTTTAACGCTTGTAGTTGCTGTTTGACTTGACATAAAAAAGCCCTTATAGCGACTGCAGTACCTTTCTGCATGTTTGGAATATCAAGTAGTATACTAATATGATTAAAGATTAATCTCGCCTTATTTTCATACCGCGCTAACAATAAATCAAGAGCCTCTTTGTATGAGCTGTTCACAAGCGGCAGATTTATAATTATTGAGAGAGCCTCATCAAGGAGATACTTTCTCAAATAAAAAAGTCTTTGTACATCGGACAATGAGGTATTATTATGAACAACTGCTTGGAAGAGCTCATAAAAGGGCTTAAACCTGGTTATATCCTTGCCATCGAAGTTTGGAATTTCCACCGCTGGAAGCTTCGATGGAACTAAGTTAGGCCTATTAACTTCTTTTAATCTATTGATGCTAGCATTTAATTTTGCTAGAATATTAAAATACTTTTCTTCAACTTCTTCTATGTCTTCCTCATCTTGATCATCAATCTCTAAAATGCTGTACTGCGTGAGCTCGTACGATTGAAATGTAGTCATCAACTTTTCTTTTTTCACCTCCAGCACCTCCACTGTAGCGGTGTCGAGAGCCCTTGGGTCGCTGACGTAATTGTCCATCCTTGATATTGAACTTTTTGCAGTCGTCCGCGCCGTTCTAAGCCTTTTCAATCCCTCCATATTGCTTAGGTGATAAACTCGTACTTGTATGATAGACGAAACGTGGATGACAAAACTAATCCAGGTTAATCCAGCAACTTAAGAAGTTTTTAATAAATTGGTACTTGTAGATAGTAATAATAGCTTTGTACCTTCATGAGTAAAAAAGTATTTTACTCTCTTCCAGCATCCATGTATCCTCTTCCGTAATGATAACTTTCTTGAATAATTTTTCTTGAAATATAAATGTGTAGTAATCAAACCGTCTGTGAATCCGTCTAAATCAAGCGTTGCATTACCCAATCAATGGCAATTGATGACTTGCCGGGCCGCCATAGGGTAAACGTAAAAAATAGCTTGTACACGTGTCGGGTATTATACAGATGTAACCTCAAAACACAACGAGATCACACGCGGCTACCAATGGCTTGTAAGACCAGTTTTGTTTGTAGGAATTAAAACTTTCTTGAAATGTAATTGTAATATCCAAATCCTCTGTGAATCCGTTAAAATAGAGCGTAGCATTACCCAATCAATGGCAATTGTGACTTCTAGAGTCGCCAAGGGGTAAATGTAAAAAAACGCCTCAAAACACAACGAAAACACACGCGGTTAATAAACTCGAAGGACCAGCTCGAAGGCTCGAAGGACCAGCTCGAAGGCTCGAAGGACCATCTTCGCATGTACGAAATAAAACCATGCGAGTAAGATAGATTGAATAATTTATTCAATTATTCAACGATAAAATTAATTTACACTTTTATTAAATAACTTTAACCAAAATTCTTATAATACAAAATGGTTGCGAATTATGATACTTGACAGTGTAAAAGCCAAAACACAACTGACTGCCTCGGTATATGGCCGTGGCGTACACTCCAATAGTCGTAATGTTGCCATGCGTTTAACTTCTACCAGAGACAACAATACATTACAATGTTGGAATGTCAGCAGAGACATATCTTATGTTCTGTACTAATTTTGTACTGAACACATTGCATTACATTCCTTCACAATACAAAAAATCAATTTTCTAAATCTGTCCAATGTGTTTTTCAAAGGTATTTTGTATTTCTAGTTAATTCGAACTATGCTTATTACTGTAGATATGTTTCTTTAATTATAATATTTATTTACAGTGAATTTGCAACTTGTTCATTTTAAATATACTCTATTTTTTGTCCAAAACAGAATTATTTATATGTTTTCCCTTGTCAGGATTCAACAATGGTACTAGCAACATCCGGATATAGAACAGGAATTAGCTGAAATGAATATGTCGGAAATGGTTGAAGAAGTCGTGCATACGACTGAAGAAACCATTTAAAATAGCAACACCCAAACGACACAACCTTCAGTTAAGAGACCCAGTTCATATAGGAAAAGACGGCAAAGTGTATCAGAATTGTCGTTCAATGTAAAACGAAAATTGCGCGATGCTCGAAAATGTGCGTCCTTTTACAAACGTTTTACTGTTGAAAGCAAACAGTTAACTGAATTTTTTTATGAAACCGAATCTTTTCATCTACTCTCGGAAGTGCAGAAAATGTTCATCAATTGCTGAATTAGAACAGCAGGCCAGGATCCAAATGGAATACGTTACACAACTAATGAAACAATTCTAGCACTTTCTATTTTTAAGCTTAGTCAGAAAGCATACGAGTATATAATGCACTTATTTTAACTTCCATCTGCTAGAACTTTGAGACGTGACCTTGCCAAAATTCCTCTTCGCCCAGGTAATATTTTAAAATAATTGCGATAAATCATATTTAGAGAAAATATACTTAAATTTAAATAATAAAATTTAGGAATTAACGATGCTGTAATACAACACTTGAAAAGTAAGGCAAAAGATTTGGACATAAAAGATCGTGCTTGCATACTAATGTGGGACGACATGGCAATAAAACTACACATTGACTGGGATGACTCCATTGGATGCTTTACGGGGTTTGAGGTGATGGAAAATGATTACCAGCGGGCAAAAATCGCAAAACATGTGTTATGTTTTTTGTTGCGAAACATGGAAAATAAGTGGAAAGAGCATATATCCTTTTATTATATAGAATCCCTAACTGCACCTCTACTTACAAATTTCCTTCGAGAAGTAATTTGATCAATCACGGACACTGGTTAGCTTATTTTCAAATTTATTATTTATATATCCTGAATAAATAATATACATTATATATTACTTCTCAAAGGATTTATTGTTGTTGCAACAGTATGTGACCAACTCAAAGCAAACATTAAAGCAATAGAAGATTTAATTGAAGAAAGCGCTTGAAACAATTCAAATCTTCGAGATAATACTTTCTGTACTTAGTATAAAAATAAAAACATTAAAAACAAAACATAACACTTTAATAATACCATAATTTATTATTTTTGAACAGTGATCCAATTGTTTCTCTTTATGATGTTCCTCATGTTATGAAGTGCATCAGATATGGACTTTTAGATAACTGTTATACCTATAATTTGCCGGACGAGGTTTTTAAAAGAGGTGCCACATGAAAACCTATTTGTGCAGAATACGAAAAAAGCATAAGAGAAGAGACATATCACGAAGAACTTCATTCCTAGATTGAAAGTTAAATATGCTGTGTTTAATATTAAGCCAACGAGAAGGAATGCATTTACTTCAAATGTCTTCTGATGCATTTATTTTTATTAAAAACAAATCAATTTTCTTCGATCTTTTCCCTTAATCCTTACGTTTTCCTTGACCATTTTAATTTAAATTGTAGGTTTGCAAGACAACTCATTGAGAAAAAGTACTGACGATACTGGATAATTTCTTCTACTTTGCGACCAACTATTTGATAGTTTAAATGACTTCACTCAGAGACAAGAGGATAACGTAAGAAAACCATTGAGAAGTCCACTAGAGATTCCACACATAGCGTTTTGGAATTAGCATCAAAAAACTATAAAAAATATTGAAGCAACACTTTTAGAAACTGGTCAAATTAGAAATAAAATTACTTGTCTGAATGTTTTTCATTTACCATCGATAATGACGGTGAAAGGTGATAATAGAAGACTAAAATACGAGGATTGGAGAAAGTGGGAGCTGAATAAGAGGCTGTGAAATAAAGAGAAGTGGATGTAGTAAGCACAAACTAATTTATAATGAAGTTATGAAAATGATTTAGGACAACAGAGACTTTGTAACAAATTATGTTTTTACAGCGATGGAAAAGAGAAATAGATATACAAACTCTAAGTTTAGGGAAAGGGTGGAATCTGACCATCAACCAACAGTAATAAGGATGAGAAGACATGAAAAAGGATGATACAGTTACTGAACAGTGGAACGAAAGGAAACCTTCAAAGTTTCTAGTATTTCCATATATTTTTTTTGTGTAATAGATATTTATTTAATAAATTTGAGCATTAGTTTTGAATTAATTTGATTATGATACTTATATATTACAATAAACTATACATTAAAACTAAAGTATAACTCTTTTTTTAAGTAATAAGTTTGAATAAATTGTAAATAAATATTTTTTTTAATGGTAATGACTATCAGAAGTTGATTCATTAGAAATAAATATATTTTTACCTATAAATTTTATAATAATTAAATTTTGAATATAGGCTCCTCCCAAAAATCTGTTAGTTCCAATTTTTCGTTATGAGACCGCCACTTGTCGAAATGATGTCAAATTTTGTACGAAAATTTGTTTAGAGAGTATCCAGACCCTTGGTAAACCTTAGAGAATACATATATGGAAAGAGAATGCTGGACCTAAAAGTGTGTCCAAAATATGTGCGAGAGAGAAAGATATATGTTCCTATTTGTTCTCTATGTGCATGCGTCGAAAGTGACAGTTGCCAAGTCAGGGGCGCTATTCCTGAGTTGAATCAAATCGGACTATTCTTTTTTTCGTAAAAATAACTCGATTTACTCAAAAGTGCTATTCCTGAAAATTTTACGAAAATTTACGAGCAGAGAAATCGAGCAATCAAGTGTACGTTTGCTCGTCGACTAATAAGCTTACGAATGTACGATTGAACAGCAAATTTTAGTGATTTTTATTAGTTATCACTGTTTCACGTCACAGTATTTAGTAAAATTTTTGTTGTTTGTTTTATTCTATTACTTTTTATTGCGTTTTATATTAATTTAATAAAAATGAATTCTCTAAGAAGTATGGCTTTACCTATGCTTGAAGAAGCGAAGTTAAATTATATGTAAAATAAAATTCAGTTAAGAAAATACAACCATTATGAAGATGCTAAATTTTCAGGAAGTACATGCATGCATAGCGTGATTCTTATAGCCCGGTCAAGTTAGACATTCGAAGTTACATAAATTCCCACCTAGCTGAAAATCGGTAAGATTGTTTAAAATATCATTAAAAACAAAATTTGAAAACTCCCCATCTTTCCCCTGTACGGAAAAATTTTTATTCAAGGTCAAAGGTCAAAGAAATGAGTTTTTCGCGATTTTCAGCAAAACGGTAAGTTTTATCATAAAAATACCTCAGACAAAAATTGTAGATCATAAAATTATCTACAAAAAATTTAATAATACTTTTTTCTCTACGAGCCACCGTTTCTGAGATATAACGATTCAAAAAGTTGTAAAAGTTGTAATCGTCATAATATGCACACGTTTCCTCGCTACCTATGAGGTAGTGTACTTAGCGCGTTTTTTTTAACGTGGTTTCCCCAGTAGGCTTATTCCACGGGTCAGTTTTGATCCTGTTTAATTTGAAACTATTGAAAAATAATGGATATTAGCAGAGATTGAAAAGATAAAAGCAATTTAAGTTAAAAAAAAGTAGTGAAATTTAATCGTCCGAGTCGTAACTTTCAAAATCTTCTTCTGGTTCTTCTTCTTGATCTTCTTGTTCTTGTTCGTCTTGTTCTTGTTCTTGTTCTTCTTCATCTTCATCCTGAGTGCATGTAAACTGCGTTAATAGCGATGTATCGCATGTTGCCTCGTTGGAATCAAACGGATCCTCTACTGTTGGTGATTCAATTTTAGAGCACAACCGGCCTTGACAATGTGTACATGCCGGAGAACAGAATAGTCCGACTTTTTTGCAACCACATTTAGCATTACATCCCTTTTTGCAGTTGCACAAAATCGAGTTCAGCAGTTTTTCCGGCGCAGGTGGAAATAAAGTGTGCACTGGTTCTAATGAACTGTTGACCAACTTCCAACCCCAGTCTGTAGGGTCTAGCTGATAACCAAGCCACACTTGAACTTGGTAATATACCCTAAAAAGATGTTGATGAGCAGCAACTGAGGTTGGAGGAAGACAAGCTAATTGTACTTGTTTTTTACTTTTGGTGTTTTTAACGAAACATGCATATCTATACTTATCTAAGCAGGTAGTTTTTTTAAGAGCTCCGTACATAGAAAGAAGAAAGCGAATGCCGTTAGTAATAATTTCTTGTCGAGTAGAATTACTATTTTTAAAAACTTCAGCACATTCAATTAAATTTTGTTTCTCAAATAGTTTGAAAACTGTTATTTTACCCTTCCTGTAAAATGCAGATGTCGTATCACAGCCAGTTATTGCGTGTAAAAATAGTACATGATTTTGACACTTTGCAAAAGTAGATAAACTTTTTGATGAATACATTTCCGATTGATGTTGAGCTTTTCCTGGTTTTAAGAAGAAAATAATTTTTTCAGTTAGAGTTCGAGCAGTCAGTAATACGAGTAAGTCTATATTTTCACCAACAACAATAGTTGTATTTGTCAAATTGAATTGCTCAATTGCTGTTTCAATTATCAATACATCAGCATCATTATTAGCTTGTCTTACCAATATATTTTCCGTAGTAAATCTTTCTTTCAACATTGAAATGTACCGAGACTTGTTGTGAGTATTAGAAAGAAATTTTTGTTGGCTGGTTGGAACTGTCATATTTTCATCAAATAAAATATCAATTGATGAAGATGTTGCTAAAGTTCGACGACGCTGTTCTGCAGCTTTGGTATTTCTCGTGCAATCATTATAGCCATCAAATACGACAGTTATTTATTTATATATATAACTTATGTATATTTTATATTAGTAGTGTCAGTTACAACGACCGATAGAAAAATATTTTAACATATATTACAACTATAGAGATGTATATATACGTGGCGTACTCATGCATATTATGACGATTACAACTTTTTGAATCGTTATATCTCAAAAACGGTAGCTCGTAGAGAAAAAAGTATTAATAAATTTTTTGTAGATAATTTTATGATCTACAATTTGTGTCTGAGGTATTTTTATGATAAAACTTACCGTTTTGCTGAAATTCGCGAAAAACTCATTTCTTTGACCTTTGACCTTGAATAAAAAATTTTCCGTACAGGGGAAAGATAAGGAGTTTTCAAATTTTGTTTTTAATGATATTTTAAACAATCTTACCGATTTTTAGCTAGGTGGGAATTTATGTAACTTTACTCTTATTTTTTGGTTTAATTTGACCGGGCTATTATATCTGAAATAGCATAATCCTCATAATTACTTTATACTTTGTACTGTTACAATAAATACTAACAATAAAGAATTAGACTAATAAATAACTTTGTTGATAAGTGATTCTGCACATGCACTGTGATCGTGGATGATGACGCAGCTTTTAATTGTTGATTCAGATTCTCCTGAGGCTCGATACAATGCAAAGCTTGTGTCCTCATGTAGCATAATCGAGTAGGTAAACATAATATTAAAGATGTAACATACTTTCGATGCTGCTTAAAACATCGCATATTGCATAATCATTCGTTAACAGCTTCGATAATAATAAATAAATAATTTTAAAAAATATATGGAAGAGCAATTTATAAACCAATATGAAATGCCAAATAGAATAGGTATATCTATAAGAAGCAATAATAATGCACTATTATCAGAAACTAGACCTTGCCAAAGACTTAATTGATAGATTTTATTTATAATAGAATATATTGTTTATTTATAATCCGGTCAATTTAAACATAAAAATAGTGGTCAAATAACAAAAATTCCCGGAGAACCAAATATTGGTAGAGAGCTGAGGTTTACCATTACAAATAAAGTTTTAAAAATCCCTATCGATTCTATGTGTGCTTTAAAAGCTATTAGGGGTCAAAGGTCATTTGAGGTTTTTTGGATTTTTTGGATTAATTTCTAATACGTGACAGTTGTTAAATATGACATTATATTGATGTAGAATAATGTAGATACGTATAAATATAAATCAACTGTATATAAATATAAATATTACTAAAAACGTGACTTCTGTATACTCCAAATATCAACTGTGTTGGTCGTTATCCCTACTGCTACATTTATGGTCATTAGTATACGTTTTTACTGAACAGTCACTGTTTTACCGACAGACGAGCTTTGTACCAACTTAAGAAATATAATTTCTTTACCTATTTAATATTTATTATATCTAGACAGCTGTCACTTATAGGAAGCTATGACATATAGGTACATATACCTTTCTCTCTCGCACACATTTTGGACACACTTTTAATCTATAGGAAACATACGATATTTAAACTCCAGATATATGTTCTAAGGGGTCAACAGATGGAAAAATAAATGTGATATGCTTAACCTCTATTAAGACAACGTCCCAGATTAGTTAAAGCCCACAATAATCACACTGCTATATTGTCTTCTAACGTGTTTACGAAAATCAAAAATTCGCCCTAAAACACCAAACGCGCGCAGTATGGGTTCCTTAAAATACGGATTTGAGGGAAATATATCTAGATTGTTGACATTATTTTATTCTATCTATTGTGTGAATGTAAAACTATGTAATTTCTAAATTAAACTATGTCTTTTCTTATCTTGCTTTTAAATCAAAATAGCTGTATTATTTCTTTATTTAATTATAGATATAGGTGAATATTTACAATTTACTGACCAGTATTTAGATAAGATTACAGTCAAAACAATGCTTACACACAATAACACTAATTGCAATGCGCCAGAGAAAAAAATATAGGACAAGCCGCTAAAAGGTTATTAATAGAAATTTTTTCAAATAAAACATCAAATACTGTCCAATGGATTAGTGAATTTCAGAGTGAATGTGGAAGATTTAATATTCTATAAGATGAAGAGAAAATTGAGATATTGAAACATCTCCTAGAAAAGCAGTGCCTAGATTGGTATAGCAGTATGGTAATTAATGGAAAAACACTGAAAACTGTATGGAAAAACAATTTTTTTGAAACATATGGAAATAAAGATTGGTCACAAGTAAAATACGCATTTTCATTTAATCTTTTAAACTGAATCATTACTGGATTATGTACAAAGGAACGACTTCTATTAGAGGTCAACAAGAATATCAACACCCAAACAATAATAAATGTTATTGTAAAGGTATTGCCAGACTCAATAATGCAAAAAATTGATAAAGAGTTGATAAGAAATTGGAAAACATGAATATGCAACAAACAAAACAATTTTAGCAAGAATAAAAGACATATCAATAATGTACACCTTCTAATGGACTACTTTACACAATGTTACCTCTAAAACCCAAAGTGCTAATGAATCAACTCAAAAGAATCCAAAACATTTTTAAATGAAAAATATTTTCTAATCATTTTCACTGTCAGTAAATGCTTTGTTTTTTAACGTGTAAAATGAAAGACCTAATCAAACGCTAGAAGATCTAGGATAAACGAAAAAAGTATTAAAATAGCATGTTAGACCATGCTTATAACTGTCTAGATTATTATAATAATACAGAACAGACAGTTACTGGATTTGCACCAAAATAACTCTCGGATGGTACAGGGATTTCCTTTCTGCCAAATGAACTAAAAACAAATAAAACAGAAATGGAATGAATTAGTGATAGAAAAATAGCGTTTGAAAATTCAATTAAGTCACACAATACCACTACAATAAACAAATATTTGATATAAATAGAAATCAATTGAATTTCAATACAAGAGATATGGTGTGTGTAGAGAAAGGAAGCAAACTGAAAAGAAATAAATTAAATGAGCTGAAGGTTGGTCCGTTTAAAATTATTGAAAAAATATCAAATTCAATATATAAAATTAATACAGGTCATAAAAAAAACAGAGTCAAATCTCTTTCATATCACAAATACTTATACCAATACCTACATAAACATAGAAATAAAACAAACAAAATTTTATTTAGTTTATTATAATATTATAAAATTCAGATTTAGTGTTAAGTACTTAAGTGTAGATAAGAGAAAATTTTAGTGAAAATTAAACATAAAAGAAATTATATTTCTTTAGTTGCACAAAGCTCGCTGTCGGTAAAACAGTGACCGTTCAGTGAAAACATATACTCATAAAAACAATAGATTTGAAATCGGCACAACAGACGTTGTGCATATTGTGAGGTATAAAATTAGATAAAAAGGTATTGACAATTTATGGTAAATAATAAGCTAATAAAAGTATGATAGTGATCTAAGTTAAACAGTGTAATTATTATAATGTGTAAGCAAATTAGTTAAAAAAACTTTGATTAACTGAGTTTGATTAAAAATTTACAATTCCTAATAAAACTGGAGATATTGTTTTGTATAAATTTACATTTAACAGAACACATTATAAGAATATTGCACCATAAACTAAAAAATAATATTGCTAAAAATATAAAATCTTAAAATTATTATAGATTAATAACAACAAATTATAAGTTTTTGATCACTGACCAACACACATTTTATAGACTGTAATTTCCTAATTAAGAATAGCCGCCAGATTTGATCTATCACATATAGTAGAAACACAGGTTAATTGATTTATGTAATTTAATAAAAATGGTCAACTTCCTCTTTAGACAGCGAAGTGGACGTACAAAATTCCCTTGTGTTTTTATGTGTTTGGGCTAGTAGAGTTAAGGATCAGTAATGAATTGATTTCTGACAATTAAACGATAATTTTGGTCAACCCATTGCTGATCCTTAACTCTGCTACCAAAAGACTAAGTCAAGAATGTTGGTTTGATCACTTTGTAACCATCTTAGCGTCGTCACCGGCTTAACAAGATCCACTAAACGTTGACAACACACACTCTCTCGCGGATTGCACTATGCTATTAGGATGATCCAAAGATATCAAAAAGTCAAGATCAAATAATCCTTACGGAATAATCCTTATCCTAATTGGAAGAGTGGATACAAAAAGAATTGAAGGAAGAAGTAAGAATAACAAAAGCGTTCACAGTGGGAAAAGAAAAGGGAATAGTGATAGCGAGATGTGAGGGGGAAGAAAAGAAGAGAAAGATAATGGAAAAAAAAAGTACACTGAGGGGCACGGATGTGTACATAGAGGACGACTTGACGTACAAGGAGAGAGAGGTGCAGTGGCAATTGAGACAATGGGCAAAAAAGAAAAGAGAGGAGGGGAAAAAGGATGTGAAGGTCGGGTACAAAAAAGTATGGTGTGAAGGAACGCAGTATATATGGAATGAAAAAAACAAAGAACTGGAAAAGGGGGAATTTCGAAAACATGGTGAAGGAGTTGGGGGAAAATAAAGAGAGGGGTAAAAGTGGGAGAGAGGAAAGAAGAGAAATAAAAAAGAGGATAAAGATAGGTTTCTGGAACGTGGCGGGTATAAAAAGAAAAGATAAGGATTTCTGGAGATACATCAAAGGTTGGGATGTGATTGGGATGGTAGAAACATGGCTGGAAAGCAAAGATTGGGAAGAATGGGAAGACAAACTACCGAAAAACTACAGATGGGTGTGCCAAGGTGCTGTTAGGGAGCATAAGAAAGGGAGAGCGAGAGGTGGAATTATAATGGGGGTACGTAGGGAGCTAGAAGAGGAGAAGGTACCAGACAGAAGAGAAACAGCAGTAAGGAGGACGATAAAACTGGAAGAAGAGACATGGGAAATTGTAACAATATACAGTAAAGGCAATATAAAAGAAACAATGAAAGAAATAAAAGAAATAATTAAGGATGAGAAACAGGAAAACCTATTAATTGGAGGGGATTTCAACGCGAGAATTGGGGAGTTGGGAGAGGTGGACGAAATATGGGGGAATAGAAAAAAGAAAAGAACAACGAAAGACAAAACAATAAACGCCGAGGGAAAAGAACTAATGGAAATGCTAGAAGATCAAGGATGGATAGTACTAAATGGGAACAAAGAAGGAGATGAAGAAGGAGAATATACCTATGTGGGAAGCAGAGGGGAGACAGTAATCGACTACGTGGTGACAACGCTGGGAGGAGGACAGAAGGTAGAAAGAATGAAAGTGGAAGAGAGGGTGGACTCGGATCACCTACCGCTAGTGGTGGAGTTGGAAGCGAGGAGAGGTGAAAGAAAAGGAAACGAATGGAAAGAGGGCAGCGATTGGACAGAGGAAGGAAGGAAGAAGTTTATGGAGGAATTGGAACGGAGATACGAGGAAGAAGGAGAAACGGAGGAGATGGAGGAAATTGAAGAGAGGATGAAGGAAGCCACCCAAAGTAAAAGGTGGAGAATATCTGATAGAACGGGAGAAAACAAATGGTGGGATAAAGAATGTAAAGAATGGAAAAAAGAGGTAAAAAGGGAACTAAAGAGATGGAAGAAAGGAGAATCAAGTAAAGAAGACTTCAAGAGGAAGCAAAGGGAGTATAACGAAAGGATAAAAGATAAAAAGAATGAGTTCAAAATAGGAATAGAAAAAGAAATTAGAGATATAACAACGGAGAGGCAGGCATGGGATTACATAAATAGGGAGAAAAAGCGAAGGAAAGAGCCAAGCAAGGAAATAAAAATGGAAGAGTGGACGAAACACTTTATGGGAGTACTAGGAGGAAAGAAAAGAAACGAGAAAACAAAGAAGGGGATAAAAGAGAAGGAGAAAGTAAACGATATAAAAGTAGGTGAAATAAAAACACAGATTCAAAAACTCAAGGAAAAGAAAGCACCAGGTAGAGATGGACTAAAGAACGAGGCGTGGAAAGCTGGGCAAGAAAGGATAGAGAAAGGATTACTGACAGCGATGAACAAGATATGGAAAGGAGGAAACCTGCCGGACAGCTGGAGAGAAGGGGTAATAACGCCGATATATAAAAAGGGAAATAGACATGAAGCCAAAAATTACAGGGGTATCACACTACTGAACACAGGGTACAGGATTTATGCAGGGATTGTTAGAGAAAGACTGGAAGAAGAGGTAAAAGTAAAAGAGATACTTCCCGAGACACAAGCAGGCTTTAGAAAGGGACGAGGGACTTTAGACAATATATACGCACTGAACCATTTAGTTGAAAAAGAGCTAAGTGAAAAAGGAGGACAGATATATGCAATGTTCATCGACCTTAAAGCGGCGTTTGACATGGTCGACAGACAGAAATTGTGGAAGTACATGAGAAAGAAAAAAATAGATGAGGACATAATGAAATGTATTGAAGAAATTTACGAAGAAACAAGAATGAGAATAAGAGTTGGGGGTGAAGAATCAGAAGAATTCTGGACAGACAAGGGGTTGAGGCAAGGTTGTCCTCTGAGCCCCATTTTATTTGCGATATATACAGCAGACTTGGAGGGGGTAATGGAAAGAGGACAAGACGGGGGGGTGCTAATAGGAAGGCACTACAAGATATGGACTTTAGCATACGCTGACGATATAGTCCTGTTGGCAAAAAGGGAAGGAGAGCTGCAGGAGATGGCACACCGGCTAGGGAGGTATATAGACAAGAAAGGACTAGAGTTAAACGTGGAAAAGACAAAAATTATGGTATTTAAAAAAGGGGGTGGAAAAAGGAGACTTAAAAGGTGGAAATACAAGACAGAGGACATTGAGGAAGTTGAAGAATTTAAATATCTGGGCTACACTTTTAAAAAGAATAATGGAGAAGAGGCGCATATAAGGGAGGTGGCAAAGAAGGCAGAGCAAGCAATGCGACGGGTATGGGGACTAGGGGAAAAGGTATTTGGGGGGGACATACAAAAGAGAATATGGATATACGAGAGACTGATAGCCAGTATGATGTCGTATGGAGCAGAGGTTTGGGGGTGGAAGGAACAAGAAAAGTTGGAAAGAATACAGGTAAGATATATGAAATGGGTTCTAGGGCTGGACAGGTGCACGCCAGGATACATGGTGATGGAGGAGCTAAAGAGGGACAAGATACGAATTAAAACAGGGGAAAGAGCGGTAAAGTACGAGGAGAAATTGAACAGAGCGGAAAGCAAAATCTTAAAGAAAATAAGAGAGGATTACATAAAGAATGGGGGGAAAGGAGGT
Organism: Panorpa germanica; assembly: GCA_963678705.1. NCBI lineage: Eukaryota > Metazoa > Arthropoda > Insecta > Mecoptera > Panorpidae > Panorpa > Panorpa germanica. The sequence continues at coordinate 1,668,657 of OY783214.1, forward strand.
CCAAAAAAGAGAAAAGAATACTTTGAAAGGAATGGAATGGCGATCGAGGAGGCAGAGAGGAGAAGAGAAGGTGGCGCAAGTGTGGCAGAGGAGCTAAGGAGAAGGGATAAGGAGACACAACAGCAGGAGAGAATGGGAAAAATAGAAAAAAGTAACTACAATAAAAGATATAAGAGGTTATGGGAAAATAATGTGCCTCAGTACCTTATAGAAAAGGACATAAAACACATAAGAAGAACAGCAAGGTTTAGATTGGGAAATGAGGAAAAAGGAAACAGATACTGGGAAAAGAGTGAGGAAAGAAAGTGTAGAATGTGTGGAGCGGAGGACGAAACACTGGAGCACATTAAGTTTGAGTGTAAGGAAAAAGTAGCAAGCGAAAGGAATATTGGACAGCTATTAAAGGGAGGCAGTGAAGGAAAGAGGTGGATGGCGGAAATAGTAAGAAGAAAAGGCAAAACAGGAGAATAAATAATCTGGTGGAGAATAATAGAGAGGGTCAAAAGAAGAAGAAGCAGAAAGCACTTTTGGAAGTAGTAAAAGTCGAGAAGATTTTAAGTTTATTTTAAGTTTAGTTTTTAAGTTTGGAATGTATATAGGAATGAAATGTATTAGAAATATAATACTGTAGATTGTAAAGCCGAAAGGCATACACAATTAATATATAAATAATAATCCTTACCCGTTTAATATCGTGAGGGTATTTCTGAAACCGCACACAGACTGGTTAACTTATGTCAAGCGAAACTATTTTAGAAGGTTGTAAATAAGAACATGACAACTGTGTAGGTATTTTATCATATGAGCTATGCTATAAATATAACACAAAGACAATCGCATCGGTGTTTGTATATGTGTGTTCGCATATGTGTCTTTCAATTATTTTAATAATCTAAGCCACAACTTTGCTGTTCATGGAGGAGATGAAACATTTTTAAAAAATTAACCGATTATTAGCCGAATTAACTAAATAAGTGGATGTGCTACGAAATAAAGTGAGATATTTTATGAATCAGTATATAAGAAATATTCAAAATCAATTCTCACTTTTGCAGTAACAAAAAAAAATCATTTTGTTGGTCAGTGTAATCAGTCCACATACATGTAAAACAAATAATGACTTACCCAGTTTAAAAATGGAAAATACCATCGAAGATTCCTGGAAAAGCTATACCGATGTACTTTAGAAATATAGTAATGAACACAGAAGTAAAAGAAAGCGTTGAAAATGAGAAAAATGTAAATTTCAATCATACTGAAGTAATCTATGTGCAAAGGTTTATCGTTTGCAGTTACTTCTGAAAAATCCAAATATCTTTCTGAAATAATAAAAATGGTAATTAAAAATGCCTTACTTAATTACAAAAAATAAAAGACTAAGGTTTGTTGATCCATCGTTCGTTTTCCTTTTACTTCAAACTTTTACAACAATAAAAATCCCAAATTTCTTATTATTTCCACAAAAAGAAATTTCGTATACTTATATGTTTGTTTATAAGAAAATATGTTCATTTTTGTATGAGACGATTGTTGCTGATTCTACAATGATAACCATCGCACAATGGTTTAAAAGACGAATCCAGCTAAGTAAAAGTTCAAATTTTTAATGTCATTTTTTTATTTAGAAAATCGGCAAATTATCGGCGAAATCGGCAAAGTTTTTATTAACTTCACACAGAGGTAGGTAGAAAAATTAAAGTTTATGTAGCACATTCAAAACTACTTATTTATTTGTTAACACTGGATGGAATTTATACCTGATCCCATCGAACAAAAAGAGGATTGAGTTAACGTGGAGTTATTTACTTATTTATGTTTTCTGACGAAATATAGCTATTTCAGGTATTAGGTACTCTACTATAGGCAATGTAAGCGAGAGGTCGTTTTTTTGCTTTGTGAAGTATAAATGAATTATATATTTAAATATACAATGGCCAATTTTATTGTGTAATTATAATATAAAAAACAGCAACATATACATATAGCAACATAGACATGTAGAATTACACTAAATAAAACCAAGTCAAATCAAATCAACTTCACTAACAAAAAGGTATAAATCTTGCCAAGTAATCTTAATGGAAAAGTAGTACTGAACGTGAACACAACCAAATATCTTGGCATGATATTAGATGCAAAAATAAGATGGAAAACAAATATTTAGAAAAAATGGTAAGAACTCTATACCAAATATTGGTATATGTTGTGGATAATAGGTAGAAAATCTCAGTTATCCATACACAATAAACTGCTCCTATATAGGTAAATAATCAAAACAGTTCGGTTAACTATGGAAATGCTAAAAAAAACTTAATATAGAAATAGAAATTAACAAAATAAAGTACAAGTTAACTTTATATACATATCTCCATTATCATATTGCGAAATACAATATTATGAATAACAACTAGAGTAAGCAAATAATGTAACTATCATTTGCAAGACTATATCATTATACTATAACATACAATATAAATTCTGTACAAAAGAAAGAAGCGGGGATAAGTCTTTAGTAGAGCTCTCACCACGTTACTCTGTTACAACAAAATATTATATTATTATAATCAATAAAAAGAACTTGTGTTTAATATAAATAAATTAGTTTATTTGTGTTAAGTACGTTCTCCAAACTTAACTGGCGAGTAAAAACATAGTATTTAAAAACAGTTATTCTAAAGAAACAAAATTAACACTACTTGTATATACATCCAAATTAAGTTAATAATATCGCGAAATACACTGTAAATATATCAGAACCAGTGTCCACGAACCTACTGTATATACATCAGAACCAGAAAACCAGTTGACATAATAGTGTCAAAATTAGATGACGATGCCCCCTACGTAATTGCAGGTAGAAACATACAGACATGAGAAGAACTAAAAACAATATAAAAAGAAAGCTTTGGAGATTAACGCAATGACACTACACTAGTTTGTGAGTATGGACTATTAGAACAACAGTCAAAAGATGTTTTTACAAAATGTGTACATCATAAAGCATAGCCAAGAAAACGACGATCAAAGTGCATACGAATCCAAGTACAAATCATGCAAAGATGTAATAATACTTGTACACTTCACCAAAGGTTTGAGAGGTAGCATTGGAGACAATATTAGAGCAAGAATGCACAGTCCGTTAGAAAAAGCATAGTCATTCGTAATAAGCAAAGAAATTCATAGCAGATAAAACAGGTAACTCATTAATAACTGTGAGAATGCCTGAGAGAAATTTCTTAGCAAAACAACCCTTTAGGACGATGCAAACGTTGATAAATCTTTAGTGCAGCAACACCAAGCAACAAATTTTACACATCAAAATAATCAAAAACCGACATTTATTATTAAAAATTTAAAAAAGTGTTATTCATAAAATTGTCAAGCGTCATGCCAAGGTATTTCGCTGTGTTGGAATAGGGTATTTTATAGCTGTTGATAGTAACTGTGAGAGCAGTAGTTATTCGATTTGTAAAGTTGATGTGCGTGGATTTGGCTTCGTTCAGCTTAATTCGCCGTTTCTTTGTCCATTTGCAAACCTCGTCTAGTGAATGCTGTAGTTTTCTGGTAACCTCTTCCTCATTTTTCCCAATAACCATTATCGCTGTGTCGTCTGCGAATGTGGCTATTTTACTGTTCTTAGGTTGTGGTATATCCCGTGTATATAATAAGTACAGAACTGGACCAAGGACGCTGCCTTGCGGAACTCCTGCTTTTATCTGTTTCATATCTGAGTGCTCATCGTCCACTTTCACTCTAAAGTGTCTACATTCGAGATAAGATTTAAGAATATGGTACCAATCACCAGGTAAATCTTTTTTCAGTTTGTATAATAATCTTTGATGCCATACCTTGTCGAATGCCTGTGCCACATCATGAAAGACGCTTGAACATAGTTGTTGTGTTTCCAGTGCTTTTCAATAATATTGGTAATTCGATGGACTTGTTCAATGGTCGTGTGCTTACTTCTGAATCCGAATTTAAGGTCAGGGATTAGATTTCTTTCAGATTTTATTGGCTTCAGTCTCTTCAGTAATAGTTTCTCGAATATTTTTGATAATACTGGTAATAATGAAATTGGCCGATAGCTTGTAATCTCATGTGGAGGTTTACCGGGTTTAGGAAACATTATCACTTCAGCAACTTTCCATTGACTAGGAACATATAGTAGTCTGATGGCTACATTGTAGCGGTGTAGGAGCTTTCTCAATGCTATATCAGGTAGTTCCTTTATAACCTTACCTGTTATAATGTCTAATCCTGGGGCCCTTTTAGCGTTCAAGTCGCTCTTTATTAAGTTCTTCAGTTCCTTAAGAGTGACTGGAAGAATTTTTTGTTTTTCCGTTCTTCTGCTGCATCTGATTTCTTCCTCAGTAGTCTGTCGTGGATACGGTTTGAATGTCTTTTCTAAGTGATCAGCAAATAAGTCGGCTTTTTGTTTATTGTTGACAATCCAAGATCCGTCTCCTTTTTTGATAGGTGGGTTCTGATTCTTCGGTTTCTTTATGGCTTTTGCTGCTTTCCACAGTAAGTACTATGTGTCTTTTTCTGCAGAGAGTCCGCTCAGGTACCAACTGAAGCTATCATTCTTGAATTTTTTCAGCAGCTCCTTTAACTTGTTTACTACTGAATTTAGTGTGGTTTTGTGTTGTGGTGCTCTAGTCATTTGCCATTTTCTCCCAGCTCTCCGCTTTTTACTTACAAGTTCTCTTATCTCTTGTAGGAACTTCACATCAAGATTTCCATAATTTTTCATTACCGAAGTATTTCTCCACGCTGCGTTTTCAATTTCTTTCTCTAACAAGTCGATGTCGTCTTCTAGTTGTTTCGATGTTTTTAGCGGTGTTTGTAGGTTTATTCTTAGCTCAAGATCTTCACGGAATCTTTCCCAGTTGGTTCTATTATTAGTAAGGCTTGGTGGTGCACTTTTTATTATTACCGAGCTGCTAATGGTGAGTATAATCGGAGTGTGATCCGACGATATTGTTTCACCACTAACAATGTGCATATAGTTCCTCAACAGTACTTTAATAATAAAGAAGTCAATCAGGTCTGGAATTTTATCACAATCTGTTGGCCAGTACGTTGGCATTCCTGTGCATACGAAGTCGCACTTTTGTTCGCATCCAGCCTGGTAGAGCTCCTTTCCTTTGGCCGTGGTTAATCGAGAGCCCCAGAAAGTATTTTTGGCGTTGAGATCTCCACCAATAATAAATTTGTTGCCTAATGTTTTGAACAGGTTTGCGTAGTTTTCTTTTTTTAAGTTATATCTCGATGGGCAATATATGGCTGCTATTTTGAACCTTTTATTTTGTATATGCATTGACACTATCGTCACTTGCATTTCATCTGTTTCGATGTTTACTTCAGCGTTATGTTTGATTCTTTCATTAATTATTATGGCGGTTCCTCCCCTCGCTTTATTTGCCGGATGAATTGACTTGTATATGTTAAAGTTATTAAGTTTAATATACGACTCTCGTGTAAAATGTGGTTCCGACACAAGGCATATATCAATTTTCTGTAAGCGCATGAATAGCTCTAGTTCATGAATGCGTCCTTGTAATCCGTTTGCATTCCAGGCAGCTATTGTTACCACGTTATTCATTTCTATTTCTTTGTCGCATTGTTTTCAGAGAGTTTAGTTTCTAAACTCTGAATTTTTTCAAATATTTGTTTGTTGACAATTTGCTGTTTATTCATGCTGTTTAAAATCAAGTTAAGCATTCCTTCAATTGTTGATTTTTCTTCTACTCCGCTGACAATTTTGCTATATAGTTTTCTTGGCATTTCGCTGCTTATGCTAGGAACGGGATAATTGTCTTTTTCTTGCGTTGCGAGGTTGTGTCTGTTGCTTCGGCTTTGAAAGATTGTCTCTTCTATTTTGAAGTTCTATGGCCACTACACATCCTCTGTAGCTAGCTGGGTGGTCTCTTTTACAGTTGACGCATATGGGCGTTGTATTTTTGCTAACTGTGCAGTTCAGGGTATTATGTTTGTCAGCGCACCTAACATATCTCGGATCTTTCTTCCAATAGCTTTCTGTATGGTTATATTCCTGACCTCACTTGCATTGTGGAATTAACCGAGTATTTTTACGTATTTGTTCTATTTTAACAATAATGTTAAGTAAGGTTCTAATGGCGTAAATTTTTTCTATGCTTTCTTTGATGTCAAAGGTAAGCATGAAAAGTGGTAGTCTTCGCTTTGTAGTTACATTTTCACCATTTTCCTGGATCCTTGTATCTTTTTTAATGATGTTTACTGTATATAACACGTTTAGTTCTTTAGCTTTGAGATCTTTAATGATGTCATCTTTTTTACATGAAAAATGTAATCCTTTAACCATGACCTTGATTGATCTCTCATTCTTGTCTTCATATGTGTGCGACTAAAATTCTCCTTCATTCAATTTATGCGCTAACGCTCTGTACGCATTGGGATCAGGTGTATTAATTTTCCATGCGTTATTACTCCGTACCGTTACCTTGCATTCTTGATCGGTTGTATTTTTTAAGATTTCATAGAGTATTTTATATTCCTTTATACCCCTACATTAATAGGTGGCGGACGAACACTTGTCTTAATTGGTTTCTCATTTCGTTGTTGATCAATTTCAGTTTCGTTTTTAGCTTATGCTTGGTTTTTGATTACATCTTTTTCAGGAGAGATGTAAGGTGATGTATTTGGTTTGCGTTTTTTGGATTTTCTCTTTTTTACGATCCAATCGGTCTCCCTATTTAATTTATCTTCATCTGTCTCATATTTATCAGTTTTAGTTTGACTACTTGTTTTGTAATCAGCCCGACTGCTTTCCCTTTCTTCCAAATGGCGCATCCGCGCTTCCAATTGTTCGACTTTTTCAAGTAGTTTTGTTTTTTCTGCTCTTTCCTTTTTTAGTGCAGTATATAACTGTTTCTCTTTTCCGGTATTTATACCATTGTTTTCTTCTTGATAGGTAATAGTTGTCATTGGATATAATGACTGACTTTCTAATTCCATCTGTTTCTTTATTCTCGCTTGGCTTTGCTTGGGCGGAGTTCTCTGCATTTTACTTGCCTTGTTTTTTTTTTTTTTTTTATTTATTATGCTATATTTATATTTATGTTTTCAGTGCATATAAAATTCATATATCGTTGATATATTATAGTGCTGTTGGCTTTCTTGTTGAAATATTTTATTTCGGTATCTATTTTAAGTTTTTAGTTCATATGAAGATTTAAAGTAGGGCATGATCTCAAAACTTTCTATAGGTATATTATTGTAATGATTGTAGCTTATTAAAAGAAGAGGTTGGTTCTTGTTTATCCAATATGGCTTAAAGTATACGGCCATTGCACCTACTATTATTCTTAGTCCTTTGTTTTGTACTGTGTCTAATTTTTTAAGTCTTGTATTATTTGCGGTACAAACTAATGTACTGGAGTAGTCAAGTACTTGCCTTACTAAAGGGGTAAAATGTGTCATTCGTATGACTCATCACCAAAGCGTAACTGGGGCTGTTAATAATCCGGTCCTTGAGAGGACGCTTGGTCACTCTCCACACATACCGATTTTTAATCCACAAATTAAATCAATTTAAAATTAAAGTCTTTACACTTCACAATTTTAATAATTACAATAGAATTTATTGCTTCACAATAAAATGCAATTCAGCAAAAAGAAGAAAACAATAGACAATATTGCAATTTTACTATTTCCACTCTAATTGCTCTTTTCTTATGATTAAACCTCTTATGATTTACGAACTAAAGGTGAATAAATACCATCAGTAGATGTAAAATTAATCCTTGCGTCTATTGATCCCACTTGTTAGTAGCACTCTTGTGAGGTTGATTTTATAATAATATTTTCCTTTAGAGAAACTTAATAAAGAACCTTTCTCTTCAAGAACAATAAAATGAATTAACAAAATATTATAAGCTCACTATAAGAGTTTTCATTCATATAAAATAGAATCAAAGGAATAAATAATTTACATTTAAGTTTCTTTCGGTCGTTCATATGAAATGATTATTTTGTCGGCTACAAATGGGGAAACCACTCCTCCTGTCGGAATACAATTAAAGATCATGTTGATGCGAACTATAATTCAAGAAATACTGATAGAAACGTCACAAAACATGACACTTCAACAAATTAGAACATTCTAGAATAACCAATAGTGTTGACATCATAAAAGCAAAGCTTCTTGACATGAGTTCTGACGTTGGTAACACTGGAACAAAATCTACATTTTTATCGAAACGACGGACAAAAAACAGTCAAAGAAAGTCATAAAAACGTCAATCGGTAGTGGTAAACAAGCAAACAACGTTTGAGAAATGTACTAATTGATATAATAAAGAACACTAGCGATAGTCTGACAGTTTACAAAATACAGTTATAGATCTGATTGACACATCCAGTCCAAAAAAGTTTTTCCATGACGACATAATTGGGCGAGAGAATTGAAGCTTGACTCTGACTACTGTGTCCCCGGGTTCGATCTCCGGGCCAGAGTTATATTTTCTGGGTTTGGTTAAATTAAATTTAATTGGTTGTGTGCAACCATAATAATGTATATAAAAAAGATGATCACAAATAGAGAAATTCTAGAAGGAAAATCTAAGAAAGGAAATGTAAAGAAAAAATTATTTTTTAAATTACTTAAATGATTAAGCTTATATTTTGATAATAATTAACAATATTAGAGAAGTTATAAATAAATTGACACCAATGGTTAACACACTCAAAAAAAGAAATATTTAAAAAAAAAAAGTTTGCCGAACATGAATTCGTCCATTATAAGAAGAAATTAGTTTTACATATTTGGTGTCAATTTATTTATAACTTCTCTAATATTGTTAATTATTATCAAAATAAAAGCTTAATCATTTAAGTAATTTAAAAAATAATCTTCCAATGGCATTAAAACAATAAATCGTTCAAATATCTTAATGTGCATCGACAAGCATCCCGGTAGATGCGTTCCACGGAACAGCTAATATCCTCACCGTATTTTAATACTTTTGAATTTTTTTTTATGTAAACACTAAATGAATAGTGCATTTAATGATAATACAAAAATTATACTTGATTGTTGCGTTAAAAAGAAATAACCGAGTTTTTCCGAGTTCCAGAGTGTTCTTATGATTAACTATAAAGTTCAAAAAATAGTTGATTAAATTATATGTTTACCTCGTATGTCGTATGCATTCAATGTATGAAAAGCATAATGAAGAATTACGTTGGGGAAAATACAGGATACATGTTTTATTATTATTTGCTGTTTTGGATCAAGTGCTTCCATAAGAGTAATCACAGAAATGAACACAGCTGCAGTAATAATCCCTATAATTAACAATTAATATTAATGGCGTTATTCCAATTCTGTGTCTGAAGAAAATGTCCAAACTTATTTTTAAACATAGAACCTTTACATAACATATTATCATCATAACTAATTTTAATCGTGTCGATTGATCTCATTTCTTTCTCTTTGTTCGAAACTCTCTTCATTCGAGTGGTTCTTAATTTCTAGTTCGTAATTTTTACGGTCATTACTCCTAAGTATTTTTTAGCTGATCTAAAACTAAGCTCATAAACAAAGTTAAGTAATTCGTGTACTTATAAACGGGGTGATTATCGTCATTTCTATAAAGAATTAGAATTCTTTACAAATATTAGGCAAAAATTTGAAGAGTTTATTAAAAAGTACTAAAAAGGAAAAGAATCATAACAATTTTTCTGAGGTTAGTTTTAGATCACTCGAAAAGCCTTTTGGATTGAGACCTTGAGATGGATTGAGAAAGAGAAGAACCACTCTACTACATTCTCACCTACACATATACAAATTGTTTTATACTTACTATTACGAATTAAAGCCACCAGCGCAAACATGAAATTAATAACTGCGATAAAGTATAGCACGAATAGTAAGTACAGCACCCAATAGTCAGCGTATTCAATTAGAGCAACTTTTGAAAAATTATTTTTTATGATCAACGGCAAAAAAAATGAAATTATCAAATAAGGAAAGAAAATTCGGAAGAATCTTGTGCAGAATCGAAGATATTCTGGAACTCCTACAATATCCAGCATCTCCTGCAACAATTAAAGATCTGTTAGATATTAGGCATTCATCAAGTTCAGTTAAAAGTATATTTACAGATATGTAAAGAAATTATATTTCTTTAGTTGGTAAAAAGCTCGTCCGTCGATAAAACAGTGACCATATACTTATTGTCTCAATAGATGACGTTTAAGGAATAACGGCCAACACAGTTGATATTTGGAGTAGACGGAAAACACTGTGCATATTGTTAAGTTATTTGATAACACTAGTTCGCTGCGACACATCATTTGTAGCAGAGTCAAGACAATAACACTTCTAGGAATAGTCAAATACAATGGACCACTGTTGCGGCCCTCCAAGGCTGATAGACGCATAATACTTATGACCTAATAAGATTGTGGACTTGATCAAGAGGTATCGGGAAGAGATGACAACGACACGTGTGGGTGCAGGCAAAGCCTGGACCTCTGGATTCGTCTCGGATATAGACACTCTTACTGGTGGCTTCTGACAGCGGTGGTTTATTTCAACACATTTATAATACTACATATTTTATTCGGATTGATTATTATTTTTTTTTTTTTCTTTTTTTTTTTATTAAAAAAAGGCTTTGGCTTATTCAACCTGCTTGCCATTACATAAAAACATTACAATAATTATTTAAAATATTTACATAATAATAATGTCGATATTAATAATAAAATACAGTTTATATTTCAATTTTATTAGCTATTATGAAATTATAGATTTTCTTTGAGCATTTTTCTATTCTTATCAGGTAGGATATGTTTGCGGGAAAAAAAGCCTCCTCAGCTAAGTTGTACATCAAATCGTCAATTTCTTTTTTTAATAGTCTGCATCCTAAAATAACATGATCTAATGTTCCCTCCTCGTCTCATATACAATTTGGGGTTCTCAATAAATTTATTTTGTGTAAATGAAATGGAACTCTGCAATGGCCTGTTTTGATTCGCGTCATTGTTGTTATGAATCTTCGGGAGTGATCTTTTGTGAACCATAATGTCTTTAGTATTTTTGGGTTATTAGAAAAAAATTGTTTACCTGTAGTTACACTTCTTTGCTTGTAGTTAACCTGCCAGTCTATATTACTTCTTTCATTGACAATTATTTTGACATCTTTATAATTCCATTTGATATCAAGGAATTCCCCATTAAGGCAAGCTTCCTTTGCTAGTTTGTCAGCAATTTCATTTCCTTTTATACCAGAGTGACCGGGGATCCATAGGATTTTAATATTTATACCTCTATTCTTTGATTTTAGAAGATCTTTTTTAATTGAACAAATCTTGTAGTTGTTATTATTTTTAAAAATGTTGTTGTTTAAAGATTGACATACACTATTAGAGTCTGTGATTATTAATATATTTATACTATCTTTAGTTTGCAGTATTTCTATTAGTTTCATGATCGCTATTGATTCTACGGAATATGAACTTTTAACATTATTTACTTTATATTTGTATTGTAGATTGTTGCTTTGGTTATATATTCCTATTCCCCCAGAATTAGTATCTTTTTGCAAGGAACCGTCAGTGAACCATAAATCCCAATTTATTCCATCTTTCCCAATATACTCCATATACCTCTTTTGTGTAATTAAGTTGTTGTCATTCTTTTCGAAGTAGCTTGTTTCTGTATTTATTTTGAATATGCTTGTCTCTAATGTAAATTTAAAATAAGGTATGATTTTGTATGATTCTATGTTTAAGTTGTTGTATCTGTCATAGCTTTCTAGAAGTGCAGGTTTATTTTTCATTAACCAATAGGGATTATCGTATAATTCACGAAGTACTTCGATTCTTGAGGATATTGGTTCAAATGAGTTTAGAATGTTTTTGCAGTAAAAATTGTCTGCAATTTGTTGTATCCTTATGTTGACAGGAGTTATATTAGTTTCAAAATTTAGAATTTGTGAGGGAGTTGATTGCATTACTCCTAAAATTATTCTTAAGCATTTATTTTGAATTATTTCAATCTTTTTCTTCCTCATATTATTAGCGGTACAGATCAAGGTACTAGAATAATCTATATGTGGTTTTATTATAGCTTTATATATATTTATTAAAGTTAAAGGATGTGCACCCTATTTGTACCCGGCCAGACATCGCATTAGACTTAGTCCTTTGTGCATTTTGGTAATAATGAAATCAATTTGTTTTGACCATGTACTTTTTGTATCGAAGAATACACCCAGAAATTTTATGTTAGCACTTACAATAATGATCTTGTTTCTAATGTTTATTTTTGGGCTACAGATTATTCTATGTCTTGTAAATATGGCTAATTTATTTTTTTCTAAAGATATATTCAATTTGATATCTGATAACATACTGACCCGTTTATTTAGTTTGATTTGGAGTCTCTTTTGAGCTATTTCTAGAGTATGACCTCCACTATAAATTACTATATCATCAGCATACATAAGTACTGTTGTATTGTTATCTGATATTGATGTTAAATCTTTAGTATATATATTAAACAATAAAGGGGCAATGATTGAACCTTGTGGAATACCGTGATTGCAATTTATAGGACCCGTTAACTTGTTGTTGTATCTGATGGTTATTTTTCGGGGTTGAAAGTAATTTATAATCCAGTTTGTTGTTTTCGATGAAATTCCTAAACTTTCCATCTTTTCTTTCAATATAAGGAGATTTACGTTGTCATATGCTGCTTCGATGTCAATAAAAGCAGCAATCATGTAATGATTTCTGCTATAAGTTTTTTGTATATCCATGTTCAGAATGTTAAGATTGTGTTGAGTACTCATTGCTTTTCTGAAAGCAAATTGTAGGTCAGGTAATTTTTTATGATGTTCTATAAACCATTCCAATCTGTTTTTTATTATTACTTCCATCGTTTTTCCAAGGCATGATAATAATGTTATAGGTCTGAATGATTCTTCGTAATTTGGGTCCTTGGTGGGTTTTAGGATCGGTACCACTATATGTTTCTTCCAATCTTCAGGTATGTTTGCAGAATTTAGTGAGAGGTTGTAAATTTGGGTAAGATAAATTTTTGCGTTCAGTGGAAGATTTTGTATCATTTTATAGTTTATTCTGTCATGTCCTGTGCTGCTATTTTTATTATGGTTTAAAGCGAAATTTACTTCATTAATTTTGATAGATTTATCAAGGAATTGATTTTTTATGGTTGAAGTGTTTGGGATTGTGATATTTAGGTGGTTTTGTGGGAATTTATTAGCAATAAATTCATCTATCCAATTTTCGTCATCACTTATTTTCTTTTTACTATAATTTTTATTATTAACTTTCCTTATATTTTCCCATATAGTGTTTGTTGACATGTATGGATTTAACGTTTCACAAAATTTCTGCCATTCAATTTTTTTTCGAGCCCTAAAATAGCGTCTGGTTTTTGCTTGTTGTTTTTTATACATTAAGTAATTATCTATTGTCATATTTCTGTTGAAGGTTGTTAATGCTAATTGTCTTTGGGCAATAAATTTATTACATTCTGTATCCCACCAAGTCGGTTTTATTTTTCTGGGGGTTATGTTGTAAACTGTGGTATTTGGTATGTTTTCATTAGCGGAATTATTTATAATCTCTGTAAATTGTGAGTATGTTTCTTCTATCTCGTTATTTTTGGACCCTTCAATTAAATTTATATTTGTAATTTTTTCTTCTATATCTATTCTATATCCCACCCAATCGGCTTTTCGGAAGTTTCTTCTAGTAATATGTTCAGAAGTTTGTCTATTAGTATTGTCTTCTAAACAAAAATATATTGGAAAATGATCACTACCCATACTATCTTTTAGTACCTGCCATGAAGTAATTTGTTGAGTTAATCTTGGAGATAGTATAGTGAGATCTAATATGCTATTTCTATAGTTTGGGCTGCTAACCCTAGTTGGATTATCATCATTGAGAATATGTAGATTTTCGTTTTCTATAAATTCTAGGAGTTCGTTACCTTCATAGAAACTCCCTGGACAATATATATCCCAAGCAAGGTGAGTGGCGTTGAAATCTCCGGCTAGTATGACAGGTACATTTATGTGTTGTTTTATATGAGACCAATTTAGATTTGATAGATTATGGTTAGGTTTGGCATAGATGGATAAAATACATATTTCTTCATTTTTGTTAGCTGTTATAGTGATAGCTGTTATTTCTACTGAATTAAATGGATTGTTTAACATTACTCGTTTATATTTTATTGATTTATGAATTAAAATAGCGACCCCCCCATGAGGATTGTAGTTTGTTTGCTGCATTCTATCTTTTCTTTCAATAAAATATCCTTTCATGTTGAAATTGCAAGCATTTGTTAAAAATGTTTCTGATAAAATGCATATATGTATATTATGTTTCCGTAACATAAATTGAAGTTCTTCTTTAATATGTCTGACTCCTCTACAATTCCATTGAATAATATTATACATTTTTTTTTATATCTTATCAGAATTCTTCAGAATCTTATCGGTTCTGTTTGGGCTATTGCTTCTTAAATTATATCTCTCTTTAGTTTTACTTGTGTAATTATCTATTTCATGTAGGGTTTCTCTGTTTGTTGCAGAAGACGAACAGTATTGTGATTTATTTTCTATATGTTGATTTGACATATTTGTGTTAGTATCATTGGAGCAACTCGATCTTTCAATTAAAGTGTTAACTTTTTTTAACATTTCGTTCAAAAGTTCTACATTATCTGATGGGGTATTAGTAATTAGATCCATTCTTCTTTTCTTCGTTACTGCTGATACGGAATCTCTGTCTTTATTTGTATTATAATGTTTATCAGTTTGAACATGAGTTGGTGGTTTGTTATTATGAATCGTTGTTGTTTTTTTATTGTTTCTCCTTGTTAATGGTTTCGGTTTGTATGCTGGAATGTTGTATTTAGTATTGTTGTCTATTTCAATTGTAGGGAAGTTATTATTAAAATTATTAAATAAATCGAATCTATTTTCAGTTCTTACGGAGTATAGGTAGTCCTTATTTCCATTTCCGTCTATTTCCAGCCTTGCTTCATGAAAACTGAGATTGTGCTGGGCCATTACTTCCTTAATTTTTCTTTGTTTTTCTCTTTCCGGGCAATTAATGTCCATAGCTTGATGCGCACCCTTACAATTAAAGCAATAATGTGATTCCGCTTTACATTCATTATTTTTATGATCATTGTTTCCACAAAATTTGCAGATTGTGAATTTCGATCTACAGAATTTAGAAGAATGACCATATCTTAAACAGTTATGACATTGAATAGAGGGGAGAATATACGGTTCACACGTTTTCCTTACTCTCCAAATGTACACGTATTCAGGCAGCGTCAAACCGTCAAAGAACACTTTTATTGTTGTACAAGGAACATATTTAATATTATTGTCCTCTATGGTTTTCCTATTTAAACGTTGCACTCTTTTCACCTTAAACGGTGCACACTCTATATTGCTAAGTAAATCTTCTTCCGAAACATCCAAATCCACACCTTTAATGATTGCGGCTTTAGTTGTCCAAAAATATGGTATATAAACTTCATATTCATGCTTCTTTAGCGTTGAATCGGTAACAAATTTATTAGCTAAACTAGCTGTGGCACATTGAACTATAACCTTGTTTTTCCCAACTTTTTTTATATCTATAATGTCTTTTTTATCACTTATCTTACATATTAATTGTCCTAGTTTTAGACAACTGAAATTATACTTTACGTCATTGTTTACTTTTTTGGTAATTATGACCTTGTAAACTGAATTGGTATTTTCTGTGTTGTAAAGATTTGTTACGAATGTTTTAGTTGTATTACTGGCTAAATATGAAACACTAGTATCATTATCACTTGTTGTATTATTTATTCTATCTACAAGTAGATTATAAGTCTTTAATGGGGCCCCTGCCCCGTCCATATTTATTTGTAACCAGTAACTAACAAAAAAAATAAAATTTTCACTTCACTAAAATAAAATTTAAAAAAATTAAACAAAAAATAAAATAAAAAAAACAACAAAAAATTCTATTGATGTTTAAATTATAATAATACAGCTGCTATTAATTATTATCAAAAACTATTCGAACCGTTCGCTTCAAGCGTTACAACTCGACTGTGGATTGATTATTAATAAATATATTATTGTTGAATTAATTGTCATGTTTTAATTAAAATGTTTTAATTAAGCTGAAAGTTGGTACATACCTTAGGTACACTATTACAAATGAAATACTAAAAGTCCTTACCGATCGCACATCTGCAAAAAAAGTTATTCAAGATTAAAGGACAATAAAAATGTTTTTTTTAATTTTTCCGGTAAACGGTAAGTTTTATCATAAAAATAGATCAGATTAAAGTTGTAGATCATGAAATTATCTACAATAATTGTTCTTACAATTTTTTTTCTAAGAATTACCATTCCTGAGATATTGCGATTATAAAAGTTGAAGAAGTCGTATACATAATATGCACAGATTTTGTTGTTTTTGAATCTAATTTGTGGTAATGTCAATAATATGCGATAAAAATTGACTATTACTGAATCAAGATAACACTTGTGATGTTATCTTAGAGGTACTTAAGCACTTGAAATTAAAATGATCTCATAATTGTTGTCATGTGAATATCTTAACACGTGTTAAGTTTATTGATGCTTTACATAAAATATTTTAACTTGCTCTTTAAATAGTCAATTCAAATCACATTGCATAACTGTGTAATTTCGGAACACTTTGAAATGTCCATATTTTCCTTAACAATGTGTATATTCTCACATTTGTATAAATTGTATTTAAAAGTTACACAAACCAATATTTTTACTCATATTAAACATCCGATGGCGTGTATACCATAAAGGCGTCATCGTACAGATTATTGTTTTCTGTGATTTAGAATCCCAATATCTCATGAATTGTGATTCTTAGAATAAAAAGTATAAGAACAATTTTTGTAGACAGTTTCATAATCTACAACTTTTGTCTGATCTATTTTTATGATAAAACTTACCGTTTACCATAAAAATTGGAAAAACCATTTTTATTGACTTTAGAACTTGAAGAACTTTTTATGCAAATGTGCGATCGGTGAGGAATTTAAGTATTTTATTTGTAATAATGTCCCCAAGGTGTATACCAACTTTCACCTCTATGCGAAATATAGCTAATTTACTAATATTTTATTGATTATTTTTACTGGACTATTAAAATTTTATATATTTCATAAAACAGCACAAAAAAATAACATATAATATAAATTTTAAGATTTCATATTAAAAATAAATGAATGAAAAGTGTTTGTTCCTAATTTTATTAAGTTTTATTATTAAATTAGGTCATATTTCACATTTCTTTGGGTGTAATTTGGATTGGGGTAAAAGTCTAGGATTGTAATTTTATCTCACTTGATTTTATAAAAAATTATAAATAATATTAAATTTAAAATAACATAAAATAGTATATTGAAGTAGATATTTTAATAATATAATAGTATGTTGTATTATTAATTCAGTAGTACTTGAGTGCTTCATTTTGAATTTATAACTAATATATAAAAATTTGGTTAACATTTTTTATTAATTTTTATTTGAGAACTGTAATCGATTATCCCTGTTCATGGCTCGTAATAACATTTATTTTTTAGCTTTTCTTAAATGTAATTTTAAAAAACAACTAGATTTATTGCATTATTTTTCAAAAAAATCTAAACCAACTGAATTACCAGAAAAAAGGGGCAGATCCTGAAAAAGAATAAAAGTGTAAAACAGAACCAACTTAAAACGAACAAAATCTTCTCGCCTGTTGAAGTCTGGAACAAATTAAAAATATTTCACACCAAAATATAAGTTAAATATTATTATTTACAATAAATTGGGTTGTGACATATATGCAAAGTTGTGTACAAATGTACATGAAAAAATTTATGTATTTCCAAATAATGCAAATTAAAAAAAAAAAACACAACAGGCGTCTTTATGAAAAAAAAGTAATTGAACATTTCAATTTAAATTATTAGAAAGTTTGTAAAGAAAATCTAGATATTTTAAAATTAAATTCGATACCCAACTGCGTTGATACATTAAATGAAAGGCATCTTCTGTCGACCTGCAAAATATTTAATACAGTTTATAGTTTAAAGAAGCAGAGCAGTCTATTTTCAGATATTGAAGATGAATTGAATTGCAAATCAAAAATTGATTAAATATGGGTATTAGCTTACATTCGCGTAAAACTGCCGCTAAAATAGTCGATTTTATCGCGAAAGTGATTCAGAATAAAATATTTTCCAAAACCATTGAAAAAAGCCTCAAAATGTTTATCATTATTGATGTAGTGTTAATGGAACCCGTAATAATCGATAATTTGAAAAATCAAAGCTTTTGAAATGCTGAAGGAAAGAAAAGGATTGTACGAACAAAAGTTGTATAAAAGTATAAATTTAAATTAATTTAAAAATACAGAGTTTATTGAAAACGCCCGCTTTGCTAGTTTATCACGTGACAAGTTTTTGAAAATCATAATTGGAAATTATATATATATATATTTTTTATTATACCTATTATATTGTTATAACTAGTTTATATAAACTAAAGTCAAAGTATTAACCATTGTTGATACTCTTTTTCTTTCAGTCATCATACTAGCTCAAATAACTCAGTTCTGTTTAATATTCTCGTCAGTCCATCCGTGTGCAGCAGTTGAAACGCTTCCACGTTTACGTGGTGTTGGAGAAGTTGCTCGTGCTTTCTTGCTATTTTCATAATTTTTTCAGTTACTGTAGTTACTTTGAGATCCCAATGTATATCGCTATTGCGGACATACCATGGTGCATTCACTATGTTTTTTCAGAACTTTATTTTGGTAAGTCTGAATGCAATTGATGTTGCATTTCTTAGTACAGCCCCATAGCTGGATTCCATATGTCCAAACTGGTTTCAATATTTGCTTATACAGCATTAGCTTGTTATGTATGGATAATGTGGATTTGCGTCCCATTAGAAAGTACATTTTCTTATATCTTATTCTTAGTTTATCTCTGATTTCCTTGACCATGCACTTACGCTGTTTATTTCTTTTTGGTTGCTTCTGGCATTTTATCGCCGTTATAGCCGTATTATCTGAAAACGTTGCCATTATAGTATCACTGTTTGTTGTAATGTCACTAGTGTATAGTGTATACAGGATGGGACCTAGTACACTTAATTGTGGAACTTCAGCGTTTATATTTTTAATACTTAAGAATTGATCTTCTACTTTGACTCTGAATTTCTATATATGACTTCTTCTTTAGTAGTTCACTATATTGTATATTGTCTAGTAACTTTTTGTTCAGTTTGTATTCTAGGCCTTTATGCCTTACTCTGTCAAATGCTATCGAGAGATATCTTTAGGACATAGTTTCTTTTCCTCAAGAACTTTTCCTATAACGGTGGTAATTCGATGTATCTGATCGGTGGTAGAATGTTTACTTTTAAATCCAAATTGATGATTTAGAATTAGTTGTTCTATCTCTATTACCAGTTTTAAATGTTTTAGCAGTAATTTTTATATAGTTTACCGATAATTGGAAGCAACGAAATTGGTCTGTATGATGTTTTCTTGTTTGACGGTTTTTCTGGTTTAGCTAGTATAATTACTTCTGCGATTACTTTCCAGTAATAAGGTACATATCTCAAGCGTAAACACAGCATTAAACAAGTGCCTTATTTTGATTATGTCTTTTCTTGGTAGTTCCTTTAACATTGTAACAGTAATCAAGTTGAAACCTTGTGATTTATTTATTTTTATGTTTGCCTTAATTTCATTTTAAATTTCTTTTGGAGTTATCTTTATAATAAATTCTTCGTTATTATTTTCAAACAGCTCCATATTCTCTTGCACATGACTTGCGTGGGGCTGAAATGTATCTTCCAGATGTTCCGCAAATAGCTCTGCTTTTTCCACGTTATCTTTTTCCTAGCTGCCATCTTCTCTTTGAATGAGTGGTGTTTGCACCATTAGTTTTTTCATATTCCTTGTAACTTTCCAGAGTGAATAATCTGTATCCTTATCGTCGGTGAGTTCACTCATTTTAAGATTTATTAGGCTTGATTTCCTAAACTTCGTTTGTTAATTGTTTAGTGAATTTGTTAAAATCAGTTTTATCTTGAGTGTTTCTTGATTTCTGCCACTTTCTACGTGCTTTGCGTTTTTCTTTAAGTCCCTTTATTTTTATAGGATAACAGCTACCCTTTGTTTTTCTTGTGAATCGGTTAATTATCAGTCACTAGTTTTTCTGCTTTGCTATTTATTTGTACTTAAAGTGCCATTCAGTGTTATCACTTTACCTAATTCAGTTTTAAATTTATCCCAGTCTGTCCTTTTGTTAGCTAACATGAGAGACTGTTGCTTTTTGATGATTTTTTCACTGAGTGTAAGCGTAATAGGTGTGTGATCAGAAAACGGGTCCACATTATCTTCATTGTTTATATAATTAGTAGAGACCTTCCTTAGTATGAAGAAGTCAATCAAGTCAGACCTTTTCTCTGTATCGGCTGGCCAGTATGTTGGTTTTCCAAATAGATTACGTGTCACACTGATATTCTTTTATTGTTTCTAGCAATTCTTTGCTTTTTGTTGTAGTTATTATTGACCTTCTTGAGATGTTTTTGGCGTTGAAATCTCCACCAATTATAAGCCGTTCACCCAGTATTTGTAGTAATTAAAGATATTCTGCTTTCCTTATATTATGCTTTTAGAGGGTAGTATATTGCAGCTATTGTAAATTTGTAGCGGTTTAATAGCTGCAAATACATAATTAATAACATATTTTAATAGCTGTTGTTTGAATTTTTTTAGTTTAATACTTGCTTTCATCGCAATGGGATATCTGTTATTACCCTTAATTTTTACGTATGATTCATTCGTAAAGTGGGTTTTTGATATTAAGCATATATCAATTTTTGTTCGTCCAGAAATATTCTTAGCTCAGACAAATGATTTTTTAGTCCATATGCATTTCATGTTGTTGGTATGTATTATCGCCTTCTTTTGATTTGGAAAGTTTACAGCATTATTAACGCTGGTTTCTATTCTATCTACTCTAATAGAAATTGTTTCCATCTTCTTTTCGAGTTGGGTCATTTCTTCCAGAATTATTTGCAATGTCTGCGTAATGAGATCCTGTTGATTTGGTTTTTCTATTTCATGAATAGTGTTCATTGTTGCTGCGTGAAAAAACGATTTTTCGGCTGTAACAAGTAAACTATTGTTTGGAATATTTCCAATTGTCTCTTTGTTTGGAGCTAGTTTGTTGTTCCTTTGTCTATTGGTCTTTATTGTACCTCTTCTGTTTTGTATTTTTACTGCCACAATGCATCCTCGGTAACTTGCTGGATGATTTTCGTTACAGTTAATGCATTTTGGTAGTTCGCCTTTCTTTTTTTTACATTCTGCTGTCGATGAGAACCTGCACATTTTATACTTGTCTTTTGCATAATTTATGTGTGGGTCAAAATCTTTGGCATCGTTTACACTGAGATACTAGTGTTGATTTTCTTATTGTTTCCATTCTGATTCTCATCCCCAGAATTTCTACAACGTTCATTATTGCCTTTATGTCTTCTTTATTGTCAAATGTGAGCATAATGAGCGGTGAAGGTTTCTTTGTGTTTCTATGTAGTACATTTACAGAATCTATTACGTTTAATTTTTTCTCTTTGAGATCATTTATAATAGTCTGTGCCCCACAATCAGGGTGTAGTCTGCGTGCCATCACTCTTATTAGACGCGTCTGTTTATCTTCGTAGGTAAACCATTTTAGCTTCATATAATCCAATACCTGAACAAGAGCTTTGTATTGCTATTCCTCAGGTACATTTAATTAAGTTTTTTTACTATTTAGTGGTCTTCCAGTGAATGTCACATTTTCTTTTCTCTATATGTTAAAAATACTGTCGTAGTTACACATTTCAACCGTTATCGGTGGAGGCGCATGTGGTTTTTTTCAATAGGTTGTTGTGACACATAAGGCGAAGTATTACCTCTTCGCTTTTTACTCTTCCTGGTGTTATTTTTCTGAACTATCCATTTTGTTTCTCTGGTTAGGTCTATTAGAAGTGTTCATGCCATATTCTATGTCAGAAATTCTTTTTACAAGCAGATAAATTGTTCCTTGCATGTCTTTATTGGCATTTAATGCATCTTGTAGGCCGCGCAAAAGACTACTTTTATGTTCTGTTTGGAGCTGACTTAGTGTTAATTAAGTCTCGGCTTGTGATTAAAAATTGTTGTTTGAAAGCAATTTTTGCGTATCCTGTATCTTCTTTGTTTTTTCGTATCGAGATGGATTTGGTTTGGGTGGTGTTCTATTCATTCTATTATTTTTTCTGAATGGGTTATCATTCCCTATTGTTGTTATTCTAGTAGCAAGAGCTGACGATTCGGCCTGGTTCCTAAGCGAACTCGCTGGGCAGTAGCTTGTTAACGATCCGTGGGAGCCTGCTCCAGCCTCGTACCGATTCTAAGATTGCGGCCCCTGTTCCGTAATTTTTATCTTCATCTCCTCCTTTTTCGTTTTTTTTATTTTTGTGTCAATTTTTTTGTGGGTGCGGAGCATATTTTATTTCACCTCTACCCGCCGTAATGCCGGTTAGGGCGTTTTCTCCACTGGTGGTTTGACTTCCCCCGATATTCCCCGAGATCTCATTGTTCTTGTTATATGAAAAATCATTGATGTCGAAGAGTACGATGGATTCGACCGACCTTAGGTATTGTAGATAGTTTAACTAACCACTACCACTACCATAAGGAAATTATAATTTGAGTTTAATGTATTCTTCCTTAGCACCAGGCAGCGACAGAAATTTTAACTCAAATCGTCTATTACTCATCAGATATCTGGAGCCTAATTATTGCAACATCGGAGACTTTATCGTTTCATGCAAAGAAGCAGACGATAAACTTTTACAATTTTATGAAATTTATGCATAATTATGAAATAAACATCAATGATTACAGATGCTTTCTTGAAAATTTCTTAAAAAATACTGATAAATGTGATATTCCCAAAGTATTCAGGAGGCAAAAAATATTTTGAGCACCATAGTCGTCAGTTCAGCAAGAGCTGAAAGCTTTAGCTTTATGAAAAATATATGTACAGAAAAACAAAACCGACTGATCGTTTCAAATTTAAGTAATATTATGATTATTAACTTGAATTGTTTGCCTTTAATAGAATGGGATCCAGTACCGTTACTGAAAAAATGATTAAGAAGCAATCACAGTTCTAGCAATCATCGTGTAAAATCAAAAACGGAAGTGAAAGTTACTCAAAGCCAGAATGCAATTTCGAAATATTACTGCGAACCAGGAGAATGAAATTTCGACTTTCGACTTTTCGCGTCATTTCTGCAAACCGATTTAAAACAAATTGAATCCCATCACTGGAAAGTATCTTTACTAAGTATATTCAGATTTCTAACTTAATTATTTTATAAATAAGTCCATCTATCCATGTCGTGTCGAAAGCTGTGTATACATGCAAACATATCCTCTATATATATCCTCATATATCGTAACTCCTCGTAACAGATTTCCGTAGTACTCTTGTTAAAGCATGTACAATGAGAGTGGCTTGTGCTGAATCCATACTGCTTTTCTGGTAGTGTGTGCTTCTTTTCAATTAACTTGTTCAGTCTCTTATTTTTCACAGGCGTTGTATTAGTGTATCTATAAATTGCTGTACATTTTTCTCTTTGCAGTTTTACTACCGTTTGATTTATGATGCATCAGTTTCTTCCTGAAGTCGAGCTGTAGTCTTAGGTAAGTCATTACAACATTTTGTTTTAGCAACTTAGTCTTTTTAAACATTTGTTCTGTATGATTTTTAGTCCTCTTTACCGGTCCTTAATGTCGGTTATATAATTCAGTGTTATATTGGTTTGTTATAGTGTGTATTGCCTTATGTACTGTCTTTCATTAGACTTTATAGTGCACCAACAGCTTGATTTGCTTTAGCAGTTGCGTTTGATTTATGCAAGTAAGTTTCGTGTTTAGAGTAATGCCAAGTTATTTTACTGATTTTGACCATATTATAATATTTATATTATTATCAATTTTTATTTTGTCATTTCTGGTTTTTCGTTGTTGTTTAAGAAAAATGGCTGTTGATTTGATTATGTTGATCTTCAGTCTCTATCTGAAGAAATAGTCCTTTTTATATTTGTATCTTTTTTTTATGAGATAAGTTTCAGTAATCAATATAATTCCGATATCATTTCTTCTTATAAATAATTGCAATTCTTTGATGTGCTGTAATAAGTCTGTGCCATTAAATTATTAAGAGAAGAGTTATCAATAGATGTAACAGGGTACTCATTTGGTCCATGTGGGCTTTCATCATAATACATTAAATTAATGAATATCATTTGATGCATGTTCTGCCTCTTAATTGAGGTTTTACTTATCTAAGAATAAAAATAGCGGATGAGGTTTTATTATGAATAATTATTTAATTTATAAAATGTAAAATCTGATGCAGTTATCTCCCCGTCTATTTCGAGTCGTATATTACCCCAAACCTATTACTACTTGACTTAGAAGGTTAGTCTTGCCAGTAATCGATTATTTGATTTGATTATTTATTTGCAAGTCTGCGTTGATTCCTGGACTAGTTCTTGGTCCCTTTTAATCCCTACATCTTGCCATGGCGACTCCTGACGTGGCTGTTCTGCCGTGCGCATATTGCTTCGCTATAACAAGGTAGCTGGACAAAATTCATTTTTTGTGTTTTGGAACTTTATTTTTACAATAGATCTTGTTTCTAAAGGTACCTTCTCTATTTTGTCAATAAGTTTATGTCTTTAAGTATATTATAATAATATGAAAGAAGATTTAAAAATTTAATTAAAAAATTGTTTAACAACTTAAAAAGACATATATCTCTAGCGCCTCCAAGCTAAATTTTGTATGATATTGTTAAGAATTTGCGGGCGTCTGAGCATACAAAAATTATTGTTATGAAATATTACCTGGAATTAGCAGAAAAGGTTGCACATCCCTGTACAAATATCCCGGCATTTTGATAACGAAGCTGTTTACTGTACGCTGCATAACCTAATACGCGTGTTCCTTGGAGATAAACATAAACAATTAGATACTGCGTATATCTGTTATTGTTTATGTGTGATCTTTCTGGAACCATTTATACTACGAATTTACATGCGGAACGTCATAGAAATAAACAGAAAGTCAACAGCGTAATGCATAATTGCATATAGAATTATTCTCGAATGTCAAAGGTGTCGAGGGCAGGGGTATTCTACTTCGTTAGCCGCTGATATAAAAGAAACCAGAACATCGCGTCGCAAGCCAGTCAGCGATAGTGGGTGACTGATAGTGGGTGTCAATAATAGTGGGATAGTGACTGATCAGTCAGTTCGCAAGTGAAATAATAAACAGTTATTGTACATCGTTGTAAGTAGTTGTAATTGTTTTGTGTAATAAATAAAGTCTGTAAATAGAGTAAATCCTTCTTATTATTATTAACTGTGGCTATTTCTTAATTTTATAAGTTACAACGCGACTAAATAGTAAAAATAATTACTCCGCTCGGTAATTAAAGAACCAAAGTCGCAGGCGTAATACGGCACATACACAGAAAGATAGCTGCTACGTGCACACAAGCCGTCGCCCAGTAAAATTGTAACAATATCGTAGATACAATATTTCTCTTATTCTCATGACATATATTATTTTACACATTTATGCATAATTATACATAGAACTACTTTTTTTATAAGGTACCTTTATTCTAGAGTAGAGTTTTTGAAGATATGTTTAAACACAAAAATGTAAGAAATGTCAGTCTTTTAGACTATGCTTCAGCTAAATTTAACTCCTGTAATATTACTAAGGAGTAGAAGAGTGAAATGGAAATAAAATTAGTCTTGAATTTTTCAAAAATTGTTGCCAAATAGACGGCTGCAGGAGTTTCTAAGGAGTAATTTTTGAATAATATTAGAAGCTGGTTAGAACGAAAATATTTAGGTTGTGGAAGTGACGATAGCTGCGCAATAGGCAAGCAACAGGAACATTGCTAAAGCAGTTAGAGACATTAGTGAAAGACCAGAAACCGTTACCTTGTCTGATAATTCTAGCTCTGCGTAGAGTGCTTGCGTATTGGCTCGCCCTATTAAATTAAGATTTATAAAAGAAACAACTGAAGTTGGTGTAATAGTAATAATAGTTTGTAACTTTGGTGATTATCAATTTTTTGCCAAGCATGATCTTTTGTTAAGAATGACTGGCGACAAATTATAAAACGCCTTGAACAAAATGCTTTACTTACCTTATTTAAATGCTACCACCAAAATGACGATTGAGGAATCCAAATAATTTTACAGCAACATAGAAAATTTTGATCTACTGGTCACACTTGGATTCGTTATTTTGAATTCGTTTGCAAATTAGCTACAAACTAGATATCAAGATATGGCAGGATAGAATTGTTGATAATTTTCGATTTTCGAGATAATTTTAATAAGCCAGGACTTCAACTGCTCGCCTGATCTATTATCTGGGGGCAGAGCCCCTATCTATTGGCTGGTAAGGATTGTGTGGTTATCCGGATCTTTGCGTTGGAGACGCTGACCAGAACTCCTGACACAACCTCGGAAGACAATGGTCGATTAGGGTTTTGAGTTGAACCTAATTAAGTAAATTATTTATAGTGTAATATGATGTAGTTTTTGAAATTATTATTTATAGAGTAATACTGTAATTTTAACTTAAAAGAATTTTAAATTTAAGTATTTAAAAGATGTTATTCCATAAAAAGTTTAATATATTTAAAAAATATTTAAATAGTTTATATTATTTAAATAAAATATCATAAATTATTAAGGAGTTAGAAATTGATTTGAATAAAAAAATGGAAAATAATAATAGGAAAAATACTTTAGGTGTAGACTTCGTCAAAGTGACTTATACAATGACATTTACAAAAATGATTTGAAATTATCGGTTGAGGATGTTATGGTAATTCATATTAATGGAAACAAGATGATAGTAAAAATTGGAGAACATTTATTAATTGATGATATTAATGAAATGACCAATGACAAAATAATTTATAAAGGCATGGATGACAATAATTATTACAATATTATATTACAAATCTTACAATAGTAAGAATGCACAATATAGAATATGAAATTCAAGATATAGCGATTCAAATCACACTACAAGCATATGGTACTGTTATTGGTATCAAAAAAGAAACATGGAGTAAAGATATGCCTTTCCCAGTTTATAATGGAACAAGATCAATAAAGATGATTTTGAAGAAAGATATCCTATCGTATATACCAATGATTGGCAGAAAGGTTTGGGTTAGCTATGCTAGCTAAAAAAAAAATTGTAGAATTTGTGATAAAGAAGATCATTTAGGACAAAATTGCCCTGCAAAAATAAACAATAGAAATAATTCTAATGGTCTCGCACCCAGCTATACAGCCATTGCGGGAATACAATGAATGTCAAAACGGTAACTGATTGAGTCGTTCCAACTGAATCAAAAACTGAAGAAGTAAGTTTCGTCAATAATACAATTTTTTCACCCTTAATGCCAAAAAATACGCAATATGAAACAAAAGCAAACAGTGCGAATAAACTCATTTTAACAACTATTAATACAACTATACTAACTATATCTATATAACTACATACATACTCGTATATAGTGTAGTCCTAATATTGTATATAGAATTATAATTTATTTTTGAGAAATATTTTAGATATATAAGTTTTATTTGGAACAAAAAAGTGTTAGTGAATATAATAAAAAAAAAAATTAATTATAGTGGAGTTTAAAAAATAATTAGTGGAGATATTGTAAAGTTTCACAATTTTTATGCCATGAGGTTTTTCACATTACTATTTTCAATATTATATTTTTATTTGTTGGTATGTTTCTGCAATAATCGATAATCATTTTACTACTTATTTCTTTTTGCTAAAGTACTTTGTTCCATTTTGTATTGATTAATAATTATATTCAAATTATTTATATTATGATAGTTTTATTTATAGCATCCTATTATAGTTTTTGGTTAGTTACAATCAGTGATCAATTCTTCAGTATTGCTGATTAGTGCGGAGGATGGACCTTAGATCGGAGATCTATGAGCTGGTTAAAGCTTATCTATGATCTATCAGCGATTTCCAAATCCTCAAACAACGATGTTGCTCAGTTCCTCGATAACTTAGTGGGCGCACAATTTAATTGCGAAGGACCTTTTAGCTATTAATTATCTAATAGAAATTTTTTATTTATATGCAAAAGCACAGCAAAACAAAAGAAATTGTTTATACTGCGTTTATTTTAAACTACACTATTGAATTACATATTAATTGATTTTATTCTTTAGTTATTAAGAATATTAGTTGCCACACTAGCAAACGTTACTCGCGGTTTAGGTTATAAATAAAAATATGTATATTTATTATTATATGTGTGTGCACCAAAAGGTTAGGCGTGCTGTAGGTTTGAGTGTTGAAGCGATTAGAATGAATTAGGAGCAAATGCGTAGTGTCGAACCCCAGAAATATTATAGTTTGTCCACAGAGAGCAGTGTATATAAATCAACTTGGTATGAAATATAAATGAATTGAGACAAAGATAACTTAAATCTAACAATAATTAAAAATAAGAACAAAATATTTATATACAAATATGAATATTGCATTTATTAACACTGATATTTGTTTAAAGCAACGATGGGATCCTAGTTCAGGCAGTCTTTTACATAAATGTTAATTTGTCATGTTTATTATATGGTGGTGTCACTTTCATGAAATACATATGACTTATTGTTTTATATAAAATCTAAATCCGTTTTTTTTAATATTGTTATTGTATTTATCTATTAACACATCCAAGTTTTCTTTCATTTACCTTATTCCTTCTCAATAGCTACGGTGATAGTTGGGGTGTGGCAGCCATGCGGATTGTTAACCGCAGACGGATGCTTAGCTACACACTTCTTTTAAAATATATAATTTAAAGAAGGATATAAAATAAGTAATAAGTAAACAATTGTCGACTAGTCACTGCGAGCGTTGCAACTTGACTTTGAGAAATTAACCAATGACGTTTCTCTTCAAGATCTAGTACTAGTACAATCAGTACTGCACAGTGCTTTTCTGAAGCATATGACGTCATGAATTAAAATCAAATTAAAAAATAAGTAGCAATATTTTGTCAAACTTTTGATTCAAACAAAACATAGGAAGAACCATTAGACGGACATACATTAGCATAAATTTTAATAAAACTGCAAAGTATCCAAACATAAACGGCCATAAAAGAAAATTGAACATAAAAGATACAACCTCAACACCGCTATCGTAGTCGTATTGCAGCTCCATTACGGATAGAATTAGCATTACACTGAGGCCAAGTGTGAGGTAAGGGATGTACTCTGAAATCACTTTGTCCCGGTTTTCATCGGTTGCGTAAATCGGATACGGAAAGAGCTTGTGCTCAATCTGGAAAACACAAAATTTTAAGTACACAAAATAAATAATATACTTATGAATAATACGAATAATAAAAGCTTTTCTTATGAAAAAAAGAGTCTTAGATGGCGTAGTGGTTAGTGTGACTGCTCACAATACTTAGTTGAACGTATAAATCACAGCTCTGCTTACCAATTCTATTCGAACAATAACGTTTATTTAAACAAATTATAATTTTTTTATGTATTTTATGTAATGTGCAATGCAATGTAATCCATAATCACATTGATTTAATATAAGCACTGTCAGTTACGATAATAGATTTGTATAGAGCGTGTAGAGTTAGAGGAGGGCAGTGTAATAATAAGAAAATATGTATGAAATAAAAATGAAATGTTTTACAGCGTCAGTCCTGTTATTTAATAGGCGCTCCTCGTATACATGCATGTGTAATTTTTAAATTACAACAAATTATTCAGGACTAAGTATCGAGAACAAACAAATTTTATACAGCTTATTTATATTATTTATATGCTGCACCTGCCTGAACATATATGCCGGCACAAGAATCCCTCTTGCAATAGTTCCACAAGAGAATAATCGGACTTATACTACCAATTATATGTATGTAAAGAAATCATATATCTGTATTTAGTACAAAGCTCGTCTGTCGGTAAAAAAATGACCGTTTAGTGAAAACATATACTCATTAATGCATTTGATATCGCTGTAGAAATAACGACCAACACAGTTGATATTTGCAGTCGACAGAACTCACGTTTTTAATCAGTTAGTTACTTAATTGCATATTGTGAGGTTATAATAAAATTAGATAAAAAGGAATTGACAATTTATGGTAATTAAGAAACTTTAAATGTCGTTTCTTTAAGTTTCAGGTATGATTTAAGTTAAACAATGTAATTATTAAAATATGTATTTAAATTATCAAAATCTTATATGTACATCAAATCAAACAAAAATTCACGAAGAAATAGAAATATCACAAATCTGGTAAAGGACACGATTAACCTACTCCATAAATATAAAATAAGAAAACAAATACATGATGTAACTGGGAGATTACGATTCATAAAATCTGTATATTAAATTTGAAATGACCATAATGGCATTAGATCCACCAGATCTGGACTCACCAGATAAATAGTTAGTAAGAATAACATGCAAGCATAAGTAACGTAAAACACAAGTAAACGCGAGAGCCCCCGGATATGCTTATAGAAGCAGTAACCTTAAATTAAAAAACAACGCAGATAAATAAAATGTGTGCACAGTTGTGGTCCAGTATTTGCTAGTATGCATCTACTAACAACAAATCTTGCAGCACTAAAATTTAAGCTCAATTGTAATCTAGTATTTACTATAACACTTAGTATATATGGACAAAAACATGCATCAAAATACAATTATAATGTTGTAAGTACGCATATGTCGCACTTACCTTTTATTTTAATAATAATAAATGTTAATTATTACATAAGAATTATATTATGTCAACAGTTTTAGTATTAGTATTAATATTGTAATGAATAATTGTTTAAGTTTAGCGCTTATAAATATTGTCTCTGGTCTGTGGAGATTTATATTGTTTTAATACTGGTAACCCAGTATTGGCGTATTGTGATGTGAAATAAATCATTATATATTAAACTGTACGACACTCAGACCAAGCATTACGAATTGTAACTTCGTTCGTACAATAACTCCAATTGTAACATCAAAGTGTACTACAGTAAGCACGTTTTTATCTATTAATCAAATTATAACACTAAGAATTACATTTTGTTTTATATCTGACATCTTTATTAATCTAATAAAATACTATTGTAATTAAGTATGCAGATATAATATTACAACGAATAAATGATATATTTTAATAAAAGTGTTTGTATTAATAGTATTTAAAAGATACTAATTGTTCAACCGTCGTATGTTGCAACGAGGTTATGCTTTAGACCGCTCAAGTATTCTCAAATTGCAACAATACACCGTCTAACAAGAATCCTGTTAATCATCTTAAGAGACTTAATTCTTTTCTACCGTAATTGGTTGTTGGAAGTCGTCATAAGAAGAACTACGTCTACAAGCTAACTACACAACGTGGTGCACTAGCCCAGCTGAGAATCTTCCCTTAGAACGAGCATATGTTAATTAATATTATAATTAATTATCAGAAGTAACGTCCCGGCGATAATCCAATACCAATTCACAACATTGGTGTCAGATGTGAGGCTTGAAGAGATATTCCTACACATAAATATCCAAGAGGTACGCCCAAAATTTTTTTCTATATATTCTACACCTGGATGCAGATCAATTAATCTGGATACCACTACGCCGATCGATTATTTCCAAAATTGCCGAAGAGTACTAGCTAGAACGTCATTTCATCTGTATTTCACATAATTTTCTACAAGTCCGGTGGATGCAAAACTACAGCCCGCTGAACCTGGAAAAAAGAAATCTTTTGCCCCCCGCGAATGGATGGATGCTTCTAGAACACATGGAATAATCTAAATCGATGTTAATCGTTTCCAGAGCCCTGTACACAGCTGTGTATAGATCATAATCGAAAGAAAATCTTTAAGTATAATAGGACAGTATCTTTTTATCTTGTATATAATTATTACCATAAATTGATAATTGTATTTTTTTTATTAGTAGCATCTTTGTAATTCATTGACGCTATCATTTTTTTTAGTATTATATTCAATACTTTTGAATATTTGCTATAACCTAAGTATTTTTGTAGCATCCTTGTAATTCATTGACGCTATCATTTTTTTAGTATTATATTCAATACTTTTGAATATTTGCTATAACCTAACTATTAGTAGCATCCTTGTAATTCATTGACGCTATCATTTTTTTAGTATTATATTCAATACTTTTGAATATTTGCTATAACCTAACAATTTTGTAGCATCATTGTTCAATATTTTTAGTATTATATCCAATACTTTTGAATATCTACTATAATATTTTCTATAATTGTTTCTACAATTATATTAATTCATGTTTAATATTTTTAGAACAACATTTTTGAACGAGAGGGAATTTTGAAAAGGAGAAGTAAAGAGCTGAAGCAGTTAGATAGCAGTCTGTTTAATCAGAGAGACTACCTTCCTGTTACAACTGCAACGTCTGAGTCCCATCGGAAATTTCCTGTGAGTTACTGTTTTCGCTAACAATTTTTCCTTGTCAGAATCCTATTTTTCGGAGAGTCGTTTATTGGTACAAAATAATCTTTAGTCTGTATATTATATATAACTTTAATTAAGTACTATGGCACCGAGCGTTCATTCCCTCACATTAGTTGAGAATACAATCAACCTAATTAATGAGTTTTCAAAAAATCTAGAAGTCCAATCAACATCCTTAACCATCGTTGAATTAAAAATCAAAAACTTAGACAAAGCTTGGGTCAAATATAATAGTATCGTAGAAGCACTGCTTCCAACTCTAAAAAATGAAGAAGCTTCGGCTATCGTTAGTAAGTCTATGGAAGTTGAAAGTATTTATGACGTTTCCTTATTTACTTGTTGAATTATAAGCAAACATTTGAGGATGATACACATATTGTGGATGACTCAAAGAGCATAGATTCAATAAGAAATTTAAACTTAAGTCCAATGCAACTAACCGTTTTTGATGGAGAATATATTAATTGGCAAAGTTTTATGGAATTATTTACAAATTTAATTCGTAATAATAGTAAATTATCAAGCATTGAAAAAATGCACTATTTAAAATTAAATTTGACAGGAGAACCACTCAAACTCATAAAGAATTATCCTTTAACAAACGATAATTACGAAATTGTTTGGAACATCCTTTGTAAACGTTATGATAACAAGGTAGCACTTATTGAAACCTGTTTAAACAATTTAATAAACTACAATGTTATACGTTTAGAGTCGGAAATCAATATCAAAAAATTTCTAGACGAAATTAATGAATCGATTAGAGCATTAACCGAATTGGGGATATATTCTAATCATTCAGATTTTATGTTAATACATATTTTAAAGACCAAATTAGATTTTAATTCGTCGAAGGAATGGGAAAACAGAAATAATTCTGAATTACCAACCTTAAATGAATTTACGGAGTTTCTGGAGAGACGGTGGCGCAATCTAGAAAGAAGAAGGCATGTTAAAGTTAAAACATATTCAAGCCATCCTAATTCTAGTAGTAAACCAGTTTCAAGCAAGCAAATTCCTAACAAGGTCGAAACAAAAATTAAAAATTTGTTCTGTAACCATTGTAAGAAAAATGGTCATATAGAAAAGTATTGTTTTATTAAGAAGGAAAATCTAGATACGGTTAACCCTATTGCTCAAGTTAATACTTGTAGGGAGGCCACAATTTTATCAGAACCTTCTACTTGTTGTGAAAGATCGAAACATCTTATATCTGATGGTTCTCAAGCATCTTTTACTAACAAGACACAACACAATTCAAATAATGAATTATGTTCTTTTTATGATTTTGATGAGATTAATACGGGTAATTTACAAAATACTAATGATATTCTAAATTTTGACAGTAAAAATAAAAATGTTAAGGCTAAGCAAACAGCTGACAGTGTCCAATTCAAGATGGTCGCAGCCAAAGCTAAAACCGTATCATTTTTATTAGATACTGGTTCTCAAATCTCCTTGATTAAACAAAATATTTTAAATAACAATATCAGAATTAATAATAAATCTAAAATTCTATTGAAGGGTATTTCTGAAGGCACGCCTTATACTTTAGGTTCACTGAAAACATCTATAATTTTAGATAGTCATAAGTCGAAACAAACTCTACAGGTTGTTTCAGAAGATTTCCCCATTGAACACGATGGAATTATAGGGTTAGATATTTTACGAAAACTAAAGGCAGTAATTAATCTAGAAATGAATAGTGTACAATTCTCAGAGCGTGGCAAAATAAGTGAGCTCCCACTTATAAATATAAACAATATCGTTTTACCAGCACGTACGAGGAAGATAATTCCTATGTCAGGTTCTACAGTAGGAGTTTGTGTAGCCAGGGAATTGCTACCTGAAGTTTTTTTAGCTAATGCATTAATCAAGCCCGTCAAAAATATTTTTTATATATCAATAATAAATTCTTCAATAAAAAATATAGTACTTAGTAATTTCAAACCAAATATCATACCGATAGATCAATTTAGTATTTAACATTTTTCAAAATCAAGTCCTAACAACCGTAAGGAACTTTTACTAAACAATTTAAATCTTTCACATGTCAATTCAGAATTAGTAACAGAATTAATAGAAATCTGTAACAGCTTTAATGACATATTTTTTTTACCGGGAGACAAGTTATCTTGTACGAGCGCATTAAGTCATAAGATAAAGATTAATTCTTCTAAACCCGTTAACGTTAAACCGTATCGATTGCCCCATGCGCAAAAAGAGATTGTAGAGAAGCATATTCAGGAACTGTTGGTCAACAACATCATTGAAGAAAGCGAATCACCCTATAACGCACCTCTATTAGTAGTACCTAAAAAACCAGATGCGTTAGGTAACAAACAATTCCGCGTAGTAGTCGATTTCCGTAAACTTAACGAGCAGACAACAAGTGACGCCTATCCCTTGCCTCTTATACATGATATACTGGACCAACTTAGTGGTGCAAAATTTTTCTCTACTCTTGACTTAGCAAGCGGTTTTCACCAGGTCCCTATGCTTCCCGAAGATAAAGAGAAAACAGCATTTAGTGCGAACTTTAAACACTATCAATTTGTAAGAATGCCATTCGGACTTAAAGGAGCACCCCCCATGTTTCAGAGACTTATGTCTCATGTTCTCACAGGTTTGCAAGGAATAGATTGCTTAATCTATTTGGACGATGTAGTCATTTTTGGAAAAAACATTTCTGAGCACAACCAAAGATTAAAAAACGTTTTTTCTAAATTACGGGAACATAATTTAAAGCTCCAACCATCCAAATGTAACTTTCTACATAAAGATTTGATTTATTTAGGTCACGTTATTAATGAAACGGGTATTCTACCAGATCCTTCTAAAGTAGAAGCAATAAAGAATTTCCCCATTCCAAACAATCCTAAACAAATTAAAACATTTTTGGGTATGTCAGGCTATTATCGTCGGCATATACCGCATTACGCAGAGATAGCCAAACCACTATATAATGCAGCAAACAGTAATGTTAAAGTGTTAGAATGGTCACACCAATGCGACGAATCATTTAAAACTTTAAAAAATAAATTAACCATATCACCTGTTTTGCAATACCCGGACTTTAGTAAAAATTTCGTTGTAACCACGGATGCAAGTAAATATGCTATAGGTGCAGTCCTTTCACAAGGTACTATTAAGGAAAGCCACCCAATAGCATATGCTTCAAGAACTCTAAATAAGGCACAACAAAATTACACAACTACTGAACGTGAGTTATTAGCAGTAGTATGGGCTGTTGCTCATTTTAGACCCTATCTCTATGGAAAGTTTTTTAGTATCGTAACAGACCATCAAGCCTTGACTTGGTTAATGAGTATTAAGGACCCGAGTTCTAGACTTATGCGTTGGCGGATAAAATTAGAAGAATATAATTACGAAGTAATATATAGACCAGGTAGTTCGATTCCACACGTAGATGCTCTAAGCCGCGTATACTCACTTCAGGCTGATACAATGGATGTCACATACGAAGATTATTTAGAAATAATTAAAAATAAAATTATCATAAACAATAAAGTAATTGAACATGATAAAAGTTTATATGACGCACCGACGTCATTTTCATTAGTAGATTTTGTGTCAAAAGATTTTAAGAACTCAATTGGAAATTGTCCTGAATTAATCAATAAATTTAGTAATATCGATGCATTTCTAATACAAAAAAAAGAAGTATCAGAAATTGCATATGTTGAAATTGATACTAGATTTATTATCTGTTTAATAATTAAGGAATTTCATTTTAATCTACCAAATTATAAAGAAATATTTTTGGCATTAGTGAATCTGAAAAACTTTTGTACTTTACACAAAATTACTAATATTGCCATGAACAGGTTCGAATCTGAACTAACTAAATTAGATTTCGCTCAGATACGAACTATGCTCAGACATATCTTTGATAAAACAAATATAATAGTACACATTTATAATGACACTATACTTAAAATTAGTGACCCTGAGTTAATAAACAATGTAATTTCGGAATTTCATGTTAATCCCACAGCAGGCCACTTAGGAGTTTCTAAAACAATTAAACGATTAAATTCACACTTTAAATTTCCAAGTATGGTTAGAAAAGTTAAAAAATTTATTAGACAATGTGTATCATGTCAAAAGAATAAAGTGTGCAAATTAAATAAATGCCCATTAACAATTACATCGACTTCGAAACATAGTTTCGAAAGGTTGGCTTTGGACATAGTATATCTTCCCAAGAAAGACGACGACGACAAATACAAATACTTACTAACAATACAGGATGACCTTACTAAGTTTACGGAAGCTATTCCTATTATAAACCAGGAGGCAAATACTGTCGCGAAAGCATTAGTAACTAACGTTATTTGTAGATACGGAGTTCCTAATATGATCTTAACAGACCAAGGAACAAATTTCATGAAATAATTTCATTCAATTTTCACCATACACGATCGTTTTGTTTGTTTACATATTGCTGACCGTAAAAAAATTTCATAAGAAAAGGTCAAATTTTCATGCTTGCCACCAACGTGCCCTTTTCTCTTGCTTTGCTTCTGCACAGGTGTTAAATCTTGCACTTTTTGTACTTTGTAGGGTTTCAATCATAGTTAATTGTTTAATATACGTCCCATGCTACGAGGATTTTTTTTTCATTTATTAAGTTTAATAGCATCTCCCAGGCTTTCGCCCATATGTGCTGCTTTATCCACTTATTTCATCTCACTTTACTTTTTACTTTTTAATTACATTCACATATCATTTATAAAGAAAAAAATTGATATACTGTCTCTGCATCTCTTCTTCTTTTTACTTCATCATACTTCAATTGCAATTTTCTTATTTAAAAAATCACCTTTACATACTCATTATAATACCGATATCTAATCACTTCATTTACTAGATACTCTAGACCTCCAATTTCTCTGACTTTTATTCTATCTTCAAATTTTACTATCGCTTTATAGTTGTATCGCTTTGTTGAATGATAAGAGTGATGATAGGTGCAGATGTGGTGAATGAGAATCGCTCATAAATGCATATATTAATTACTTACATTATTACATACTTTCACTTGTAAATTTCATTATATTTACTCCACCTCTAATATTATTCTTATATTTTAAATAAAAATGTTAAAATAATTATATAATAATAAATTAATGCACGTTGCCGTCGTCTAGCGAAGTGGATCTTGTCCTACTTTATTTGTAGTGTGAAAAGGTCTTATTTTATAATTTTATAAATACCTTAAGCCTTAAGAAGGTCAAGGACGTTTATAAGGAGCATTCGTATTCGTTCGCGCTGTTCTATATGCGCAGAATTAATCCCAGTGCGTTGTTTTCGAATTTGGAAACGTTACAATCTTTCACTGACCAAATATATGTCCCTTATGTGTATTTAATGTATCCTCATAATTAACAAAACTCATAAAATGGGTCTTAGAACTGATACTTGGGGGTACCCCTTCAATTTTTTTTCCTTATAATGTTATTTCCAGTTTGTAATACCATTTACCAGGAAATGAGGTCCCACAGCGGTATACAGATGTCTAAAATATCTACCTTGTTTCATTCTTCGTAAAACTGTAATAATCAATAAAGATTTCCATTACATACTTTTCATCTGCTAGTTTTACTGTATTCAAGGCCATCACTAATCATCTTCAGTGTATGTTCCCTTCTTAAAGCCATATTGCATCTTATTATCCAATCCGTGTACATAACAATTAACGATAATATTTTCTCCAACACAGAGACCAAGTGATGACAGTATATGACTCAACATCAGCTGGGTCTTTATCCTCATTCCTCTGGAAAATCTTTAATACCCCAATTCTCCAGATATTTGGAAACTTCATTTAGTTTAAAGAATTGTTGTAAACTGTTTCTAAATACTGTGGGCATATTTCGTAAAACTTTTAACCATTTCAGATGTTATTTTATCATTCCATAGCAGCATCCACTTCTTTAAAAGTAAAATATTCTTCCTCACCAACCGCAGTATATTGTCCTTAATTGTCATTAATAACTCGAGTCTGCTCTTCATTTTCTTCAATATTCTTTCTCCTTAATTTGTTTGTTGATTCGCTGTGAGCTTTCTTTATATTTTTTTTATACACTTCAATCTCATCTTCTCGAATCTGGTTCCTCCTTACCCACGGAAATGTCTTTGAAGTAATTTTATAGTAATTTCTTAAATTATAAAGTTCAGCATCCCTTCATGACACACTCCTGTGATTTTTTTAGTTCCCTTTTTAGATACATTACAGCTGTGGATAATTACCATGGTCAATTCCTGACATTGTATCTCGCAGTCATTTTTGATGGTCCGATACACAAACATTTTGTTCAAATGTAAATGTTGGAGCTCATTAATAATGGCTGATCGTGATTTTACAGACAGATAAAAAGCAATAACACAGTTGGGTTTGAACTCCTTTTCGGTAACTTTTTTAATTGCGACTTAAAACGATATGCTACTTCAGGTTTGTGAACATAACAGACTAACGCTTGTCAAAAAATGCATGCCGTGTCATTTGCCGCTTGGTTACTACAGCAGCGTGAAATTGGTAACACTTCGAGCGCTACTTTCGTATATTCCTAATCAACATTTTTTATGTGCAAGTTAAGCATTTATAACTTTTAAGTTATAATTATTTAGCCTCAATGAGTATGAGGATCGCGATAGCGTGCGTAGAACCTGAGACTGCCTGGAGTCGCCATCGCTGATCTTGGTAGTAGTAGCAAATAATCTAAAAATGTAAATAATTAAAAAATTAACAAAGTTATGATTTGTAGCAACAGGAATGAAAAGACTGTCACAAGGTGCAGATTTATTCGATTTTTTTAAATACTCATAATTTTTAAAATATTCAGCTTAGATTTTTTAAAATATTTTTCTTATAACTGTTATGACTTGGCCTATGACCCACTTCCCGTTTGAAATACACTTCTGGGACATCCTGTATAATGTTTATTTCGTTGTGGCACTTTTTAGTACTTTTAATATTTTTAATTACATGTGAGATCAAAAAGCATATGACCACTCCCCTAAATTGGGTTGTGAACCATAAGTGAATTTATATAAAACTGCACTTACCCTCAAAGATCCAATTATTTTTATTCAATTTGCAATATTATAGAAGTTATTAATGATTGAAATAGTTTTTTCACTTTAATAATTAAAGGAGTAAAAGTTTACAAAAAGTAATATAGGCACGACGTTATTCCTTCCTCACTAACACTGGTTTAATATAATGTCGTGATATAAAACGAAAAATAAATTACATTGCTAATGGTATTCTTTTCAATTCGTGACGTCATCAACTACTGAGTTTTCTCATCAAACCAGAATATTGTGCAGTAAAACAAAATTGAAACTATAAATAGATGTGTATCAATTTTTGAATACTTAAAAAAATAAAAACGTCAATATACGCTTATACCAATATTACAATATATATTTAAAAAATCCATCCTTAAAAAATGAGTTCTTAAGCCAATTGTTTTATCTTATGTCTTAAAATAGAGGTAATGAGGAGCATTTGCAAAGAACAGGCTCTATCATTATCAATTAGAATTATCACGACAATTATACAGATAAGTTTGAATCAAAGATGGACCAAATGTTGGTGGGGTTTAAAGGTTATATTTATAAAGTAATGTTTACGGATTAACACTATGAAGAAAGAAAAATTAAAAAAGTATTTTGTATTTTCCAAATAGAAAATAGGTTTGTACAAATTTTCAAATAAATTATAAAGATCTATACTCTCAAAAGGTCCCAGTAAACAATTTGGTGAAGTGTCCTATTTAGTGACGTTTCTATCACTATTTCACTTCAATTATAGTTCGCATCAACTTTATCTTCATTTGAATTCCGACAGGTGGAGTAATTTCGCCATTTGTAGCCGATAAAGTAGACATTCTATATGAAAGACTGTGAGATCTGAACTATAAATAAACTCTTTCATTACAAAAAAATCATGACGCATCTTCAATATGATGTCAAAGTGACTCCAAAATGTTTACTGGGGTATTTAAATAATAAATAGAAAATAGGTATTTTGTATTTATATTATAGTATTATACTTAATTTTATATTTTTATTTATATATTATTATAATAGTATTTAAATTTAGAAAATATTTCACTTACTTGGAATGGAACAGTCTCGAAATTGTATTCTCCTTCAGATAGATGTATGAACAGACACTTGTTTATCATAAACAAGATGATATCGAAATTGTAAAGAACGATATCTAAAAACGAGTTAATCAAACAACATATATAAATCTAAAATTAAAAAATATTTTTTGCTTTAATCAATTGTAAATATTTGTTTTTAATTTAAAGTGACCTGGTTTTAAAACTTTTCTTACTTTCGAAATTGGGTTGTGTAACTTGTCTTAATTTCTTGTGTTCAATTTGGACTGTTTAATTTTTAATAGTACTTCATAATTTTACCTTTTATCAAGTATACAGAGAAAACGTTAACGTTATATCTGCTTCCCCTTTTACTAATTTTATCCCTCTTCTACAACAAAGATGTGGATACGTTTCCTATACTACCTAATCAATTGTAACCATCTTACGCCACTGGCCTATCAGCGACATTATACATTCAATTGTAAACAATCAAAATTGTTGAGTCCAAAGATGAGTGAACTAAAGATTAAGCCAGAAGAAAGTTTATAGTTAAACAAATTAGGTTGAAATAAAACAAATATCATTAAGGATGAGTAAAAGTGATATTTGGATAAATATATATTTGACTTTTGTAATAAAACAAATATAAGGGAATAAAGCCAATGAAAAGACAGAAGTAGAAGAAGAGGTATTACAAAAGATTATAAAAACACAGGAACCCAATGGAAGAGAGACTATTCAAATTTACAAACTTCATAATATTACTTTAAATAACGAATTACAACTGAAAGTAAAACGATAGATTTTTAACACTTCGGCCTTCGCTCGGAGGGGCCGAATAAATTCACAATACTTTTTTTAACTCTTTGTTAAATGTAATTTTAAGATTTCTTTTTTTGTACAATTATATTTTTTTATTTTGTTTGAAATATGTGTGTTTTTGTTTATTTTAACAAGTAAGTAATATACCTTAATTTTCTTATATCCAATGTGCATCGCGTAGTGCATTCCGGCATTGTTTTAATTATATTTTTATTAATGATTTAAAAATACTTGTACGCTTTATATTGATCGCAAAACTGTCTTAGATCAAACCAAAAGGCGGGGTTTATTAGCCCATATGGTGAATTAATGACTGTATTTAATTATTCTTTTTGTTCATTTATAACTTTAGCATTTTATTAGCTGATTTCCTAATTTACAGCTTAAATTTAAATTAGGTGGCGCTGCTAAATAACAGTATAGAATTAGTTAAAAGGTCTATTAAACGAGTAGCTTAAATCAGTGAAATAGTTTGACAAAAATTAAAATAAGAGATAAATGTTTAAATGAAAAGAAGTCCTCCAGCCAACAGGGAGGGTTACAGAATTATACGAGTATATTATAAATTCCATAATGGTCATATAAAAGTGTTTTATGAATAATTGATCGGAATGATCAATAATCTGAAATGGGCAATATATACATCGGTATAGCACAATATACACAAAAAGAATTGAGTTTTTGAAAATATTAAACAAAGAAAATTATAGAAAAAAGAGGTTATTCATAAAAATAGGTGGTTGACAGCTGGATCCATAAAGATGATAAATAAGACCTAGACAAAGTCAGAGCTGGAAACCACTTTTTTACTCTTAAATTAACCACTTTTCAATGTGGCGCACCGTTAGTATACTCGTATTATAATGCTGCTATTAAATTTGTTGGTTTGGTACCGAATTGGTAAAATGTATATGAAAATTACATATTGCGTAAAATTATTTTTAAAGACTTTTGAAAATGATATTTCTTGCCTAAAATTTGGCAAATTTATTACAATGGCGGTGATTGTGGTTGCTAATAGTAAAATGTAGACACAAAGTTCAATTTGGTATGTAGATTATCATTATAATGTAATCAACAAAAACAAATTAAAAACTATATTTCCTACAGAGGGGCACGTGGTAACAGAAAGAAACTAAAAATATAGATAAACAATTTTATTTTATATGTTAAATATTGGATTAAAGCAGAATTTAAATTGGGCAGGAGCGGAACGGTAAGTGCCGGTATTAATATAATTAAAAAAAATTAGAGACATTATGTATTAAATAAGTCAGGTCAGGTCAAATAATGTAATTTAAAAATGGAATTGAAATTTGTAATGAAATTAAAATCTGCAATTTAAATTGTCGCACTTATGGTGGGGCAAACGCTAGTACTTGTATATTTCATTGAAAATTTAAAAATATTCAAGCATAAGATGTGTTCACAACCCAATTAAATAATAAACAAACGACAATAAACATTACCTGTATAATTTGGTCCTGGGTGTAGTGGTACCTTCATAAAAATATTTTTTTCAACTTTTTGCATTTGCCACATAACGGTACCATAAAGATACTTATTTAAGGTGGGGCTATCAAACCCTATACTTATTAGTTCCTGCATTTCTACTACCTCATTAAAGTAGACTCGTTTATTAAATTCTTGAATGGTCTCATTCAATGAATTAACTGGTATATACTCTGCAACATTAATAAATTACATTAATATTATTCACTGAACGACTGCAGCGATGT
Source organism: Panorpa germanica (assembly GCA_963678705.1). Lineage (NCBI taxonomy): Eukaryota > Metazoa > Arthropoda > Insecta > Mecoptera > Panorpidae > Panorpa > Panorpa germanica. Next base: position 1,712,106 of record OY783214.1, read on the forward strand.
TATCAAAATGTCAACGATTAATACATGAGTCAAAGGAGTATTAAACCTCGATATGGAAGACAGAGAGCTGAATGTTTTGCTAAACCTTTGTTTTAATATACTAAACGTTGACCAAGTTGTTGACATTGCTTTCCTAGATATTCGTGGGTTATGGTGCGTCATGAATTCTATTTCTAATTCTGATATATAGTGGCAACACGTGTTCTAAAATGGAAAGCCAGAATACACTAGTGTTTGACATTGGTGGGGTAGGTAAACAACCTGTTATATTTAGCAGAGATAAACTATTAATTTATATTAATCAGGTTTATTATATTTAATTAGATGTACACATGCGTTATGATGTCACAGAGTATAGAATACATAGTAGGACGGTATTACAGAGTACAGTATTACCTACAGTATTACCGTGTGTAAAAAGAAAAGATAGAATAGTGTCAATCCCTAGAGGGCGCTAAATTTAAATCCAACACTCCCTCTAAATTTAGACATTCTAACAACAAATTATAATTAATTGAGTGTCAAAAAAAAACATGAAAATATTAATCAAGTTATACTACAAGATATTCTAACATATCACTTAAGAAAAGAGTTGTAGTTAAACATACCAAGTTTAGATCTTAAGAATTGGAATTTATCTTTTGACAATGCTTTAGTTAATATATCTGCATATTGATCAGCAGTGCTTACAGATTTAAGATCTATAATCTTTTGAGAATATTTTTCTTTTATGAAGTGATACTTAATATCAATATGTTTACATCTTTTATGCAAATTAATATTCTTAATTACACTGATGGCACTTTGATTGTCCAAATGTAAACACATAGTGTCTTGTTTATATTCACCAATATCACTTAACACTTGCTTTATCCACATAGCTTCTTTTGTTGCAGCACAGGCGGCCATAAATTTAGCTTCTGTTGTTGACAGAGCAACCGTCTGTTGGCGTTGGCTAGACCATGTCACAGCAGCACCATTCTTTATGAAGACGTAGCCAGTAACTGAGCGTCTTGTATCAATATCGTTTGCATAATCAGCATCACTATAACCAGTAACAGCTGGTGGCTCTGATGTTGATGAGTAGTTCAGGCCATAATCTTTAGTATCCTTCAGATACTTGGAGATCTTCGTGACAGCATTCCAGTGTGATTTGTTATAGCAACTTAAAAATCGACTTACCAGGCTTACGGCAAACATAATTTCTGGTCGACTGACTGTAGCCAGATGCATAAGAGAACCTACAGCTTCTCTATAAGGATAGTTTTTCTCTGGTTCTCCATCTTCCTTTTGTAGCTTGACATGGCGGTCCACTGGAACAGTGTTCGGGTTAGCATCAGTCATGTTAAACTTCTCTAACAGTTGTTCAACATACTTGGTCTGATGTATAAAAATACCGTTGCTAAATATCTCAATTTGCATGCCGTTTTCACAGGATAGACCTTCAGGCGGAGACATTAATATGGTCTCTTCAAGTTCACCATATAAAAATGCAGTTTTTACATCAAGTTGTAAGATTTTAAGTTTATTTTGAACAGCCATGGAAAGTAATAAACGTATTGAATCATACCTTACAGTCGGAGCGAAGGTTTCTGTGTAGTCAATACCTGCGGTTTGTGCAAATCCCTTAGCACAAAGTCTTGATTTGAACCGTGGACCCGTTGACTCTTCTTTTATTCGGAACACCCATTTACTGCCGATCACTTTGGCATTCGGAGGTTTTTCTATCAATGTCCAGGTTTCATTTTTCTTATGAGCATCAAGTTCTTCATTGATTGACTTTTTCCATTTATTTTTATTTGTTGAATGTACTGCTTCTTCATATGTTACAGGAACACAGGATGAGAATAAACACAGATGAGTATGTTCTTCAGTACATGGACAGTTGAAATTCTTCTTTTTTGTTTTATTTCTTGGTCTCAATGTCACATTACTGACAGGAGGAGAATCAATACTGGTGTTAGGTAAGTATGCACTGTCGGATGTTGACCTGTTTCCTTTCTCTGTCTCATATGAACTTTCTGAATTTGTGTCGTTGTCAATCAAGCTGTCCTCTTCCGTTTTTGCTTTTTCTCTTACATCTTCTTTATTTGTATTTGTTTTGTCATTTTCAGTGTCTGTCTCATTCAATTCTACCGAAACAAAATCTCTCTTCACTGAGGATTCAAGAAATGTAGCATCTCTGCTCTTTATTACCTTTTTAGTATTTGGTAATGTGAATCTGTATCCTTTTGTATGGTCGCAGTATCCGATGAAGATCATTTTGTGAGCCTTTGGATCCCATTTTCTGCGTTTTTCTTTAGGTAGATGAACCATTGCCTCGCAGCCAAATATACGCATATGATTACCATTTGGTTTGCGTCCAGACCACATTTCCATAGGAGTCTTGAAAGCTAAGGATCTGGTTGGGGAACGATTGATGATGTAGGCAGCAGTGTGTATTGCATCTGCCCAATACAACTTCGGCAGACCAGCGTTGAGTAGCATGCACTTCGCTTTTTCAACCAGTGTCCGATTCATGCGTTCCGCAGTCCCATTGTGTTCAGGCGTGTATAATGTGGTGGTTTGATGGATGATTCCGGCACCTTTCAGGTAATCAGAGAAGGCTTTGTTATCGTATTCAAGTCCGTTGTCTGTAAGAAGAACCTTTATACGAGCATCCAATTGATTTTCAACTTCTTGCTCGAATTCTTTGAATTTACTGAGCACTTCAGACTTGTTGTGAAGAAAGTATACTGAAATCTTCTTGGAATATTCATCTAAGAAGGTTAAAAAATATCTGCTCCCACCGAGAGACTGGGTTTCCATTGGTTCACATACGTCAGAATGAACCAGTTCTAGGTGTTTGGTGACTCTTAATCCATCACTTTTAAAAGGTAACCGTGTCTGCTTTCCTTCTTTACAAGTTATGCATTTCAGATTTTCTGTTTTTCCTGAGAAAGTTAAATGCTTTGTGTTATCAGACAATTTTTTCAAAGTTTGGAAATTAAGATGTCCCATCCTCTGGTGCCAGCAAAAAGCATCTTGTTCATGTTTAACACTGGACATGTGCGCAAGGCTTTCAGTTCGTGTCCGAACAAGCGTATAATCAACTACGCTCTGCTACCATTTCTAATAATTTGGCTTACAGATATCATATTAGTTGCCAATTCAGGAACATATAAGACATTTGTGAACAGAATCTTATTTTCTTGTCCGTTTTGGTCATAAATATTTAAGCTGACATCTCCTGAGCTTTGCACAGATAACACTTTGTTATCAGCAACACGAATGTTCTTTGTTTTAGGGGTAGTTTCCTTTACAATTATATTCTTGGTCTTAGTCATATGTGCCGAAGCACCGGAGTCTATGTACCAAGCATCATCATAGTGGGATGATGTAACAAACACAGCAGGTTTGTATTTGTTGCAATCAGAGCGTTTATGTCCATATTGATTGCAGAAATAACATCTCGGACCCTTGTAGAACTTCTTCTTTACAGAGTTGTTATGAAACTTCTTGTTGACAGCAAAAGCCGATGTGTTGTTGTCTGAATTTCTAACATCTTGTAATAGTTTTGCTTTAACACCATCTGCAGTTATTTTTGTGCCTGAGCTTTCGATCGCAATAATCATTGGTTGATATGATTCGGGCAGACCGGAGAGCAGCAATGTCCCGAGCCACTCATCGTCCACTTTAAAGCCAATGTTGCGCAGCTTGTGAGCAGTTGACATAATTTTGCTCACATACTCTTCTATATTTTGACATCCACTGAGCGATGTGTTACATAAATCACGTAGCAGACCAACTCGGCGTGTAAGTCCTGAGTCGTCGAACGCTGCGGCCAATTTGTCCCAAACTCCTTTGGCCGTGTTTTCCTCTTGGATATGAACGTAATTGATCGGATCAACCAGAAGAATTAACTTTGTTTTCGCTTTTGTATCACGTTTTGAATCTGTGGGAGACGCCGGGTTAACCTCAATACAATCCCATAATTCTTCGTGTTGTAGGTATGTTTTCACTGCGAATTGCCAAGTCGAATAGTTTTCACGGCCGGTTAACTTCTCGATTAATGCCAGTGAATTATTCGATGCCATTTTTATTCGTTGAGAACACTTTAAACACAAAGAAGAACAGAAACAGTTTCAGCAGCCACGTTTTTTTTTTAAGGTTATGTTCACCACTAGTCTTTATTCACTTTTTACTTTTCGAAAACACTCACTAAACGTCTCTAGGTTTATCTGGGCCCATAACCTGTTATATTTAGCAGAGATAACCTATTAATTTATATTAATCAGGTTTATTATATTTAATTAGATGTACACATGCGGTATGATGTCACAGAGTATAGAATACGTAGTAGGACGGTATTACAGAGTACAGTATTACCTACAGTATTACCGTGTGTAAAAAGTAAAGATAGAATAGTGTTAATCCCTAGAGGGCGCTAAATTTAAATCCAACACAACCGACTCCAAGAGATTTGCACCAGTGGTTGTACAATGTGTTGATGGAAAAAGAATTAGCAGATATATCCAAAATAAATATGACTTTTGATAAGCTGTTAGTTAATTTTAGAAGTAAGGAGAGTTTAATATCAATAGAAATGAGATCTCTATACTCGATTAAGTTTACACTAGGAGGAGAAAGGTGGGAGACAGAGTAGGGTACGTCGGAGGTACAGACGGTGTAGCAGAAAATATTAAATGTTTAGTTTGAGGTGACAGAAGAGGAAGTACAGGAAATAGTGAGTAGTTACAAGAGAGTTGTGCGGAATAGAAAGAGTTTGTTGCAGGTTGCAACGGGAACTAGATATGTGAGAATCATCGCAAAAAGGATGATCCCAGTCAAAATGTTTTTAATCAAGAAGTGGACAACGATAATCGGAAAAAAGAAAGGTTAAAAATATTTTTCGACTGAAAGTCAGAAGGTCAGTAAAAGACTTAAGAAAATTCAACCTATTGAGATCGTGAGCCGTGTGACGATCTCCCACTCTTATACACAGTCAAGGTCATAACACAGTTGTATTCTTGTTCAGTTCGGGGCTTACGTTTGCAATCAGTCGACCCATGTGCGGACGACCTTGCAGTACAATTATTTTGTATACACGAAGAGAACAGCATAAGCATGTGGTATAGGAGAAGAATCACTGTAAGTATCAAAAAGCAAAAAATAAGGATGAAATTTAGTATGTAGGTTACCAGTAAAGTATTAATTCTTAAAATTGATTGTTAAGAGATTAGCACGCAGGCGGGTGGAAGTGTAGAATTATTTATTTATTGCGCTAAAGCTAGGGCGAAGGAAAAGTGCTCTCAGGAACTACGATGCTCAGGGAAGGAGTGATACATGGCTGTTGAGCGTGATCCATGGAAGTTAGAACTCTGTGGCTGAGGTACAGAGAAATAACAGTGTTTTGGGGCGGAACACTGGACATTGTTCTATACAGTGCTTAATTAGGGAAAATGATAATTTAAGAACAAAATAAAGAAACATAAATTTAAAAAAACATATATTTTAGCGAAGCTTAAGTATATATAACATTTTTCATTAAGTTCAATTAAGCAAATAACTTTTGTTTAATTACAAATATTGGTACAGGTCGAAGCGCTAATCCTATATTATAATGTTCCAAGTGAAAGCTCATATGTTTATTTCTTTATATGCTACAACGATTTGTATGGTACCTCGGAAACGACTCGGAAATTGCCTATTACGTAGAGAAATAAATTCTAAATCTATTGGCGTCGTCGTATTTTTCCCTGAATTTTCTGCAAACCCGTTGTTTTGGAAAAACATAAATAATTTTTTTTCACTTTTTGCTCTGTAACTTTTAATTGATAAAATATAAAAAGTTGAAATTTATTAGGTGTATTACGGTGTTTGTTTGAGCCACGGTTAGTTTACTGCGGCTATGTTGTACAAATGCGTATTTGTATTGTGCTGGTTGATAATACTGATGATACGTTTAATGTTTATAAGAAATGAGTCCACGTAAATGTTTGCTGGGTTGATTGGTTTATTTAATAGCATGCAACAATGCTACTAAAAACTAAATGTCAATACAGCTTAAGAATAACAATGATGGTTGTTGCATGAGAACAACCGCAACGATGATTCGTTGTATGAAAATTATACTAAGTACCTCGGTTGCTTGAAACTCAATATAAGAGTTTGTTAATAGTTGAAATCTTAAAACTAAGATTTATAATGATGATATATATTGCAATACAGTTTTTGTAACTAAATAAAACTAATAGAAGGGGAACAGTATGTGGGCGTGGTCAAAAACACTAGTAATAAAAACACTTTAATAAAAGAAATAACTGGTCCGTTGACAATCCATTAAATAGTCATAAATATCGTTATCGTTATCGGACAAAGGCTACAATCTTTTATGAGTCACAATATTTTATGATTTTCCTTTACTTATTCTAAATTACTTTGCTACCTAAACCATAATAAAAGTAGACCATAAGAAAAAAAAACGGTTGAAGTCTGGTGCAAAAATTAAAATTACCCGCCTAAATATTTAAATAGCAAAGACCTTTTATTAGTGTTTTAATAGGACGCAACAGTTTTTGAAAATTAGAAATCGAAAAATTGGAAAAGAGGGCGTTAAGAAATATAGAGGGCTCGGTAGGAAACTCCAATTTTGGATTACGTAATAATGAAAAATATTATTCAAAATTAAAAATTATATTTGGGGCCGTTTTTGTCGAAGTTAAAAAATTTACTAGAAAGTTAAAATTTTTTATATGGGCTAACTTTATTACCAATGCAACAGTGCCATAGATTCATTAATTATTGATATAGTCAAAGTTACGATAGATCGGCGATGAGTCATACTTGTAAAAGCTCAGCTGTATAAACCTACGACACATAGGTATAAAGGTAAAAAGGTATAAAAGTAATAGGTAAAAAGTATTGTCTCACTCTTATTACTATAGTATTTATGGGAGTGAAAACGATAAAAAATTCACCAGTTGTCTGCTATTTTAAGTATAGACTGATGTATAAACGTATGTCTGTGCTTATTTTGTAAACAAATTTAAATTTATCAAATTTTTATATTGTAATAGAACGAACTGTCAAATATGTTGTCAAATATTATAATATTATAAGCATATAAGGTGTGAAAATATTTAGATCTTTGAAAAGAAAAGCATTGCGATATTTTGAAAATGATGGACCAACATTATTGACGTTAACATTTATAATATTGGTAAAGTTTAACATAAATATTGGATAATTATTCAAATATTACTTAAAGCTGCAATTGAACTACAATTCTGGATTAGCTTGAACCCCAATTAGTCTGGACAATTGGACTCCTACAGTACAAACATTGTCTATACGTGTTGAGGACAGAAGAAGCATGTAGTATAGGAGAAAAATCAGTGTGAGTGTCAAAAAGTGTGTAGTTGCTGCTGGTTCTGGAGTACCCATTTCTTCACAGAAAAAACGTAATCCTGTCAAAGCTCAGTCGAAAGATGCAGATGAATTTGTTAAATATGCCATAATTATACCATCATAAGCGATTAATTTATGAGAAGAATTTTCAATGTAAGAATATATTTAGATGTATGCACTTAAAAAGTGTTTTGAAATATTAATTATTTGCAAACTAATTTTAGTAGAGAATGCGCCACTAATATTTTCAACGTGTCAGATATTGGATTACCATGACAATATGAACGCGGAATTGTTAAAGAAATGATTTACAACAACTGATTCCCAATTTACAAGAGCCATTCTTAATGACCATGGATAACGCTACCGACATTCCAAATTAATATTGTTATAAAAATATTGGAACCGCTACTTAATACAACATGGAAAAAAACGATTTGGTTATTTATCTACAAAAGAATAATATCTCAACCACACCAGAACTGCTAAGAACCGAACTTTCGTGTCCTGCTAAGGAAAACCGTCTATCAAAAGTATATAAAATTCACAACATCGCAATGGAACATGATCACAAAGTATTGCGTCTTCCACCTTATCACTACGATTTACTTACGACAGAAATAGACTGAAAAATAAAAATGTTTTATCTATGTGGCAAGAATCGTTAAATAGTGTGGATGCGGCGTATTTTAGAAATTGCATAGACTGTGGAAAACAAGATTTTGATATGGTGGGATATTATAAAAAAGCACGACCGAAGATTTTTTTGTTATACAGATAGAAGATCCTGACAATGATATGGATAGTAATTAAAGAGTACTTATTGATAATTGTTATTTAACAGCGTTCTAGCACTGACTACTTCTTAAAATATTGGCAGTATCTATAGTGTCGTTACCTCACATATGTGAGCACACAAGACACACAAGCATAATTGCTCTGATCTATTGTGCCATAATTATTCATTGTACATATTACATTATAAACAAATATAATTACAAAAAGAAACATAAATAAAGAATTAATTTTTAACTCAGATATTTGTTATTAACAAAAGTATAAATATTAATTAATAAATAAGAAGTGCACGACAACAAATTTTTAATAAGGTAATTTAGTAAAAAATAGTTAATTTTAATATGAATCATTTCTAAACATACTCATACATAAATTTTTTAAAATTATTTCACAATAGCTCTTCGAGATGACCATGGGCTGATACCTTAGTATAAAGCAGTTGGTTTACTGACTAACGCCAAAATCATTCACATTGGCGCCACTGGTATGCTCTGAAACTGCTGAAATATCCGAGATAATAATAAGAAGAGTTTTTGACTGTTTTTATGTTTGACTGTACTACACTGTACTAGTTTATATTGTTTACAAGTTGTTTGAATTGAAAAAGTACATGTACTCTTATATCAGTTTCCTAGAAAGGAAAAATCAGTGTATCAATTTTGTTGTTTGTTCTCAGCAAGCATTTTATTTAATATATTATTCTTAGAGACTTTTTTTATCATAATAATAATAATTGTTATTAATATTATTTAAAATGGTTTTAAAGTGCTGTATACCAAATTGTAAGTCGTCTAATAAAGCATATGCTTTTCACAGATTTCCAATTGATAATGATGTAAGTAACTTTAATTAATAATTTTATCTAATATTGTGCACTACAATTTATTTGATTGTATGTATTTACATGTATATGAAGCATGGTTAAAACGCCTGAACATTCAAAGACTTTTTGAAATGGATAAGGAAAGGGTATATGCACTTAGACGATTATGTACCATTCATTTTAGTGACCATTGCAGATTTCCTGAAAATAATAACAGGACTTCACTTAAACAAAGAAGCTTGCCAACACTGTTTTTGCCAAGTGAGTAATACTCGCAACGACACACTTTATTTATAGAACGTGAAAGAGTATTAACAATATGATTATTTTTTAGATTTTCATGAAGGACCCACCATCGAAAATTCTATTTTGCCTTTTACTTCTCGGCCAATTTTAGAAAGCATTAGTAATAATGAAGTTTTAAGTATTGAGATTGAGAGAAAAGAGAGCGTGGAAACTGGGATTAAATCAAAAGAAATTATTAATATTGAAAAAACTCAGGTTCAGTTTGAAACAGGTAAATATTAAATTTACAAATAATATATTTAACTATAATTTAAATTATTCTTGATACATTGCTACTGATAATAGTTATAAAATTTATTTCCAGGTAAAAGTATTAAAGAAAAACGTCCTTTACTGAAATCTGCAAATGTGACAAGGTCAGCAGATCTCAATCCAAAAGCAAGGCACTTCTATAGTATTGCAAAAGATTTAAAGAAATACGCAAGGAAGCAGGAAATATTAAAAAATTGTGCGAAACTACGATTAAAAAAGTGTATGAGATATGCTAATACGCATAGCTATTTAAATAAAAATTTGAATAACACCACCTACGAATTTTTAATCTCGCAGTTGAAAATACAAAAAAGAAATAATAATGGTAGGAGATACACCATGAATGACAAGATATTTGCATTATCTTTGATAAAACAAGGTCCTAAAGCTTACAGATTTCTGAGGCAGATGTTTGCACTTCCATGTAGAAAAACATTAACTACGTTATTAAACAAAATTCCATTTGAATGTGGAATTAATACAGTAATAACGGAATCGTTAAAGAAATCTGTGGAGAGAATGCCTGAACTAAACAGATACTGCATATTAATGTTTGATGAAATGGATTTGAAAATAATGGAGATGAGTTTGGAAAACCAATTTTTGCGGACCATGCGATGGTGTTTATGGCAAGGGGAATTAGGAAGAAATGGAAGCAACCAATTGCTTATTTCTTCACGAATGCTGGTATGGGTGCGCCGCATTTAGTAAGAAACATAAAATTGATTGTTTCAAACTTAAAGGAATGTGGCCTTACTGTGGTAGCTACAGTTTCTGACCAATTTTCCATAAACACCAAAGCTATCAAAATGTTAAAAGAAGAGACTACAATAAATTGCGGACGCAAAGGCATAGAAAATAGAAGCTTAGGCTATATAACAAGTGAGTTGGAGATTATACATCTGTATGATCCACCTCACTTGCTAAAAGGCATTAGAAATATGCTGCTTGAAACCGACGTCGAATTTAAACTTAACGGCGACATCAACAGAATTGCCAGCTGGAATGATGTAGTAACATTTTATAATTTAGATGTCGGAGATTACGAACAGAAAATGTGCAACAAATTGACAGAATCCCATGTTATCAAAGGAAAAATTAAGAAAATGAAAGTAAATAGAGCAGCGCAAGTTTTTTCACGAAGTGTATCTGCATGTATGAGAACATTAGTACGCTTAAGTAAGTGTTAAAAACTGTATTAAACCTACAATAACATTTATGGAGGAATAAATTTATTAATAAATTGTTATTTTTCAGATGCAAATAATTGTCCCAAAAGTTTTAATGATACTGCAGACTTTTTATTGTTTATCAATAAATTATTTGATGGCGTGAATGGGGCAGCAATTGAATCCCAAAAGAAAAACATGTTGAGGTGCGCCATTACTGCTAATTCCAAGCATTTAGAGTGTTGGAACAACGAAGCACTGCCAGTGTTAAGAACTCTAAAATATAAAGGAAAAAATTATGCTCCACCGTCAGTGAAAAATTTTATTACAACAATTCAAGGATTAAGGTGTGTATACCAATAATAAATACATGGCTCTTCGCAGCATTAACATTTTGAATGTTATTAAATATAATTTATTTGTTTCAGATACATCTGGAAACATCTGGAGCCAATTGGTTTTAAGTACCTTATTTTAAGGAATTTTAATCAAGATCTCCTGGGAAACTTTTTTGGCTGCATACGTAGCCATGGTGCAAGAAATATTAATCCAAATTGCAGAGCATTTAAGGCATCGTATAAAAGTTTGATAGTAAATAATTTTATGTCTCCGCATTCTCCTGGAGCAAATTGCGAGAAGGATACATGTTTTGCCTTAAATAATTTAAGAGAATTCATAGAAGATGGTGACGAAATAGTTGTGAAGCAACAAATGGTAGATGACAAATTGGAACTGCATCCAACTATCCACACATTTGCTCCGCCAAATAAAATTACTGAGCAAATTAATGCTTACATAGCGGGATATTTAGCGAAGGTACTATTAAAAAAAATTAAATGTTGCGAATGTCGCGGTAATTTGATATCAGCAAACTTATCGCGGCCAATCCTAATTCAGGAGAAAGCATATAAGCCTAAATGCTTAATAAATCCAAATCCTGTTTTTGTACATATTTTTACTAAATGTTGCCAAGTAGCACATTACTACCTACCATCATTATTGTTTTATTTAAATTTAGCGCCCTCTAGGGATTGACGCTATTCTATCTTTCTTTTTACACTCGGTAATACTGTAGGTAATACTGTACTCTGTAATACCGTCCTACTATGTAATTCTATACTCTGTGACATCTTAATGCAAGTGTACATTTAATTAAATATAATAAACCTGATTAATATAAATTAATAGTTTATCTCTGCTAAATATAACAGGTTATAGGCCCAGATAAACCCAGAGACGTTTAGTGAGTGTTTTTCGAAAAGTAAAAAGTGAATAGACTTTTAGTGGTGAACATAACCTTAAAAAAAAAACGTGGCTGTTGAAACTGTTCCTGTTCTTCTTTGTGTATAAAGTGTTCTCAACGAATAAAAATGGCATCGAATAATTCACTGGCATTAATCGAGAAGTTAACCGGCCGTGAAAACTATTCGACTTGGCAATTCGCAGTGAAAACATACCTACAACACGAAGAACTATGGGATTGCATTGAGGTTAACCCGGCGTCACCCACAGATTCAAAATGTGATACAAAAGCGAAAACAAAGTTAATTCTTCTGGTTGATCCGATCAATTACGTTCATATCCAAGAGGAAAACACGGCCAAAGGAGTTTGGGACAAATTGGCTGCAGCGTTAGACGACTACGGACTTACACGCCGAGTTGATCTGCTGCGTGATTTATGTAACACATTGCTCAGTGGATGTTAAAATATAGAAGAGTATGTGAGCAAAATTATGTCAACTGCTCACAAGCTACGCAACACTGGCTTTAAAGTGGACGACGAGTGGCTCGGGACGCTGCTGCTTTCCGGTCTGCCCGAATCATATCAACCAATGATTATTGCGATCGAAAGCTCTGGCACAAAAATAACTGCAGACAGTGTTAAAGCAAAACTATTGCAAGATGTTAGAAATTCAGACAACAACATAGCGTGGTCGAGAGCAATGATGCTTGACTCTGACTACTGTGTTCCTGGGTTCGATCCCCAGGCCAGAGATATATTTTCTGGGTTTGGTAAAATAAAAATATATAATTTGCTTAAATATTTATGATTCCGAAATATAAGATTCCGTTCACAAATGTCTTATATGTTCCTGAATTGGCAACTAAATCTGATATCTGTAAGCCAAATTATTAAAAATTGTTGTTATCAAGTGAAATTTGATATCTCGGGCTGTGTGATCATAAACAGCAAGAATCAAATAATAACAACTGCGAGCATTGTAAATAACATGTACTGGCTGAACATGCCTGGAAGCGTCCGAGGTGGTGCAGTGCCTAGCAAGGTGGCCCACAACGCCCAGGGTATCGTGTTCGAACCCGACCTTAAAAATGGTAGCAGAGCGTAGTTATATTATGTACGTATGCTTATATTATACGCTGATTCGGACACGGTCTGAAAGCCTTGCGCACATGTCCAGTGTTAAACATGAACAAGATGCTTTTTGCTGGCACCAGAGGATAAGACATCTTAATTTCCAAACTTTGAAAAAATTGTCTGATAACACAGAGCATTTAACTTTCTCAGGAAAAACAAAAAATCTGAAATGCATAACCTGTAAAGAAGGAAAGCAGACACGGTTACCTTTTAAAAGTGATGGATTAAGAGTCACCAAACCCCTAGAACTGGTTCATTCTGACGTATGTGGACCAATGGAAACCCAGTCTCTCGGTGGAAGCAGATATTTTTTAACCTTCCTAGATGAATATTCCAAGAAGATTTCAGTATACTTTCTTCACAACAAGTCTGAAGTGCTCAGTAAATTCAAAGAATTCAAGCAAGAAGTTGAAAATCAATTGGATGCTCGTATAAAGGTTCTTCGTACAGACAACGGACTTGAATACGATAACAAAGCCTTCTCTGATTACCTGAAAGGTGCCGGAATCATCCATCAAACCACCACATTATACACGCCTGAAAAGAATAGGACTGCGGAACGCATGAATCGGACACTTGTTGAAAAAGCGAAGTGCATGCTACTCAACGCTGGTCTGCCGAAGTTGTATTGGGTAGATGCAATGCACACTGCTGCCTACATCATCAATCGTTCCTTAACCAGATCCTTAGCTTTCAAGACTCCTATGGAAATGTGGTCTGGACGCAAACCAAATGTTAATCATATGCGTATATTTGGCTGCGAGGCAATGGTTCATCTACCTAAAGAAAAACGCAGAAAATGGGACTTAAAGGCTCACAGAATGATTTTCATCGGATACTGCGACCATACAAAAGGATACAGATTCACATTACTAAATACTAAAAAGGTAATAAAGGGCAGAGATGCTACATTTCTTGAATCCTCAGTGAAGAGAGACTTTGTTTCGGTAGAATTAAATGAGACAGACACTGAAAATGACAAAACAAATACAAAAAAAGAAGATGTAGGAGAAAAAGCAAAAACGGAAGAGGACAGCTTGATTGACAATGACACAAACTCAGAAAGTTCATATGAGACAGAGAAAGGAAACAGGTCAACATCCGACAGTGAATACTTACCTAACACCAGTATTGATTCTCCTCCTGTCAGTAATGTGACATTGAGACCAAGAAATAAAACAAAAAATTTGAATTACAACTGTCCATGTACTGAAAAACATACTCATCTGTGTTTATTCTCATCCTGTGTTCCTGTAACATATGAAGAAGCAGTACATGCAACAAATAAAAATGAATGGATAAAGTCAATCAATGAAGAACTTGATGCTCATAAGAAAAATGAAACCTGGACATTGATAGAAAAACCTCCAAATGCCAAAGTGATAGGCAGTAAATGGGTGTTCCGAATAAAGGAAGAGTCAACGGGTCCACGGTTCAAATCGAGACTTTGTGCTAAGGGATTTGCACAAACCCTGCAGGTATTGACTACACAGAAACCTTCGCTCCGACTGTAAGGTATGATTCAATACGTTTATTACTTTCCATGGCTGTTCAAAATAAACTTAAAATCTTACAACTTGATGTAAAAACTGCATTTTTATATGGTGAACTTGAAGAGACCATATTTATGACTTTGCCTGAAGGTCTATCCTGTGAAAACAGCATGCAAATTGAGATATTTAGCAACGGTATTTTTATACATCAGACCAAATATGTTGAACAACTGTTAGAAAAGTTTAACATGACTGATGCTAACCCGAACACTGTTCCAGTGGACCCCCATGTCAAGCTACAAAAGGGAGATGGAGAACCAGAGAAAAACTATCCTTACAGAAGCTGTGGGTTCTCTTATGCATCTGGCTACAGTCAGTCGACCAGAAATTATGTTTGCCGTAAGCCTGGTGAGTCGATTTTTAAGTTGCTATAACAAATCACACTGGAATGCTGTCACGAAGATCTCCAAGTATCTGAAGGATACTAAAGATTATGGCCTGAACTACTCATCAACATCAGAGCCACCAGCTGTTACTGGTTATAGTGATGCTGATTATGCAAACGATATTGATACCAGACGCTCAGTTACTGGCTACGTCTTCATAAAGAATGGTGCTGCTGTGACATGGTCCAGCCAACGCCAACAGACGGTTGCTCTGTCAACAACAGAAGCTGAATTTATGGCAGCCTGTGCTGCAACAAAAGAAGCTATGTGGATAAAGCAAGTTTTATGTGATATTGGTGAATATAAACAAGACACTATGTGTTTACATTTGGACAATCAAAGTGCCATCAGTGTAATTAAGAATATTAATTTTCATAAAAGATGTAAACATATTGATATTAAGTATCACTTCATAAAAGAAAAATATTCTCAAAAGATTATAGATCTTAAATCTGTAAGCACTGCTGATCAATATGCAGATATATTAACTAAAGCATTGTCAAAAGATAAATTCCAATTCTTAAGATCTAAACTTGGTATGTTTAACTACAACTCTTTTGTTAAGTGATATGTTAGAATATCTTGTAGTATAACTTGATTAATATTTTCATGTTTTTTTTTTGACACTCAATTAATTATAATTTGTTGTTAGAATGTCTAAATTTAGAGGGAGTGTTGGATTTAAATTTAGCGCCCTCTAGGGATTGACACTATTCTATCTTTCTTTTTACACTCGGAATACTGTAGGTAATACTGTACTCTGTAATACCGTCCTACTATGTAATTCTATACTCTGTGACATTTTAATGCAAGTGTACATTTAATTAAATATAATAAACCTGATTAATATAAATTAATAGTTTATCTCTGCTAAATATAACAATCATCAAATAAGGCAAACATATTGCAAAAACTATGTGATGAAATAAAGAAAGTGCTTGTAAATAATAATGTTTTAACATGTAAGCAACATGATCTACAAGTAGAGTTTGTAAAATTATTTAGCAAACATTACCTACAAACGTGGGTTAAAAATGTAAATAAAGCCCTAAGAGGTGAAAAAAAAAACTCAAAAGATGAAATAAGTAACGCAGCTTATAAATATTATGAAAAATTTAAAAACAAAGCATCTAAAATAAAATGCATGAAACAATTAAAATAAAAGTTTATTGTAAATGTAATAAATATTTTTATGAAATAAATGTGTTGTACTAAAAATGGTGTAATTTATATCTTTATAATATATGTTTATGAGTACCAATATTTATTTAAAAAAAGCGGTTGTAAACCAGGGTAAAATAGTAGCGCAGCAGCGGCGCCTTGCTACTGGTTTATCGTTGAAAAAAGTTTCCAAAATATAGCTGAGTTTCCATTCTATATATACTTTCTTTTCTATGGAGATGACGCTATTAAAAAATTTATTTTGTTGTATAATAAGAGAAATACGTTCATCAAATCTTGATCCAGGCATTCCCTAGCCATACGTCACCGCCGATCTATAGTAACTTTGACTATATATTATAACTAACTATTTAAGAACTGGTGTAAAGGTTCATATTTAACTAGAACGTAGATTTTTAATGATTTTTAAGACGCCAAACTGGCGGGCACATTATTTAGGTTAACAATTTTTTTATCAATAGAACCACGACGCATATTATTATAATTTGTTTAATTCGTCAAACTGGCGCTATAGTGTTTACATTAGGCTTTAAAAGAAATATTTATTAACTAAACCTTTTGTTTAAAAATATCAAAATTCAAGCAAGTGTTGATGAAGCGATAGTTGGATTTAAGATAAACATAGCTAGAGTTCAAATGAGATCACATATTCGAACAAATACATTTAGAGCTGAATAAACCTAGGAAAATGGGAAGTCTAGTCAGTCGCGCCCCGGAAGTTAAAAGACCACGTCACTATGACGCTTTGGTTAAGAATTAAAGACTATAGGCAGTCGGCCCGGAAGTTAAAAGACAACGTCACTATGACGCTTTGGTCAATAGTCGCTCAAGAAATAGTCAATCAGTCGCCCCGAGATACGAATCATAAAGTTACTAAGTAATTATTAAATAGAATTGTCTATTATCCAATAAAGTAAAGAAATGTATTAAATAGTTGAATGTTCAATAAAGAATAATAAGTGTTAATGTATACATAGTTTTAATTATAAAATAATTAGAACTATTGGTAGCGTAGCGTTTAGATAAAGTGATAGTTCGTTGCAGAGCCTGCAGAGCACAAATAGTAAATAAACCTAATATATATTTATAACATTATTACATGAATTAGTACTGATTAGACCTGAAAGTATAATAAAACATCTACAATAAGCTTGGTCATCCGACACAAGGTAATACAGTTCACCCTAAAGGACCCTTCGCAAGAGAGTATTGTATATTTACTCTCTTAAAATAAGTAAACTACCACCATAAGGGGTAGGGTTACACTAATCTATCAAACAATAATCCAAAATTTTGAAAAAAAGTTGGTCAAAATAACGAATAAATTGAAAATATTTTACATTTTGTTTAAAACGTTTTTTTGACTTAATTTATATAAAAATCTATTTTATTATTAAACGAGTTAAATATTTTAGTTTGAAATAGAATTAGCATAAAATATAAAATGAAATTATGAATTGCTTTGTTGGATTCAACTCGTACAACTAAAGAGTCGACGGGGGAAAGCTTTTTTATAAAGTAACAAGAAAAAGTTGATATTACAAATTGTATAAGACATCTAATTACAAGGTTCTGTTTAACATGACGGCCAAAATAGAGCACTCCTGAAAAATACATGATAAAATCTCTGCCTATAGCAATATGGAAATATGAAAATCACCTACATTTCAAATTATTAAATTTAAGTACAGATTCGTAATATCAAAATGTCACATGTCTTATCTAGCTTATAAAGGAAACCTTGTTGGTTTGCTCTAAATACTTATATGGAAATTGACTATTTTTAAGTAAGAAATAAATAATTCAAGATTTATACAACCTCTAACACCTCCTTCCAAATGATTGTTTATGCAGTTTGTTATGGGATTTAACGTATTATCATTCGGGTAATACACGATATGAGCATAATAGTCCAAGGATCCAAATTCAGTCAAGAAACTCTGTAAAAATAAATATTAATTATTATTAGTATACTATTAAGTTTAATCTACCTATTCAAATGTTCATAGTTGTCAAAATGTTCAACCGTTTATATAAAAAAAATCATAAGACCTCGTGTTTATATAAATATAAATATATATATTTTTTTTTTTTATTTATTTAGGCTTTGGCTTATTCAGCCTTCTTGCCATTGCTTTTATTTGTAAAATTATATAAAAATTTACATATAAATTATAATTGTTCTAATAAATACAAAACAAATTGATTCTTTTAAAAAATTAAACTTAAAATTAAATACATACTTAATAAAATATTTTAACTTAAGTTACACTTCTATATTATTTTCTATCACAAAGTTTGTTAATATTTCCGCCGTTGCTTCACTTGTCATTAAACAGGACATATTGACTGGGAACTGTGTTACATTACATAAATCATTTAAAAGTCTATCAATTTTTGATGTTAAAAGATGACACCCTAGAATTATATGGTCCAAAGACCCTTCTTCTCCACATCTACAATTTGGTGTGTCTTTTATATTTATTTTGTATAGATGAGCTGGACATCTAGAATGCCCAGATTTCATTCGACAATTTGTTGAAATATATCTCCGTGAATGATTTTTATTAAACCATGTGGTTGTTGGAATTTTTTGATTCGCTGCAAAAAAAAATTTTCCAGTACTTTGACTTTTCTCATTATATATATTCTGCCATTCTGCCATACAATTTTCTTTAATTATTTTTTTGGAATCATTTATTGACCAATTTATTTCGATTATTTCCCCATCTGCACAAGCTTCTTTGGCCAGTTTGTCAGCCATTTCGTTTCCTTTTATGCCTACATGTCCAGGAATCCAAATAAGTTTAACATTGATATCATTTTTTTCCATTTTTAAAAGATATTCTTTAATTGAACATATTTTGTTATTATTATTGTTTTTGAATTTATTGTTATTTAAAGATACACAAACACTACGAGAATCTGTGAAGATTAATATATTTTTATTGTCAGTTTTTTGTATTATTTCTAGTAATTTCATAATTGCTGTTATTTCTGTATTATAAGAATTTGTGATGTTGTTAAGTTTGTATTTGTACTGTTGATCTGTATTATAATTGAAAATGCCAAATCCTCCAGTTTTAGAGTTTTTTTCGAATGAACCATCGGTAAACCATATACTCCAGTTTATATCATCTTTTGTAATATATTCCATATATTTTTGATAAGTTATTTCCTTACTGTCATTCTTCTTGAACAAATTTATTTCTGTATGTATTGTTGTCATGCTTATTTCTAATGGAAATTTGAAAAAAGGTATAATGTTGTGTACCTCTAAGTTCAAGTTATTATATCTATCAAAACTAGTTAAAAGTGCCGGTTTTTTATGAGTTGTCCAATATGGTTTATTATAAAGAACATATTGTTTAGATAATCTTGTATTTAAGGGGCCACATGAGTTATGTCTGTTTTTACAAAAGAAACTGTCTGATATTTGTTGTATTCTGATATTTACCGGAGGAATATTAGTTTGATAGTTGAGGATTTGGATTGGTGTTGAAACCATTGCACCTAATATTATTCTTAAACATTTGTTTTGTATAATTTCAATTTTTTTTAATCTTGAGTTATTTGCGGTGCAGATCATAGTACTAGAATAGTCAATATGCGGTCTAACAATAGCTTTATATATTTTTATTAAGGTTGTTGGGTGTGCGCCCCATTTGTATCCTGCTATACATCGCATCAAATTTAAGCCTTTTTGACATTTGTTAATAATATGTGCAATTTCTTTCGCTCAAGTGCTTTTCGTATCAAAGAATATACCCAGAAATTTGGTATTTGAACTAACAGTTATATTTTTATTTCTGATGGTTATTTTTGGACTGCAGTTTATTCTATGCCTTGTAAATATAACTATTTTACTTTTTTCTGACGATATATTTAATTTGATTTCCTTTAATAAAATATCTAGTTTTCTTAATTTCGATTGTAATCTGTTTTGAGCTATATCTTGTGTATGGCCCATACTATAAATAACCATGTCATCTGCATACATCAGTACTGTTGTGTTGTTATCTGATAATGTTGTTAACTTTTCTGTGTATATGTTGAATAATAAGGGAGATAATATTGAGCCTTGTGGAATTCCGTGATTACATAGTATAGGACCAGTTAACTTATTATTGTATCTAACTGTTATTTCTCTATTTTGGAAGTAGTTTATAATCCAGTTGGATATTTTGGAAGATATACCTATGTTTTCTACTTTTTCTTTTAATATTTTTAGATTAACATTGTCATAAGCAGCTTCAATGTCAATGAAAGCAGCTATCATATAATGATTTTTACTGTATGTTCTTTGAATATCGATATTTAATATGTTTAAGTTATGCTGCGTACTTCTTGTTTTTCTAAACGCAAATTGTAGCTCAGGTAATCTTTTATGATGTTCGAGATACCACTCCAGTCTGTTTTTGATGATGGATTCCATAATTTTGCCCATACATGATAGTAAAGTAATTGGTCTGAATGATTCTTCTTTGTTTGGATCTTTTCCTGTTTTTAATATAGGAACAACGATATGTTTTTTCCAGTCTAATGGTATATCAGCAGTGTTTAATGACAGATTATATATTTGTGTAAGATGATTTATTGCATTGTCAGGTAAGTTTTGTATCATTTTGTAATTTATTCTATCAAATCCTGTGCTACTGTTTTTATTATGATTTAACGCGAAATTTACTTCATTTTTATTTATGTTATTATCTAGAAAATTATCTTTTACGATGGTGGTGGTAGTAATATTTAAATTGTTGTTCTGTGGAAATTTTTTTTTAATGAATTCTTCTATTAAATTTTCATTATCACTTATCCTTTTAGTACTATAGCTTTTATTGTTAATTTTTCTTATATTATTCCAGACAATGTTGGTTGTTGTGTTTGGGTTTAAATTCTCGCAGAAATTTTGCCATTCTATTTTTTTTCTGGCTCTAAAATATCGTCTGGTTTTAGCTTGATGTTTTTTATAATTTAAATAATTCGCCATTGTCATGTTTTTATTAAAAATAGTTAGTGCTAATTTTCTTTGAGCTATCATTTTATTGCACTCTGTGTCCCACCAAGACGGTTTTATTTTATTAGGAGTTATATTATACAATCTGGTATATGGGATATGTATGTCTGCCGAATTATTAATAACATCTCTAAATTGGTTGTATTTGTTTTCAACATCTTGGGGATTACTTGTGATTCCATTTGTGCTAAGGTTTGAAATTCTGCTTTCTATTTCAAGGCTATATTTCTCCCAATCTGCTTTTCGGAAATTTCTCCTCGTTAAATATTCAGATGTACGGTAACGGTCTTTATTATAGTCATTCAAACAGAAAAAAATTGGGTAGTGATCACTACCTAAGCTATCTGCAAGAACTTGCCATGAAGTAATTTGTTGTGTTAACGTCATTGATACCAATGTGAGATCCAATATACTGTCCCTTGTACTGAGATTGCTTACTCTAGTTGGTTTATCCTCGTTGATAATATTTAGATTTTCGTTTTCTATGAAATCTAACAATTCGTTACCTTCATACTGACTACCTGGACAATTTATATCCCAAGCAAGATTAGTCGCGTTAAAATCTCCAGCAAGTATAACAGGAACATCTATTTGTTGTTTTATCTGTGACCAAAAATTCGGTTTAGCATAGATTGATAAAATACATATTACATCAGTTTCGTTATGTGTTAAAATTATTCCAGCTATTTCGACCGAATTAAATGGGTTATTTAGCATTACTCGTTTATATTTTATAGATTTATGAATCCAGATAGCAACACCCCCGTGGGGATTATAGTTTGTATTCTGTATCCTATCTTCTCTTTCAATAAAATAACCTTTGATGTTGAAATTGAGATTTTTTGTTAAAAACGTTTCTGATAGTATGCATATATGTATGTTATGCTTCTGTAACATATGTTGTAGTTCCTCTTTAATATATCTGACTCCTCTGCAATTCCATTGAATAAAATTTATCATTTTAACTGTTTTAATTAATGATTAATTTTTATATCTGATGTCTTGTTTTTCGATTTATTTATATATTTTATTTTTTCTTTATGTTTATATAATTGTTGTTGATTTAATATTTTAGTAAATTTATAAACCGATTTGGTTTAGTGATGTGAATAGAGTTTTTATTAAAAAATAAACTTAATTTATATATTGATGTTTTCTTACGAGTTTGGCCATTGTACACTAGATATTTGTTTCTTGTAGCTTCTAAGAGATTGGGATGTAATATTAGGGTCTTTGTTTGTATCTTTAATTTTGTCATCATTATTTTTATTATATATTGATTTATAGCAGGTATCATTACCATAATTTTCCATTGTAATATCAGGTTTCTCTTGGTTGATTTGCTTTCTGTTTTTTTCTTGATTAGTTTTCTTAAGGAATGTGTCACTTTCTTCATTGTTAGGTTTCTTTTCTTCTCTTCTTCTTTTTGGAAGTGGTTCTTTAGTGGATGTCGTAGGTTGTGGTTGACTGTAAGATCTTTGTAATGAGTTACCTGTATTTGATTTATTCACTCTGGTATTGGTTCTTCTGGTTAAAGGGTTTGGTTTGTATGTTGGAATTATGTTGATACTATTGTATTTATTAGTGATATTTGGAAAAGTCTCATTGTAGTTTAGAGCTTCAAAAGAGTTTTGAGTTCTTACTGAATATAAATAGTCTGTATTTTTTTCTGTTAATTCTAATTTTGCTTCATAAAAACTGAGATTGTGTTGGGCCATGAGATCTTTTATCTTGATTTGTCTTTTTTTTTCAGGACATTCATTGTCTGTAGCCTCGTGGTTAAGTTTACAATTTATGCATGTCGGATTAGGAGATGTGCATGCAGTACGTAAATGATCTTCACTTCCGCAGAATTTACATTTTGCTACTTTTGCTCTACATTTTGTGGATGCATGTCCAAATTTAAAACAATTATAACATTGTATCGTCTGTTGTACAAATGGTTCACATGCTCGTCTCACTCTCCACATGTAAACATAAGCAGGAATAGCAAGTCCTTCAAAGAATAATTTCACTGTTGTACTGGGTTCATATTTTATAGCTCCGTCAACTCTTAGTTTTCGATTTAACCTTTGCACTCTCGTTACTTTAAAAGGTGGACACTCTATATTATTTAAAATTGTATCTTCCGAATATTCAATATCAACACCTTTTATAATAGCTACTTTTGTGCACCAGTAAAATGGGATAAACGCTTCATACCCATTGTTTTTTAGCAATGTTGATTTGGTAATTTCGTTAGCTAGTATTGCATTAGCACATTGAACGATTACTCTATTTCTTCCCACTTTTTTAATTTCTATTATATTAGATTTATTGCTAATTTTACAAATTATTTCTGCTAATTTAAGAGAACTAAAAAATGTATTTCCATCACTATTATTTTTAACTATCATTACTTTATACGAGTCATATTTTGTTTCTGTGTTGTATAAATTATTAAATATTTTTTTAACATTGTCACTATTGTTATTTAAGTTTTCTGTTATATCACTGGATGTTTTATCTGTAGGAAATGATTTGTTAGTCACAGAGTTGTTTTTATTGTTCGAATTTTTATCGGGAGGTTCAACCTCCATATCCATATTGTTAATTAACCAGTGATAATTAAATAGAAGTTACTTCACTTCTTATTAATAACACTTAATAATAATATAAATTATAATTTAAATAAAAATAAATCACGAAAGAAAAAATATTATAATTTGCAAAAAAAAAGATCACTATTTATTTTATTGTTTTGTTTATTGTAAATACGTGCGCTCACCAAGAAGACTCGATGTAAACTGTAAATATATATATGTGGGATATTTTTTAAGATTAGATTTAAGTTTAGACATAATTAGTTATAAGAAATAATAATTATAAGAAATCTGTAAATTAGGTTAAGATCTTTGCTAGTATAAGGGTGTGTTGAGTGTGAATGTAATCTGTACTCTCGACAACAGACACTAACTAGTTGTGCGTATGTAAACCCCGAACTCTCGAGACCAGCGCTTACTAACTGTTGAATGCTGACGAGTCATTACGGCACATGTGGTACAGGAAACAGTTAGAGCGAAGTAAGAAAATGGCGATGAGAGAGATACACAGTTTGTACGGCGTCGTTATTTTTGTGAATTTAAGTAATATTAACTAGTTGTTAATATCATTTAAAAATAATAATCATTATTATAAGTTGTAATAGTTGGTTATCGTATAGTATAGAGCTAGTTAGAAAAATGGCGATCAACAGAGATACACAGAGTGTATGACGTCTTTAGTGAATTCAGGAATATGCTATGTTTCCGAGTGTTATTATCATTGTGAATTTAAATCCAGTTTAACTTTATTACTGTGTGTAATATTTGTTATTGTTGTCAGCGTAAATAGTTAGAGTTATGCATACAAATGTAATGTTAATTACTAGGGTGTATTTATCATTGTAAACCATTGTGTTTGTTAACTATGTACTATGGAAACTACGTATTTCGCGGTAACACGCATAACATTGTAAAAGGACTCTAAATCTAAGTATTGTATTTTAATCAAGTGTTATTATCTTTTGAACTTTATTTTGATTAATTCGCTTTATTGAGATGTAATTGTATAACTTCGTGGAATAATTAAATGAACTACTATTATTCAAGTTATGTGTTTACTCGTTTAAAATAAACTATATTGTTATTTTTGCACCACACTTGAGGATTCAACCTTAATTGTTACTTGCAAAACTACAACTTGGAGGCTCGTCCGGGATAGAATTATAATATCACACTGCAAATGGTATGCTCAACCGGGATGGTTTTAGATTCTTTACTACATATATATATATATATATATATATATATATATATATATATATATATATATATATATATATATATATATGTATATATATATATATATATATATATATATATGATAATATCTGCAATTTTATTAGAAATTGTAAATTTTAAATAAACATAGGTAATTTACGTGCATATTTTGAATAATTACATTGTTACATCTTAAATCAATAAAACATTTAACATATCAAATATCATTCTCAAATCATACTATCTGACCTGATTATACCTGACATTTATAGAAAACATTTACAGTTAATTATTTTCCATAAATTGTAAATTTCTATCTATTCTGTTTTATTATAACTTTGCAATATATAAAGACAATATAATAGACAATATAACAAACAAACCTGAGTTCTGTCGACTCCAAATATCAACTGTGTTAACCGTTATATCTACAGCGAATTATGGCGTTCATGAGTATATGTTTTCACTGAACGGTAATTGTTTTACCGACAGACGAGCTTTGTGCCAACAAAAGAAATATAATTTCATTACATCTTCCTTCTCAACGAAACAAATTTTACTAAAATTTTCACTTATTTACACCTAAGTACTTTAAACTGAATTTAAATTTTACAATATTATATTAAACTAAATAAAATTTTGTATGTATCATATCTATTTTAATGTAGGTATTGGTATAAATTTTGTAATATGAAAGAGATTTGACTCTGCTTTTTACGACCTGCATTAATTTTATATATTGAATTTGATATCTTTTCAATAATTTTAAACGGACCAACCTTCAGATCATCTAATGTATTTCTATTTAGTTTGTATCGATTCTCTACATATACCACACATTCACTGTATTGAAATTAATCTAAGTTCTTTTTTTTAAATATTAGTTTATTGTAGTTATGTGACTAAATTGAATTTTCAAATGCTATTTTTCTATCTCTGATCCATTAAACATCTGTTTTCTTTGTTTTTAGTTCATTTGGCAAAAAGGCAACCTCTGTACCATCCAAGAGGTAGTTTGGTGTAAATGGTGTACGATCAGTATTATTCTATTTATCTACACAGTAATGAGCAATGGTCGTCCATGCTATATTATTACTTTTGTCGTTTATCTTACATCATATTTTGATTACTAGAGTTTGATTAAGTCTTTCATTTAAACCGTTAGAAAACAAGGCATTTACTTCATTAAAAATTATTAGTATAGATTTTTAATTTAAAAATGTTTTCAATTTATTTGAGTTGATTCCCGGATATTGATCGGTGAGAAGCATTCCAATTGTATCAAAATCAGTTACATTACTGATCAGTTTACCAAAATCATTAGCACTTTGTGTTTTAAAGGTAGCAATATATGCAAATCGTGTAAAGTGGTCCACTAGAAGGTGTAAATATCTTTTCGTCGATCGTGAGTTTCCAAAACCTCTAATCGTGTCTATCGAGACTATTTCAAAAGGTTTTGTGGCGGGACCTAAATGTGACATTAGACCATATTTATTCTGTACTCTGGTTTTATTTTTTATACATATCTCATAACTTTTACAAAGTCTTTTAATATTTACCGATAATTTCTTTACTGTATATAATGTACTTAATTAGTTTTGCATCTGTTTTATGGCTAAATGGCACAATTGTTCATATACAGTTTTTATAAATTTTTTACTAAAATCTTCCGATAAATAATTTTTTCTCGTTTTGTAACCGGTATGTTGTAAACATTGTGTTTTGATATTAATTTTGATTTATTATTTTGTATGTTTTCATTGTTTTCCCAATCAGTAACTACATCATTCAATTTTTATAATGTTTACAATTTTTAATTGTTCATCGGTATCCTTATTTGCATCCTGGGTTGCTTTCTCTCCTGGGGCGTATTTATATTTAAAATCATATTGTGATAAATAATATGTTAAATCTCCTAATTCGCTATCTGATCTAGACCTAATATTCAAATTTTCCCTCAAAACTCCCTTTTTATAGCTTCGGACTATTGTGTTAGATGGTTAATGTGCTCGAAAAAAGTCGTAGAAAATATAAAGATATGTAGTACTATGTTGTTTACTACAAAATCAATAAGCTTATACTTTCTTAAAATGTTACCTAGTATCCTTTGAAAAATAGCTGGTTTATTTATTTCCTTTTTATATTCAACTAAACATTTCATAAGGACTTGTATTACAAAATTTGTCCATGAGTAGACCAATACGATTTCTTCGTATTGCATCGTATTCTCCGACTGTGCCAATGTCATATTTGTCTTTTGCAAAGATTGATTTATAAGTTTGTGTATTTCTGACCTTTGTTGAGTATTTGAATTACTTATATTTAATTTTAAATCTTTTTGTTTTATGTGTTCATTGAAATTTATTTAACGTAGTTTGTCTCATTTTTTGCCTTCTTTGAAGTGTTGTTTTTATCATCATCCTCCTTTATAGGACCTTTTCGTTCTTTTATTTTAATATCTTCTCTTCTTGGAGTAATTTTGATATTTTCAACTTAAACCAATCCAAATTGTGTGATAATATCCAGTCCAGTTAGGAAATTGTATATAAATTTTTCTCCATCAATAATATAAACATCTGCCTTTTCTTCCATTTCAAAAAGTTTTATTTTAGTATCTGTCAAACCAATTGTCCTTTTAGCAACATTAATTGTGATTAAATTATCACTAATATAATCATTTTATTTTTCTCTTTTCAGTTCTAATAATTTGAAATTAATTAATCATATATGCCAAATGCGGAGATGTGCACAAATGCTTTTCAAAAGCATTTAAATCCAAAATGCAAATACCTTGTTATTTTTCTAAATTAAATACAAAATAAAACTTAAACTTCATTTAAATACAAAATACGTATTTTAAAAATACTTTTGAGAAAATAGAATACTCTTTATGTTACTAATATAAATGTTATTTTTTTTTAATAAATATGAGAATTTACATAAATTATATATTTTATTTACTTCATGGATTTTAATATAAAGATTATCGCGCAAACGGAGACGCAAATGTTGGGTTCTCTTAGTCTACAAAGGAAAAAGGATTCTGGTGGAAATAATCTATTATCTGATTTAATAAACGACGATCTTTTTGATTGAGACCTACTGATATAATTTTCGATTAAACGTTTGCAAAATAAATTTGTCCATTTAAACACCATTTTAAATTATTTTTATTTATTTTCTTAACACAACTCATGTCTATCCACACTGAAATAGTAGTACAGACTGAGTACTCAACCCTTTTGTTCGGGATCATATTCACATTCTCTTTGATAAAAACTGACTTCGTTTTGAAACATTTTTGCTTCAATAAAAATATATAAATGTTAAATGACTCATAATTTTAATATTCTACTTACATTTTAAGAACGTATTTCTTCGTGTTTATAACTTATAACTTAATTATAAGCAGGTAGTTTTAACAGGAGTTATTTTTATTTTGTACTTGGGGTAGTTTATGGATTAAAGCGGACAAGTGTCAAGGTTAGTAGGTAAATTAATATTTATGTAGTGAATGTCTTGTAGTAAAACAAATATTGAACTAGAAATATGATAACCAAATTTCGGTTAACGAAAATCAGACTTAGTGTTATAGTCGGGGTAACAGGAAGGATAATAAAATAATAGGCACATCTAACATTGTAAATAAGAATCATTAAGACAATTGTGCAGATACTTTTTGATCATAGATGGTGCTAATGTTAGTGGGGTTTTAAGTTTTTATTCAAAAAATAATGTTTTCTGGTTAATACTATAAAGTAACAAAAATAGGATTTTTTTTCTGAAGTTTTTATTCAATGCAGGTCATTATATTTTTAAAAATATTTTTTAAAAATAAATCGCCATCGGTACAAATATCTATTTAGTACTATTAGAAGCGTAGAGAAATTGTGCGTCTTTTAAAAATAGTTATATATTTGTAGTGATTTAATTACTCCATTTACCCCTTTTTTAGTGTTCTTAATAATTTGTTAATAGTGTTCTTAATAAATTGTTTTAATAATTCTCTTTATATTAAGCAACAATAGAAATAACAAAGTAACAAAGAATTGAACAAATAACAAAAATAACAATAGGTGAGGTGGTGAGAAAAATGCCGGGTGAGGAATGAAGACGAGAAGGGAGCAAGAAGAGGAGAAGGAGGACAAAACATAGTATAAGATTAAAGGGATGTTACAGACAGAAAAAGAAATGCAAGAAAAAATGAAGGAAATGAGGGAGAGATTAAAAAAGATGGAAGAATTTAAGATATTCATCGAATAATCGCGCAAGGAAAGGGAAGAACTTATGAGGAAGTTGGAGGAGAAAAAGAGAAGGAAGAGAAAAAAGAAGAAAGAAAAGAAAAAGGAAGAATTAGAGAAAGAAGTGGAGGACGGTAACAATGGAAGAAGAGACATGGGAAATGGTAACAATATACAGTAAAGGTAATATAAAAGAAACGATGAAAGAAATAAAAGAAATAATTAAGGATGAGAAACAGAAAAACCTATTAATTGGAGGGGATTTGAACGAAAAAGTAAGGAAATAAAATGGAAAAGTGGACGAAACACTTTATGGGAGTACTAGGAGGAAAGAAAGAAACGAGAGTATAAAGAAGGGGAATAAAGAGAATAAGAAAGTGAACTAAATGAACTAAGTACACATATTCAAAAACTTAAGGAAAAAGAAGCATCAGGGAGAGATGGACTAAACAACGAATCGTGGAAAGTTGAACGAGAAATGATAGAGAAAGGATTACTGACAGCGTTGAATAAGATATGTAAAGGAGGAGACCTGCCAGACAGCTAAAGAGAAGGGATACTAAGTTCAATATACAAAAAGGGAAACAGACACGAAGCCAAGAACTATAGGGAAATTACACTATTGAATACGGGGTATACGATCTATGCAGGAATAATGCGAGAAAGGTTGGAAGAAGAGATAAAACTAAAAGCAATAATACCTGAAACGCAAGCACCATTCAGAAAGGGGAGAGGAACGTTAGACAACATATACACACTGAACTATATAGTTGAAAGAGAACTAAAGGAAAAAGGAAGACAGATTTATAAGATGTTTTTTGACCTGAAAGCAGCATTCGATATGGTATACAGGGAAAAGTTGTAGGAATACATGAGACGGAAAAAAATAGATGAGAACATAGTTGAAAGAATTCATAGAAGAAGTCTACAAAGAGACAAAGATGCGAATAAGAGTTGGGGGTGAAGAGTCAGCAGAATTCTGGACAGACAAGGGGGTGAGGCAAGGTAGTCCTCCAAGTCCCATTTTATTTGCGATATACATAGCAGATTTGGAGATAGTAAGAAAGAAAGAAGACAAGATGGAGGGGGGGTAATAGGAAGAAACAACAAGATATGGACATAAACCTACGCTGATGATATAGTCCTGTTGGCAAAAAGGGAGGGAGATCTACAGGAGATGGTACATCGACTAGGGAAATACATAGACAAGAAAGTGCTAAAACTAAATGCAGAAAAAACAAAAATAATGGTATTTAAAAAAGGTGGAGGAAAAAGAATACATAAAATGTGGAAATACAAAACAGAAGTCATTGAGGAAGTAGAAGGATTTAGATATCTGGGCTACACATTTAAAAAGAACAATGGAGAAGAGGCTCAGATAAGAAAGGTAGCAAAAAAAGAGGAGTTAGGAATGCGACGGGTGTGGAGATTAGGAAAAAAGGTATTTGGGGGGGGACATACAAAAGAGACAATGGATGTTCGACAGATTGATAACCAGTATGATGATGTATGGAACAGAGATATGGGGGTGGAAGGAGCAAGAGTAGTTGTAAAGAATACAGGAGAGATACATTAAATGGATACTAGGGCTGGAGCAGGTGCACGCCAGGATACCTGATTATGGAGGAGCTAAAAAGGGACAAGATAAGAATTAAAGCAGGCGGAAGAGCAATAAAATATTAGGAGAAAACGAGCAGTGCTGAAAGCAAAGTTTTAAAGAAAATAAAGGGGGAGAGTATAAAAAACGGGGGGGAAGAGGCCTGAAAAAGAGATAGAAGTATTTTGAAAGGAAAGAAATGGCGATCGAGGAGGCAGAGAGAAGAAGAGAAGGAGGCGCAAGTGTGGAAGAGGAGCTAAGGAGAAGGGATAAGGAGATACAACAACAGGAAAGAATGGGAAAAATCGAGAAAAACAATCACAATACAAGATATAAAAGGATTTGAGAAAGTAGTATATCTCAGTACTTAATAGAAAAAGTCATAAAACACACTTTTGTAATTTCATCTAAATATTCGTCACGCGTTATAAATGGTGACGCGCAGTTCTCGAATATATCATAATAAAGAATGCGTAAACAATAGATACCGCGTATATTTGTTATTGTTTGTGTGATATTTCTAGAACCAAATACTACGCGTGTTAAGGTAGTTGTATCGTGATAGTCATGCTCAAAAGTATAACTCAGCAACCTAAAATTATAATGTAGCTGAAACGTTAGTGTCAAATAGTCTCGTTAAAAACTTTTGTGAAAGTACAGTCTCACTGTTCTCACTACATGTAAATAGTATCTACACGTACATACACGTACATACACAGTCATTTCTTGATTTTATAAAAATTTTCAATGTTTACAAAATTTTATTTCTGTAATGGCGTATACAATAATTTACATTTTTTTTTATGTGATTAATAACTACTGTTTCTATAATATATTAAATTTTTATTGAATTCCTTTGAATCGTTTTTATTTTATTCGATAAAAATAACATTGAAATTACTATTTCCCATAAGAGCCTGTGTTAAAATAACAAAACTTTAATATCGTTTTTCTCAATAATGGAGTGGTAAATTTTAATCGACCTGAGGTCAATATGTCTTATAATTAATTAAAGAGCAATTAAATGAAGTTTTATTAAAATCCTTTAAAAAATCATTCCACGATACAACTACCTTAAGTGGGACGTCATAGAAATAGTCAGCGAAAGCAGTTCAGTCAACAACAGTGAGTCAGCAAAACTAATAAGTGAAATAATAAACAGTTATTGTAAATAGTTTTAATTGTTTTGTGTGAATAAATAAAGTCTGCAAAAGTATTAATCATTCTTATTATTATTAGTTGTGGCTATTTCTTAATTTTATAAGTTACAACGCGAGTAAAAAATAAAAATAATTACTCCGCTCGGTGATTAATTCAACCCACAGTCGCAGGCGTGATACGGCGTATATGTAGAAGGTTCGAGAATCCTAATCTCCCTTCCATTAATCCTCGCTCGCAAATACAAATTTGTACCTTTGGCGTCATAGAAGGTTCAAGGGCCAGACTCTCTTCACCCCTTCTTTCACGCCCTTACAAGTTTGTAACATTAGGTGTTAGAAGCTAAAGAGGATACGTGCACACAAGTCGTCGTCGCGTTCAGTAAAATTGTAACAATATATATATATATATATATATATATATATATATATATATATATATATATATATATGTATATATATATATATATATATATATATATATGTATATATATATTTATATGTATATATATATATATATATATATATGTAAGAAACAAAAGTACTATCCCAATTCTAATGTGAAAATGAGATTACTATCCCGTAATCTGATGTGGAAACAAGGTACTCATTCTTTGGATTTGGGTAAATGTCAATTTAGTTAATATTCAACTATGTAATATCTTAGTTTCTTGTCAGGATGATAAGGAACCACATCATTTGCTTATTTACTAAAATAATAACGATGATACCAATACAATATGGTTACAATATAAACGTTGATATTAACTTTACAAATACAGAACAGTAAATAAACAAATCATCTTAAATTCTAGTTATTATATACTCAGTCCTACATTAGTTTTTATCTAGATTTAACTAGTTCATTTCTATTACTTTTGGGAATGCGTTTAGTCAATTTCGGTAAGCACATTTCTTTACGTATTTAGTGGTTTAACGTTTCACACATTTTAATTGCTTTAACCTCGATTTGCGTTCACGATATACACTTAGTAATCACATTATTCTATTACTTTTCCAGCTCCGGTGTTATGATTACTTTGTATGCTTGATTGTTATGTCTCCAGACGGCCATACGACTATTTTCTTTGAACCTCAAACATGATACGTCACTGCTGTCATCTGTTTGCTGTTCTGTACTCTGACTTACGTCATCTTCAGTTTCAGAATCACTAGCGTCTGAGAACACACCTCTTGGCTTTATGTGATCGTCACTTAGATGTGGAGTAGAGGAACCTTCCCCTTCACCGATATGTCTTACCTTTTAACGATGCGGTCCTAAATATTTGTTATGTAATTTCAATCCAGTACCAAATTGAGTTCTTTTTGTGGCTACAATGTCTTCGACTCTGTATGTCCTAGTTGTTTTTATTTTCGATCGAAATTCTTGCGATTCTCTTCACTCATGGCAAAAACCGCCCCCGTGCCTTCAAATAAAATTTTGAATTTCTTTTTAATAACTTATTTCATAATTAAGTAATCCAAAATTTGAGTTTTCTCTTAAGTTTCCTACCGGGCCCCCTAATATTCCTAATGCCCCCTTTTCTAATTTATCAATTTCTAGTTTTAAAAAATGTTTGCATTGAACACCGTAATACACATACTACATTTATTATTATTATATATATTATATATTACATTATCTACTACCAATCAACCACTACCTACAATTTCTATCTATATACCAACTTACTATCTTTTACGAATTAAAAGGTATAGAGCCAAAAGTAAAAAAAATAATTTATAGTCAAAGTTACGATAGATCGGCTGTGACGTATGGCTAGGAAATGCGTGGACTAAGATTTTTGTAAATAACAAATAACTGAGTTAAAAGTTATTTCTTTATAAAATTGTTTATAATATAATATGCACAATTATTAATAATGGCACAATAGCTCAAAGCAATTATGCTTGACGTAAGACTGCTGTGTCTTCGTATTTAGTCTATTGTTAGATTGCTATCAAAATTAATTGATTATGCAGTTATATTAATAAAACTTAGAGAGCAGCGGTGTAGTTCACATGTGTAAGATGACGGTACTACAGATACTATACATATTCTAAGTCGTCAGTGTTAGAACGGTCTAAAATAACAATTACTAATAAGTCCTCTTTAATTACTATCACTATCATTTCCAGTATCTCCTATCTGTATAAGAAAAAAAATCTTGGGTCGTGTTTTTTTATAATATGCTAGCATTGCAACATCTTGTTTTCCATAGACTTTATGCAATTTCTAAAATATGCCGCATCCACTGTTTAACGATTCTTTCCACATGGGTAAAACATTTTCATATTTCAGTTTATTTGTGTCAATGTTTTTGATATAAAATTCTTTACAGTTGGCCTGTACTAAGTCAATAGCATTGAAATTGCAGTGATAAGGTGGAAGACGCGTACTTTGTGACCATGTTTCTTTGTGATGCGGAGAATTTCATATACTATTGATAGACGGTTTTTAGCATTTCTGGTGTAATTGAGATATTATTTTTTTGAAGGTAAAAAGCAAATAGTTTTTTTCCATGTTGTGTTACGTAGAGGTTCCAATATTTTTATTACTATTAATTATAAATATTTTATATTATTTGGAATGTATGTTTTCACAGCAGGACTTTAATTATCTAGACCAATTGGGGTTCAAGCCAATCCGGAGTTGTAGTTCTATTGCGGCTTTAAGTAATATTTGAATAATAATCCAATATTTATGGTAAACTTTACCAACATTATAAATGTTAATCATTTTCAAAGACCTAAATATTTTCACACCTTATTTGCTTATAATATTATAGTATTTGATAATAAATTTGACAGTTCGTTCTATTACAATTAATAAATTTAACAAATTTAAATTTGTTTACAAAATAAACACAGACATACGTTTATACATCAGTCTCTACTTAACATAGCATAGGTGTTTTTTTTTTTTATCCTTTTCACTCCCATGTACGAGGTCTGTTCAAGAAACAAGGTCAAGGTAAAATTTCGCGGGCTACGTACGTTCGATTATCGATTTTTTTATTTTGTTATGTTGGTACACTCGTCTCGAACATATGTTCACAGTTTTAGCTATATGGCACATTTAGTTTGTTTGTGAGAAGCATAAAAGTTAGAAGTGTTTTGCGTGTTCGGCGATTTTCTGCTGTGGAGAAAACAATGGATCAAAGAGTTTGCATTAAATTTTGTGTGAAAAATGGAATCAAGTGCTCCAAAACACTTTAAATATTGAAAGTGGCATACGGTGAGTCTACTTTAAGCCAAAAAAATGTTTACAAGTGGTATAAGCTTTTCACAGAAGGTCGAGAAGATGTGAATGACGACGCTCGCCCTGGACGCCTCAGCACATCAACAACCGATGAAAATGTTGAGTAAGTGAAGAAAATTGTTATGGAGAATCGTTGAATCACTATTAGAGATATATGGCTGAGGATGTCGGCATATCGGTTGGTTCATTCCATGCAATTTCTTCGCAAATTTTGGGCATGAAGCATGTGGCAGCGTGTTTGATAATGCACCTGCTCACTCGTCATTGCTTGTTCGTAATTTTTTGGCCAAAAAGAACTCCGTAATCATCTACCGTATTTACCAGATTTGGCCCCCTGCGACTTTTTCCTGTTCCCAAGATTAAAGAGACCCATGAAAGGACGGCGTTTTGAGACGATTGAGGAGATACAAACCGAATCGCTGAGAGAGCTCAAGAGCATACCAAAAAGTGCATATCAGAACTGCTTCGAGGATTGGAAAAAACGCTGGCACAAGTGTATTATATCTGAGGGGGATTACTTTGAAGGGGGCAAAATAGAAATTGATGAATAAATAAATATTTTTTTGAGAAAAATGAAAATTCACCTTATTTTTTGAACAGACAGTGTATATTATAGTAATAAGAGTGAGACAATGCTTTTTGAATGTGTAGTAGCTTTATGCAGCTGAACTTTTAAAAGTATGACTCATCGCCGATTTATCGTAACTTTCATTATAGTTATTCCAAAATTACGGTTTTCCAGGAAATTCAAGGGAAAATCCGAGGACGCCAAAAGTCTTAGAATTTTATTATCTACGAAATAGCAGTTTTTCAACAACATTGTCGAAGCAGTTTTCATTTTACCATACGAATTTCAGCAACATATAAGAAAATAAATATATAAACATATAAATATACACCTGGAACATTGTAATATACGATGTCTAGTTGTACTTAATGGAACTATTAAAAAGTTGGTATAATACTGTTCATTGTTCACTTTTACTTGAGCACTAAATTCACCCAAAACTTTGATTTGAAATCCTCCGATTACAATCAATACAATGTTGTTTTCCCGCACAACCACACTGTTATTTAATTTAATGTAATCGTCAGTTTTAATCATATTCTGATCACTTTCGGTTCAATCAGACATTTAAAACTGATACTGTCTATGTTCACGTCTTTTCCGATATCGCATATTTTTGTGGTGTTCACTAACACAGTCTAACTCGTTTTATTCGCGGTACAATTTCTCGAAATATGTCCCACTTCGTGACATTTCAAACACGTTATTTTGCTTTCACTTTTAATGTTTTTGTCACTTGGTTCGTCTCTATTAGTCTTAAGATCTTGGTTGCTTTTTCGGCACACGTTTGCTTTGTGTCCGGTTTTATTACAATTAAAACATTTTATCACGTTTGAGTCTATCGGTCTGTCCTTGCGTACACTAACATGATTCCTTTCTTGAACGTGTAATAATGTCAAATCATAACGTTTTATTTTTAACAACAAATCTGGCACGGTTTTAAAATCGCACATTGATAACGCACTTATCATGTCTGTGTAATTTAGATCGGCTATTATGTATTTTATAACCGCTTTTTCACTAATATTTTCACTTTTACAAGCGATTGCTTTAATCGAGTATACATAGTCTTCAATTGCTTCATGTCTTTCACGTTATCGATTCATTAGCTTCAGGTGTACGTCAAATTCATGGTACTCCACTGGAAAATTCTAGATACATTTTTAAACGTGGTCCAATCTTTAGCTACATTTAAACTAGCATCAAACCAGTTCATCGCGCCGCTCTACAGCTTGTTGACACCTTGGTGAAGCTTTACCGTTAGCAGGTAATACCGTGGTTGCTGGGTTAAAGACAGGTATACATTCCAGGTTCTGCGTCGGCATAAGCCCATGGTGATTCATTGACTGTTCTCGTATTGCACTGTTACTAATTCTCATCTGTAATTGTTCTGTTCTAAGACTCGTCTGCTTGTACTCCTAACCAACTATCATTATTTGATGTTGAATTTCTCGAGCGTTCGGCTAACATACTATCATCAACAGTAGTATCGTTAATGGTTATGTTATAAACCATTTTCAATTTTCTTCTCTTAAAACAGTTTACACACGTTTTCACTTAAATAAATAAGAGAATTCTTTTAGTGAAGTTCCTTATTCTATACCCTGATCGCTATTCTATATATGTTTTAGCATTTAATAAAATTAGGCAGAAAAGTTTGATATACTTTCTGACAATTTGTCGCATTTATCGCTAGATTTTAAGACTAATATTTAAGACTTACAAGTATAGATATTTCCAAATTAATTAATAAAAAGGAAAGTTGATTTATATATTACCTCATTAACAGGAAGTGGGTCAAATATACTATCAGTCTTATTAGTAATTGTCCAATCCGGATGATATCCTCTAGCCACACAGAAGGCAAAAGTGGTTATTATCGGCACTAATAAAATAAAAATATATTTGAGAATTGAAAGCCTTAGAATTTTAACCTCCCTGTACAACAGAGCTCGGTAAATATATCCTGGTACAACCATTTCAAATTATAAATTTAATATATGTGTTCAAACATAATAAATTGTTACTATGAATTCAATTGTTTTTGTCATGTTAATGATTTAATTCGGATGGTACCTATTACATCTCTACAGACATAGTAGGCTCTAGAATCTTATCCACGAAGTTTTTGTAGTTCACGTCAGTTGCACTAGTGTTTTCAACATCACTGCGCGGTAATGAACTTTGTCTAAATTTATGTCTTGTCTTAAAGTAATTTGATTTTGAAGCGAGATTTTGAACTCATTTTTTTAAACAATGAATATCTGAATGTATATAATTAACTTTCGATTCACTGAAGTTAATAAAAAAAACAATTAAAATAACTTTAAACAATTATTTTATTAATATATTTAGTACAAGACCTTCTGGCAGTTCAGAGGCTGGAGTTAGACTGATGGTCCGAGATTACATAGTTTATTATATACTACTAGCTTTTACCCCCGTCGCAAGCGACGTCTGTCTTTTGTGTGTGGCTTGAACTTCATGTAAAAATTTAAATTCTAGTAACGTTTACCCCCGTCTTCGACGTCTTTATGGTGTGTATGATTTGAAACCAATAAAATAATTCGAAATTACATTTCATATTTATAGACCAGGGTAGATAATTTTAGAAACATAAAAAAATTAAAGTAGAATGAAACCTATTGGAAATGAAAGGGAATACTACTAAAATGAAAGGAAAAATAAATTACGGGCGATCTGAGGTTGGGAAGGGGTAGGGGGTGAGGTTTGAAGGGTAAAAATCGGTAAATCTCGATTTCCGGCAAAACTACAAGTCCTATCGAAAAAGGTTAAATCGCAAAGTTGTAGATAATAAAAAGATCTACAACTTTTGTATCTACACTTTTTCTCCATAACCTCAAAATTCATGTAAAAAATCCAAAAAACCACATTTTTGATTTTTTATTTTTATCTTTTACAAAAAAATTTTTTTTTTCATGATATTTAGTGAAAACTTACCTCTTTATGTCCCAAACACACTGGAATTTTAAAGATTTAAAATATTAATTTTTTCACCCTATTTTGACTCGATATCGAAAAAATAACCCTAATTTTCAATCGAAAATTCTCACGTCAAAATATCTGATTTTTCAAAAAAGTCGGTGGGCTTTTTGTTCGTTGAAATCTCTATTTTCTGATGGTGTAAAAAAAATATACATTACTATGAAAAAATTTTTCAGAAAATGCAAAAAAACGAAAAATACTAAAATTCGAAATTTTTTTTTTAATCTTTATGTACAATTTTGAGGTATTCATTAAAAATTTTACTTTAATTACTCGAAAAACGTTAGGTTCCATGTTAGATTAATAAACAAAAAAATTACAAACCAATTAAACATAAATATCGCAAAAAACATAGTTGTTGTAAATATTAAAAGTACGATTTAAAGGGGATTTTATTAAAAAAATGTGACTACTGCTATTTTTTTCAGTAATAAAAGTTGATTTATTAAATTTTCATTACATTTATGTATTAGAAAATCTCATTAGATAGAAATATACACGTAAATCGTACTATTAAGTAGAGATTTTTTTTAATGATTACACTATACATTCTATTATTTCAAAAAGCATTAATCTTTGTATTTATCAAAACATAGTATTCAATTCGAATCACTTATTCATCAGTCTCTGTCTTTTTGATGGTATTTCTTGATCGTTAGATTCGACAGGCCTTTCTGATTCTAGTAGATCTTCGACATCTTCAAGACCATCACCGTCTTCGTCCCTAACATTATTTTCGGTCTGCATTGGTTCTTCATCCGCAATTTCATCTGAATCATTAACTTCCTCGTAGATTTTTTTCTCCACATTGGCGCATTGTTCAGAACCATCACAATTTGAGCATAAATTTGTGCATTTTAAACCATGTTTTCGGCAGCCACATTTTAAACTATTACATCCAGTTTCACAGCTGCAGCAAATAGTTTTCAGCAATTTTTCCGGAATTAATTCCATTTCTGTAAATTTGGGCATAATTCCATGTTGATGTTGCTTCCAGCCCCAATCTGTTGCTGTCAATTCATTACCCAGCCACGTTTGAAGCTGATAATATGCCCTGTAACAATGTTGTTCTGCTGCACCTTCTGTGGGTGGGAGATTTGCCAATATGAAAGATGATTTAATTTTTGCCAATTGAAATTTTTGAAATCTTAATTGATTCAGTGATATATTATCCTTTTTACATTTATAAATAGATTTAATTAATTTCAATCCATTTTTTTTTATCTTCTTTGTTTACATCTTTTTTAAAAAAAATATTAGCCAAATTTGACAAATTTTGATTGTCTAATAATGAATTTACGATAGTTTTCTTTCCTTTTCCGGCAAATCCAGATGTTGTGTCGCAACCAGAAAAACAATGCAGAAATGCAACGATGTTTTTGACGGATTCACACTTGAAACTATTAGACGTGAAAAAAAGATCTTTTATATTTCCAGAACCGGGCTTGAGAAAATAAATTTTATGATTATTAGAATTTAATTGATTCAAAAGGACCAAAAGATCAATATCTTGTCCTACAACAATGACAGTTTTATTAGTATCTTTGGCAATTTCTATCGAGGTCTTAATAATGTCAGCATCAGCATCTTCTTTAGCTTGTTTACAGGAAAATCCTTTTGACTGTAATACTTGCATTAACGATTTTATTATTTTGTCTTTATTTTTCTCATTAGATAAAAAAATTTCTTGCAAAAATGATATTTTTGTATGGTTTTGATAATTCAACTCTGGAATATTGTCTGACGTCTTTCTACGACTACGTTCTCCTTTTTTAGTTGAATGAACTGCTGGTACTGTTGACACAGTAATTGATTTTTCAATTTCATGGTACCCATCAAAAACTATACAGCTGTCTGCTGCGTAATGTTTTTCTACATAGCGTAAATATATATTCATGATCTCTTCCAACGTTTCATTTTTCTGCCAAATTACTTTGTGTAGTAAAAATCCACCGTCGACGACATGCACAATGCCGTCAAAATGCGTTGGTCTATTCGTACTCACAAATAATTCGTAGAGCTGAGATTTAACGTTTTTTCTGAAGCCATTTTCGGTAAAAAGAGATAATGGAAAAGGTGCAAGCTCGTATTGTAAATAAGTTTCCATATCTTTTTTACTGTCGATCGTTAGAGATATTCTTTGAAATATCAATAACGGATCAATTGCTATAATATCTCCGTTTACTTTAACAGAAGATTGGACCGTTTTTAGAGACAAGGCTTCACTCAGGTCACTCAGGTATATAGGTATAATTTTAAAATAGCAATAAATAGGCATCTACGCATATAATTTAAAGAAAATTCGACAATTTTCTCAAAATTTTGTAGATGTCATATTAAATATTAACTTTATTAACTTATTTAGTTGTTAATTATAGTAGTACATTTCGACTTGCAATTTTTTGTTTATTAATCTAACATGGTCCCTAACGTTTTTCGAGTAATTAAAGTAAAAATTTTGATGAATACCTCAAAATTGTACATAAAGATTAAAAAAAAAATTTCGAATTTTAGTATTTTTCGTTTTTTTGCATTTTCTGAAAATTTTTTCCATAGTAATGTATATTTTTTTTTACACCATCAGAAAATAGAGATTTCAACGAACAAAAAGCCCACCGACTTTTTTGAAAAATCAGATATTTTGAGGTGAGAATTTTCGATTGAAAATTAGGGTTATTTTTTCGATATCGAGTCAAAATAGGGTGAAAAAATTAATATTTTAAATCTTTAAAATTCCAGTGTGTTTGGGACATAAAGAGGTAAGTTTTCACCAAATATCATGAAAAAAAAAATTTTTTTGTAAAAGATAAAAATAAAAAATCAAAAATGTGGTTTTTTGGATTTTTTACATGAATTTTGAGGTTATGGAGAAAAAGTGTAGATACAAAAGTTGTAGATCTTTTTATTATCTACAACTTTGCGATTTACCTTTTTTCGATAGGACTTGTAGTTTTGCCGGAAATCGAGATTTACCGATTTTTACCCTTAAAACCTCACCCCCTACCCCTTCCCAACCTCAGATCACCCGTAATTTATTTTTCCTTTCATTTTAGTAGTATTCCCTTCCATTTCCAATAGGTTTCATTCTACTTTAATTTTTTTATGTTTATAATTATTTTTGACGGCTTCTACCCTGGTCTATTAAGGATGTATGAGCAGAGGTGTGGCCTAATACTGAATTTTGAAGGGTGGGGATAGGCATGAGCATTTGCGGGGAGAAGGGAAGAAAATTATCACGTGACGTGATTTTACATTTGGCAACATAGCTTAAATTTTGTTTACTTTTTTCCATGTGACATTTGAATAAATTTAAATTTTTGACATTTAAAAATGGATATACCTCAAAAGCTTGACAAGAAAGGATTATTTTGTAAAGAACGACCACCAGAAATAGATAATAATTCATTTAATATGTGTTTGGAACTACGGTATGTATAATGATTGTATTTAATATTATATTTTATATTATTCATGTATACATGTAAATTGTTTACAATTTTTTTTAGACATTGTCGGATGTTTGGTACTTTCACAATCATCAAACATACGCATTGAATCTTTCATAAAACCTCAATATGCAGTTTAACATTTTAGGATCAATTGTTGAAGGCCGACGAATTATTGACATCAATAAAATAGCGCTAAAATAGTGATTCGTGTACTGATGCCCTGTCTTTGCGATTTGTAAGAAAAGAATATGTCAGAAGATGTAAAAAAAATGTCCGAGATTCAAACATCACAACAAACCACAACTGGTAAATGGAGAAACTGCTATGGGTAAATATTTCTATAAAAAGAAGATAGTAATATTCAATTTATTTTCTTTTCTATTCTTTAATTATGACTATTATTTTCTAACAACTCTAACCGGTCGGATTAGAATAACTCATTTAAACAATATTCTAGTTTGTCCCAATATTCCAACAGTTGACCATACTCTTCTAAAACGATATGAATCGATTTGATTTACGTAGGGATGGCTATTGAAAATATTGCTCGAATAAGTTGCCGAAATTGCATGACAATAGAAAGAAGTTTCCCAATATCTCATCAAAGGTATTACGATTCATTAACATTATTATAAAATAAGAAATGACTTATATTATTACTAATATAGTTTTTTTTTCCTTAAAATATAGTTCAAAATCACCTAAAGTTATTTCAAAGGAGGATACAGTAGTGTTCATATTGAGTATAGATGCTGGGTGGCAAAAAAGGAAGCAGGAAGAACGTATAATAGTTTAACTGGTAATAAATATTTAAGATTAAAAATTTGTTAAATTTAATTATTTCGAATTATTACAATTGGTTTTTCTTAGGTCATTCTACGTTGTTGCATATAGTACGAGAAATAAACAATGCATGAGATGTGAAAGAGGACATGATAAAAATGATCATGACTACCGTGAAAATTTCAGTGGGAGTTCGAAGGCCATGGAGTCAGACATGACTGTTGAGATGCTTGTACGCAGTTATAAAGACAGTATAAAGACTTTACAGTTGAACGTGTAAAAATTGGAGTGTTAATTGGAGATGATGATTCAAGTAGCATTGCTAGATTACGGAGAGAAGCTGATCATCAAATTATAAAATGGTCTGATTTGAATCATGCTACATTTGATTACATTTTGTTATCAGTCGCAGAGTGGATTAGACATTGGGATTGAAAAGTTCAATTGCGATTAATAATGCAGCAGCAGTTGTGTTCTTTAATTTAGAATCCACCGGTTTTGGAAAAGCCAGTGAAACAATTCAGATTGCAGCAAAATACAAAACTACTCAGAATATAATGTTTACATTTTAACGACAAGAGGAATACCACCGAGTGCGTCTGCTGTTAATGATCTTACAACTAATGGAGGAAAATAATTTTTACAATCTGCTAAAGTTGACACTGTGTCTATTAACTTGGCTGCAGAAGGGTTTTTATCCTTCATAAAATTAACAAAAATAAATTTTTGTTGAAATGTGTCATGTTAATTAATTATTAAAGTGTTAATAAATATTTTAATTCTATATAT
The DNA here is from genome assembly GCA_963678705.1 of Panorpa germanica. Lineage (NCBI taxonomy): Eukaryota > Metazoa > Arthropoda > Insecta > Mecoptera > Panorpidae > Panorpa > Panorpa germanica. The sequence goes on from OY783214.1 coordinate 1,756,010, forward strand.
ATGCTATTTTCTTAATTTTTGTACTTAATTTTTGGTGTTACTATCACGTAATATTTATTTTGACAGCTCTAAATGAGGTTATATTTAAATTTGTATGTACCGTTTTTGCCGCTGCCGTGCTGTGACGCCTATTATAGCAGTGCGACGTTGCCAAGTGTCAAATATGGCGAAAAATATTTTTTTAAATATCATAATTTGAATTTCATTTCTAATTATCTTTCCAGGATGAACGGTTACATAGTATTTTTAAAATATTGACGTGTGACGCCAATATTCACCTTTCTAATGCATAGTTTTTTTTTATGCTACGTAATACAGAACATACTCATATTTATTGATTTATGATCACTTGTACCCATTTCCCCATAAGACCAATGTTAATTATGTCAATTTTCAACAATTAATTTCTTTAAAATATGAACGGTTACCTACCCTGAAATTTTAACAGTAAATTCATTGACCATGAATCTACACGTACAAAAATTTTGAGCCCTTAAATCGAAAATTATTTTCTTGCTCATACATCCTTAACTCTATTTTTAAATTGAAATAATAAACTCGCTCAATAATAAATTGACTATAAAAATATATATATTTTATCAAAATAAAAAATATTTTCAATTTATGCGTTATTTGACCAATTTTTTTTCAAAATTTTGGGAATTTTTTTTTCGATACGTAAATAAGTTACCAAGCCTATATACAAAATTTCAACTTTCTAGCACAATTTTTACTCTCGGCAAATACCGTGCCCCCCAATAAAATTTTGAAATTTTAAATTTTTTTTTTATTAATAATATACCTAATTATTCTAGAATCCAAAATATGAACTATCTCCAAAGTTCCCTACCGGGCCCCCGAATTTCTAATTTTTGAGAAATGTCAGCATTGAGTACCTTAATACACATGCAAAATTTCAACTTTCTATCTTTTACGAATTAAAAGTAATACAGCAAAACAGAGCTCACTTTTTTCCAGTTTTTCCAAAATTACGGGTTTCCAGGAAATTCAGGGAAAAATCCGGGGACGCCAAAAGTCTTAGAATTTTTTTCTCTACGAAATAGAAAATTTTCAAAAAGATCGTGGGAGCCGTTTTCGCGCTGCCATACAAAATTCAGTACCAAACATATAAGAATAGATTCAAACAGTTGGAACATTATAATATAGGACTAGCTCTTCGCCCCGTCGCAAAGCGACGTGTAATTAATATTTGTGAATAAGTAAAAGTTATTTGATAAATAGAAAATAATGCAAAATATTATTTTTAATTAATTTTCGCTAAAATATATCATTTTTTTAATTTATATTTCCTTATTTTCCTTTATTTACAGTAATAAAGCACTGTATTGACCAGTCTCCAGTGCTCCCGCCCATAAGCCCCAATCGTCATCTCTTGGCTCCATGCTCTCTTACGTTTCCGAACTTTTAATTTGATTCCTCTAAACTTCCGCCATGGAGCGCCTCCTACTTTAAGCACTCTGCATCGCTTCTTTCCCGAGCATCGTCGGTCCTTAGAGTACTTTCACAGTGCTCTTGCTGCGTAAAATTATCATTTATTATAATGAAGCACAGTATTGAACAATGTCTACTGCCCCGCCCCTAAACATCTATCACCTCTTGGCTCCATGCTCTGTATCGTTCTCGCACTTTTAATTATAGTCATCTGCACCTTGCCACAATGCGCCCACTTGCAACACTACAGCCCACTTGAGCATCATCGCTCATTAGAACACTATATTATCCCCCCCGTTTAGCGCAATTATTAAATAATCCTGCGCTTCCACCCCCTGCGTACTAATCTCTTAACAATTATTTTTCAAAATTAATACTTTACTGGCAACCTGCATACTAAATTTCATCTTTAAAAGTACATTATTTTTTCATAATTATTCGATAAGACAAATCTTTGATAAAATTTTCACTAATTTCAATGTAAACCAACTAATTACATCAATTCATTTATGTTTTTAAGAAAGCCTAGCAGTTCGCTCCTAATAATCTCATCTCAAGGCTCATCTATGTTCTAATTTTCGTATTTATATTTACGATATAATATTAGTCTCTCCATTAATCCTCGCTCCTGAAATAAAATTGTCAAATTTTAGGCATAGCAATCTATTTTGCTCGTAACAATTCTCTCTACCTTTATAACCTTTATCTACCTCTACTTTTATAAATGATCGAAATTTCAAAACTTAGCTCTTTGGCAAATCCTTTCCCGCCCAGGTTCAGTTTTTTTTTTTGCAAATATGCACATACACAGTTTTTAATTTTTTAATTTGATATTTAATTTAATTAGCTATTGACTATCTTCTTCTTCCCCACCTACCAGCACCCGATTTAGTAGCACTACAAACGCACAAACTAAAAATCCAATTTTAATACGGGATGTAATTTGAATATCTAACTTATAGAGTTTTTTTTAAATTTATCTTTATCCACTTCAATCTAATAATACCATTTATTCTAATGAAACACTGTATTAAACAATATTCAGTACCACCAACGACAGCCTATTAGTTCTATTATTTCCGTAATTTTAATTTAATTTCGTTGCACCTACACTAGAGACGCCATCTTACAGTACCGCGGCACACGCTTAGCAATCCTCTATCTCTCCTGCACTGAGTGCCGTCGCCAATTGACGGGAGTACTGTCTCCCGTGCCAATACTTATGTTATTCGAATTAAAAATCTCTACGCTTTCGCCTCGCTACGAACAAATCTCTTCAGAAATTAATTTTCAAAATTAATACTTTACTGCTATCCTACATACTAAATTTCAACTTTATATGCACATTATTTCTAAGAAGTTAAATTAAAAATAAATATATATAAGTGCATGTTAAATTATATTTTTGCTTATTTCACTCTACACCTACCAATTACATCAATTATATTCTGTAATGAACAATATCAAGCGCCACGCTCCTAATCGCTCCTTAGCACTGTGGCCCCAATTGTTTCCATTCTGGTACATTTAATTTAATCCTACTGCATTGTCCCTTTTCTAACTCATATAGTTGCTTTCCTCCATCACCCCTGCATCTAGCATCTCGGCCTATTATTTTACCCCGGCGTCGTATCTCTCTCGCCCCTCCAATATACCATACTTTCACTTCAATACTCCAAAAATTCATTCAAGTAATTAATACTGCACTATAAACAAACATACTAAATTTCATATTTATATCTAGAATACAATATTAGTCTTCTCATTTACCCCCGCCGCTGAAGTAAAATTGTCAAATTTTAATCAATGTAATTTATTTTGCTCGTACTCTACATTTTCTCTAGCTATTTTAAATCACCGTTTATAAAGAACCCCACAAATTGATTTTTAAAAATTGTAGATCTGGCAAAGCATAAACTTAACGAATATTTAAAAATTTTGCACCGCTACTGAAATATGTATAATAAAATTCTCAATAATTAGTCTTAATTTTATTTTTTTCACATTTTGGACTATTACCCAATCCCTTCTTCCATCGCTTGCCATCCGGATCCGTAGTGTTCTGCCTCCAGACGCAACCCCTTTCAATTCAATTTTATAATGGATGTAATTTTTTTTAAATATTTAGTTTTATTGCATCAACTTTAAAAAGTTATTAGCACTAAAAAAAATGTGTACACATATAAACATTTGCAATACATAATTCATAACTTATTATTTACAACTAATAAACATACTTAAAATAAAGAGATTGAACTCTGCCTACAAACGCACCAAATATCATTCCTATTCTGCTACTGAATGTATTTTGAACATGTCCAATACATAGAGAACTATTTTACTTCTATTTAATATTCAACATGCAAAATATCATCGTCGTACCTCTATATTGTTCTTATATTCGGTTTATCACCTCCTACCCTAATGTTTCACTTAGGTAATGTAATTTTTTTTATTTTCGTTATTAATATATCAATCTATATCTGCATACTAAATTTCAGTTTTGTATTTATATTTTACTATTAGTGCTGAAAATAATTTCCGCCACTAAATTAATTTGTATTTGTAATAGTTTGTTTTTCGTTCTCGGCGCCCATCGTCACTGGAAATTTGCCGTTTTCTATAGTTTGTCTTTAATGACCATTTACCAACGTCTCAAATTTCAACGTTCTAAATCTGTTGTGACATTGTCCCTAAAAATTCGCGCCGCTACTGAATTACAAATTTGGTGTCTAATTAATGTGCGATGATGCACAATTAGTGTCCCAAGAAAACATTTTCTTTATTCATTATTTTTAGATTTTAGTGTTTCAACTCCCACCGCCACTAGAAATTTGGGGATTTCAATTTTTTCCTCTTAATTAGGATTACTGCGCTTCCACCACCCTGACCAATCTCTAAACAATTAATTTTCCAAATTTATCATTTATAACAATAAAGGATATTTGGTTAAGAAGGTTAACAAACCTTTATACCAAATTTCATTTTTAAATAATTGCTCGATAAGATAAATTTACTTTCACTCATTTCACTGTAAACCATATTAATTTCCCTCTTCCTCCCGTCCGATTTCGTAGCACTTGGCCCACAAATGCACCAAATATCAATCCAAATCTACTACTAGATGAAATTTGAATATCTAACATATAGACAACTATTTTCTTCTTTTTAGTATTCGACATGCAAAATATCACTTTTGTACCCCTACATTGTTATTATACTCGGTTTATCATCTGCTGCTCTATTGCTACACATTAGAAAATTTTGTTTCCTTATATTTCGTTATAAATATGTCAATCTATATCTGCATACTAAATTTCCGCTTTGTATTTATATTTTGGTATTAGTACCCCCCACATACCTCCGCTACTGTACAAGTTTGTCAAATTTTAGCACGGGGATCAATTTTGTTTGTATCTAACAACATATATTCTAAACTAAAGCCTTTCATTCCTATATATTTTATATTTCTGGTTTTTGGCCCCCAGCACCCGCCGCATCTGGAAAATTGCAGTTTTCTATAGTTTGTCTTTAATGACACTCTATATAGGGCACACTTTTCAAATTTCAACGTTCTAGCTCTGTTGCGACATTGCCCCCAAAAAATCACGCCGCTACTGAATTAAAATTTTGGCAAACTTGCGCAATTAGTGTCTCAATACATACCCCAAGCTTTAATACTACTTTTTCAATATTTCTGGCTTTTACTGTCTCAACTCTCGCCCCACTAGAAATTTAGGGCGTTTTATATTTTTTCTTTAATAACCGTCTACAGCGAGCCTACATATTAAATTTGAACGTCCTAACTCTTTTCTAACATTGCGTCCTGAAATTCGCGCCGCTACTGAACTCAAATTTCAAATTAACAACTATTGGAAAATGTGCACAATTATGATCTCAATACACACACCAAATTTCATTTTTGTATCTTTTCTAGTTCGTCAGATATTTGCAAAAGTATTTTTTTGAATTTTCTAGTTTTTCTAGAATAATTTTCTCCAGGGAAATTCAGGGACGTAGAAAGTCTTAGAAATTCGTATTTTACATAATATCTAAATTTAAAAAACTTTGTAAGCGCCGTTTAGAAGATACCATATACGACTTTGTTACCGGAAATATATATAACGCTCTATATATATATATATATATATATATATATATATATATATATATATATATATATATATATATATATATATATATATATATATATATATATATATATATATATATATATATATATAAAAGCCCACCAGAACAGAAAACACGCAGTATTGGTTACGCTCGACATTAAAAACGCTTTCAACTCAGCACCATGGGACGGCGTCATGGAAGCGCTGAAAAAATTCGGAGTCAGCGAATACCTGACTAGAATAATAGGAAGCTACCTGGAGGATCGCTGGATAACAGTCGAGGGAGAACAAATAAGGGTAACCTGCGGAGTCCCACAGGGATCGGTACTGGGGCCCTTACTATGGAACATACTATATGACGAGGTACTTAAGATCAAGCTACCGGAAGGCGCATCTATCATAGGATTCGCAGACGATACAGCTCTCATAGTAGAGGCAAAAACGGAGCAAGTGTTGGAAGCTCACACAAATGTGGCGCTGCTTAGGATTGAGGCTACATTGAAGAAGAAGCAGCTGAAACTTGCGCCGGAAAAAACTGAAGCGATTATACTCTATGGTGGAAGAAAGCTAAAAGAAATAACTCTGGAGGTAGGCGGCACGGCAATTAAATCTAAGGAATGCTTGAGGTACCTGGGGCTGTACATTGCAAGAAACTCAAGTATGAAGCAGCATGTTATACAAACAGCTAGGAAATCCGAAGAGAAATTGATGACGCTAAGCAGATTGATGCCAAATCTGAAGGGTCCCAAGGCAAGTAAGAGACGGGTGCTAGCCTCTGTAGTACACTCAGTAATGCTGTATGCTGCACCGGTATGGGAAGAAGTAATGAGGCACAAAAAGTATAGGAGTATGCTGATAGGTGTACAACGCAGAACGGCAATACGCGTTAGCAGCGCTTATCGAACCATTTCGGCAGAAGCGGTGCAAGTGATTACCGGAATAGTACCACTGGCACTAATGGTGGAAGAGAGGAAAAAGATGTCTATGGACAGAGAGGTGAAACGCCAAGAACTAAGGTCAGAAACAGTGCAGAAATGGCAGAAAGAGTGGGAGAAGGATACCCGAAGGGCGGTGTGGACAAAAAGGCTGATAAAGAACATAGGCACATGGGTGAATCGAAAGCACGGAGAAGTTGATTACTTTGTAACACAACTGATCGGAGGGCATGGATGCTTCGGGAGCTACCTGAAGCGATTCAGAAAGAGAGAGACCGACATGTGCTGGTACTGTGAGCAGGTAGATACACCGGAACACACGTTCTTTATGTGCGACCGATGGGCGACTCCAAGAGAAGTAGTACGAACGACGACAGGAACCATATTGACAGCAGATAATATTGTCAATATAATGCTGGAAAAGGAAGAGTACTGGAACGCGGTTCAAGCCTTCGCTACGAAAATACTGAAAACGAAAGAAGTGGACGCCAGCACGAAAACATAGGGAAATCGGGTATCAAGAACCAGCTTGAAGTAATGCATTATGCGGTTCCAGGCTGAATTCTAGGCGAGAAAGGGGAGGTGGTTTTAGTTGGTAGGCGGCCTCGAGATGAGGGCGAATCCAACACTTCTTGCCGCGCAGGAGCTAGCCTTTGGAAGGTTTCCCCTCCCCTACAACAAAAAAAAAAAAAAAAAAAAAAAAAAAAATATATATATATATATATATATATATATATATATATATATATATATATATATATATATATATATATATATATATATATATATATATATATATATATATATATATATATATATATATATATATATATATATATATATATATATATATATATATATATATATATATATATATATATATGCTGAGTGTTTCCGGAGGTAAAAAAAGAAACGGGGAATCGCTAAAAGCAGCGGTACAACAGAAAATGGGAAATTCGGTGGAAGTAGAACTTGTCCAACGACAGAAGAACATAATAGTCATCGACATAGATGAAACTATCTCCGAAGAGGAAATAGTAGAAGCTATACAGAAGGAACTAGGTGACTCCGAATCTGGTGAGAAAGGCATCACTATAAAAATGGCACTGAAGCCAAACAGCCGGGGCTTCGATACGCGAATGTTATGTTACCCGTTGATAGCGCTTTACGTCTCTTGTCTAATGTAAGGTTGAAAATAGGATGGAGTAGGTGCAGAATAGTAGAAAGACTAGCACCAATAAAGTGCTTCAAATGTCAAAACTACGGACATTTTGCGAGTTCGTGCAAAAATGAGGAAGACACGAGGGGAAAATGCCTGAAATGTGGAGAGGCAGGACATAGGGCGAAGGAATGCTCTAATGAAGTGTATTGCTGGACCTGCAAGATAAAGGGACACAGCGGAAGGGAAATGATATGTCCAAAATACAAATCCCTAGTGAGTGAACTAATGAGGAAAAGGATTGACTCACCCGCTAAATATGGAATTAAAAATACTGCAAGTTAACGTAGACCGTGGACTGGCAGCGTTTGATCTGCTGCACAGCACCTGTCTCAGCAGGAACATAGACATCGCTATTGTTGCCGAACCGAACAAGAAGCAAGTCACTAAAGGACCATGGTTTAAGGACATGAATATTGACGCAGCCATTAGAGTATACAACAGAGAAGTGGATGTGCTTAAATGTGGCAATGAGCAGAAAGGCTTCGTATGGGTAGAGCTAAAGGTAGTAGTTATCTATTCGTGCTACGTATCGCCCAACATATCTGTGTGCGAATTTGAGCTGTACCTACAGCAACTGGGTGATAGCATCAGAAGGCAAACCAAAGAGGTGATTGTAGCTGGTGACCTTAATGCGAAGTCACGTATATGGGGTTCTACCAAAGAAGACAAGAGGGGCTTAGCGCTTGTGGACTGGATGGCCGAACTTTCATTAGTTGTGCAGAACAGAGGACACGAGCCAACGTTTGTAAGAAGAGGCAATCACATATTGATGTAACACTGACGTCTGAGCTAATAGCAAATAAAATAACAGAGTGGAAAGTAACTGACGAAGAAAACCTTAGCTACCATAGGAACATCTACTACAAGGTCAACTCTAAACATACTAGTATGGCACAAAAGAACGAAGTAAAATGGAGTATAAGGAAAGAAGGCATACCGATCTTCGTGGAAAATCTTGGAAAAGAGATAGACAGCAACCAAGGACTTGATGCAAGTACAGGCATGATGGCCATAAAACGAGCACTAGACAACACATTTTGTAAGAGAGCTAGAGTAGGAAAACGAAATCCAGTGTATTGGTGGAACGACAACATTGCCCAATTAAGGAAAAAGTGTCTGAAAGCAAGGAGAAATCTCACCCGCGGAAACAAAAGCAGCAATGTCACTGAAGAAAACAAGGAAAGCTTGAGAAATGACTACAAGGATAATCGGAAAGCGCTGAGAAACGCAGTCATTAGAGCAAAACAAGAAGCATGGAAGAAAACCTGTCAAGAAGTGGACGAAGACGTATGGGGAATGGGTTATAAAATAGTATGCAAAAAGTTTAATATGATGCCCCGTGTTAAACTAAGTACACTAAAGCTAAGAGAAACAATTAGGGAATTATTCCCAACACGCTCGGAAAACAAATGGCTACGCAAAGACATCGACGATACGTGCATACCCTATTTTACGAAGGAAGAATTGCTGGAAGCGTTGAAGCGAACAAGAAATGGGAAAGCACCAGGACCGGATCAAATACCACCAGAGATTATCAAAGCAGCAATTAGGGAATTCCCAAAAGAATTTCTCGAAATTATGAACAAACAACTGGAAAGTGGTATATTTCCAGCAATATGGAAGACAGCAAAAGTGGTATTGGTGCAGAAGCCAAAAAAACCAGGAGATCTTGAAGAAAAGTATAGGCCAATATGCCTCTTGGATGTTATGGGGAAAGTCCTGGAGCGGCTCATAGCTAACAGATTAGATGAAGAAGTCGAACCAAATCTATCAAAGAAGCAATACGGGTTCAGAAGGAAGAGGTCGACCATCGACGCTATGTGGAGCATTATGGAATCGGTACAGAGCATTAAAGCAAAAGCCCACCAGAACAGAAAACACGCAGTATTGGTTACGCTCGACATTAAAAACGCTTTCAACTCAGCACCATGGGACGGCGTCATGGAAGCGCTGAAAAAATTCGGAGTCAGCGAATACCTGACTAGAATAATAGGAAGCTACCTGGAGGATCGCTGGATAACAGTCGAGGGAGAACAAATAAGGGTAACCTGCGGAGTCCCACAGGGATCGGTACTGGGGCCCTTACTATGGAACATACTATATGACGAGGTACTTAAGATCAAGCTACCGGAAGGCGCATCTATCATAGGATTCGCAGACGATACAGCTCTCATAGTAGAGGCAAAAACGGAGCAAGTGTTGGAAGCTCACACAAATGTGGCGCTGCTTAGGATTGAGGCTACATTGAAGAAGAAGCAGCTGAAACTTGCGCCGGAAAAAACTGAAGCGATTATACTCTATGGTGGAAGAAAGCTAAAAGAAATAACTCTGGAGGTAGGCGGCACGGCAATTAAATCTAAGGAATGCTTGAGGTACCTGGGGCTTTACATTGCAAGAAACTCAAGTATGAAGCAGCATGTTATACAAACAGCTAGGAAATCCGAAGAGAAATTGATGACGCTAAGCAGATTGATGCCAAATCTGAAGGGTCCCAAGGCAAGTAAGAGACGGGTGCTAGCCTCTGTAGTACACTCAGTAATGCTGTATGCTGCACCGGTATGGGAAGAAGTAATGAGGCACAAAAAGTATAGGAGTATGCTGATAGGTGTACAACGCAGAACGGCAATACGCGTTAGCAGCGCTTATCGAACCATTTCGGCAGAAGCGGTGCAAGTGATTACCGGAATAGTACCACTGGCACTAATGGTGGAAGAGAGGAAAAAGATGTCTATGGACAGAGAGGTGAAACGCCAAGAACTAAGGTCAGAAACAGTGCAGAAATGGCAGAAAGAGTGGGAGAAGGATACCCGAAGGGCGGTGTGGACAAAAAGGCTGATAAAGAACATAGGCACATGGGTAAATCGAAAGCACGGAGAAGTTGATTACTTTGTAACACAACTGATCGGAGGGCATGGATGCTTCGGGAGCTACCTGAAGCGATTTAGAAAGAGAGAGACCGACATGTGCTGGTACTGTGAGCACGTAGATACACCGGAACACACGTTCTTTATGTGCGACCGATGGGCGACTCCAAGAGAAGTAGTACGAACGACGACAGGAACCATATTGACAGCAGATAATATTGTCAATATAATGCTGGAAAAGGAAGAGTACTGGAACGCGGTTCAAGCCTTCGCTACGAAAATACTGAAAACGAAAGAAGTGGACGCCAGCACGAAAACATAGGGAAATCGGGTATCAAGAACCAGCTTGAAGTAATGCATTATGCGGTTCCAGGCTGAATTCTAGGCGAGAAAGGGGAGGTGGTTTTAGTTGGTAGGCGGCCTCGAGATGAGGGCGAATCCAACACTTCTTGCCGCGCAGGAGCTAGCCTTTGGAAGGTTTCCCCTCCCCTACAACAAAAAAAAAAAAAAAAAAAAATATATATATATATATATATATATATATATATATATATATACGTGTACATAGAGGACGACTTGACGTACAAGGAGAGAGAGGTGCAGTGGCAATTGAGACAATGGGCAAAAAAGAAAAGAGAGGAGGGGAAAAAGGATGTGAAGGTCGGGTACAAAAAAGTATGGTGTGAAGGAACGCAGTATATATGGAATGAAAAAAACAAAGAACTGGAAAAGGGGGAATTTTGAAAACATGGTGAAGGAGTTGGGGGAAAGTAAAGAGAGGGGTAAAAGTGGGAGAGAGGAAAGAAGAGAAATAAAAAAGAGGATAAAGATAGGTTTCTGGAACGTGGCGGGTATAAAAAGAAAAGATAAGGATTTCTGGAGATACATCAAAGGTTGGGATGTGATTGGGATGGTGGAAACATGGCTGGAAAGCAAAGATTGGGAAGAATGGGAAGACAAACTACCGAAAAACTACAGATGGGTGTGCCAAGGTGCTGTTAGGGAGCATAAGAAAGGGAGAGCGAGAGGTGGAATTATAATGGGGGTACGTAGGGAGCTAGAAGAGGAGAAGGTACCAGACAGAAGAGAAACAGCAGTAAGGAGGACGATAAAACTGGAAGAAGAGACATGGGAAATTGTAACAATATACAGTAAAGGCAATATAAAAGAAACAATGAAAGAAATAAAAGAAATAATTAAGGATGAGAAACAGGAAAACCTATTAATTGGAGGGGATTTCAACGCGAGAATTGGGGAGTTGGGAGAGGTGGACGAAATATGGGGGAATAGAAAAAAGAAAAGAACAACGAAAGACAAAACAATAAACGCCGAGGGAAAAGAACTAATGGAAATGCTAGAAGATCAAGGATGGATAGTACTAAATGGGAACAAAGAAGGAGATGAAGAAGGAGAATATACCTATGTGGGAAGCAGAGGGGAGACAGTAATCGACTACGTGGTGACAACGCTGGGAGGAGGACAGAAGGTAGAAAGAATGAAAGTGGAAGAGAGGGTGGACTCGGATCACCTACCGCTAGTGGTGGAGTTGGAAGCGAGGAGAGGTGAAAGAAAAGGAAACGAATGGAAAGAGGGCAGCGATTGGACAGAGGAAGGAAGGAAGAAGTTTATGGAGGAATTGGAACGGAGATACGAGGAAGAAGGAGAAACGGAGGAGATGGAGGAAATTGAAGAGAGGATGAAGGAAGCCACCCAAAGTAAAAGGTGGAGAATATCTGATAGAACGGGAGAAAACAAATGGTGGGATAAAGAATGTAAAGAATGGAAAAAAGAGGTAAAAAGGGAACTAAAGAGATGGAAGAAAGGAGAATCAAGTAAAGAAGACTTCAAGAGGAAGCAAAGGGAGTATAACGAAAGGATAAAAGATAAAAAGAATGAGTTCAAAATAGGAATAGAAAAAGAAATTAGAGATATAACAACGGAGAGGCAGGCATGGGATTACATAAATAGGGAGAAAAAGCGAAGGAAAGAGCCAAGCAAGGAAATAAAAATGGAAGAGTGGACGAAACACTTTATGGGAGTACTAGGAGGAAAGAAAAGAAACGAGAAAACAAAGAAGGGGATAAAAGAGAAGGAGAAAGTAAACGATATAAAAGTAGGTGAAATAAAAACACAGATTCAAAAACTCAAGGAAAAGAAAGCACCAGGTAGAGATGGACTAAAGAACGAGGCGTGGAAAGCTGGGCAAGAAAGGATAGAGAAAGGATTACTGACAGCGATGAACAAGATATGGAAAGGAGGAAACCTGCCGGACAGCTGGAGAGAAGGGGTAATAACGCCGATATATAAAAAGGGAAATAGACATGAAGCCAAAAATTACAGGGGTATCACACTACTGAACACAGGGTACAGGATTTATGCAGGGATTGTTAGAGAAAGACTGGAAGAAGAGGTAAAAGTAAAAGAGATACTTCCCGAGACACAAGCAGGCTTTAGAAAGGGACGAGGGACTTTAGACAATATATACGCACTGAACCATTTAGTTGAAAAAGAGCTAAGTGAAAAAGGAGGACAGATATATGCAATGTTCATCGACCTTAAAGCGGCGTTTGACATGGTCGACAGACAGAAATTGTGGAAGTACATGAGAAAGAAAAAAATAGATGAGGACATAATGAAATGTATTGAAGAAATTTACGAAGAAACAAGAATGAGAATAAGAGTTGGGGGTGAAGAATCAGAAGAATTCTGGACAGACAAGGGGTTGAGGCAAGGTTGTCCTCTGAGCCCCATTTTATTTGCGATATATACAGCAGACTTGGAGGGGGTAATGGAAAGAGGACAAGACGGGGGGGTGCTAATAGGAAGGCACTACAAGATATGGACTTTAGCATACGCTGACGATATAGTCCTGTTGGCAAAAAGGGAAGGAGAGCTGCAGGAGATGGCACACCGGCTAGGGAGGTATATAGACAGGAAAGGACTAGAGTTAAACGTGGAAAAGACAAAAATTATGGTATTTAAAAAAGGGGGTGGAAAAAGGAGACTTAAAAGGTGGAAATACAAGACAGAGGACATTGAGGAAGTTGAAGAATTTAAATATCTGGGCTACACTTTTAAAAAGAATAATGGAGAAGAGGCGCATATAAGGGAGGTGGCAAAGAAGGCAGAGCAAGCAATGCGACGGGTATGGGGACTAGGGGAAAAGGTATTTGGGGGGGACATACAAAAGAGAATATGGATATACGAGAGACTGATAGCCAGTATGATGTCGTATGGAGCAGAGGTTTGGGGGTGGAAGGAACAAGAAAAGTTGGAAAGAATACAGGTAAGATATATGAAATGGGTTCTAGGGCTGGACAGGTGCACGCCAGGATACATGGTGATGGAGGAGCTAAAGAGGGACAAGATACGAATTAAAACAGGGGAAAGAGCGGTAAAATACGAGGAGAAATTGAACAGAGCGGAAAGCAAAATCTTAAAGAAAATAAGAGAGGATTACATAAAGAATGGGGGGAAAGGAGGTCCAAAAAAGAGAAAAGAATACTTTGAAAGGAATGGAATGGCGATCGAGGAGGCAGAGAGGAGAAGAGAAGGTGGCGCAAGTGTGGCAGAGGAGCTAAGGAGAAGGGATAAGGAGACACAACAGCAGGAGAGAATGGGAAAAATAGAAAAAAGTAACTACAATAAAAGATATAAGAGGTTATGGGAAAATAATGTGCCTCAGTACCTTATAGAAAAGGACATAAAACACATAAGAAGAACAGCAAGGTTTAGATTGGGAAATGAGGAAAAAGGAAACAGATACTGGGAAAAGAGTGAGGAAAGAAAGTGTAGAATGTGTGGAGCGGAGGACGAAACACTGGAGCACATTAAGTTTGAGTGTAAGGAAAAAGTAGCAAGCGAAAGGAATATTGGACAGCTATTAAAGGGAGGCAGTGAAGGAAAGAGGTGGATGGCGGAAATAGTAAGAAGAAAAGGAAAAACAGGAGAATAAATAATCTGGTGGAGAATAATAGAGAGGGGCAAAAGAAGAAGAAGCAGAAAGCACTTTTGGAAGTAGTAAAAGTCGAGAAGATTTTAAGTTTATTTTAAGTTTAGTTTTTAAGTTTGGAATGTATATAGGAATGAAATGTATTAGAAATATAATACTGTAGATTGTAAAGCCGAAAGGCATACACAATTAATATATAAATAAATAAAAAAATAGTAGTTCATTTAATTATTCCACGAAGTTATACAATTACATCTCAATAAAGCGAATTAATCAAAATAAAGTTCACAAAGATAATAACACTTGATTAAAATACAATACTTAGATTTAGAGTCCTTTTACAATGTTTTGCGTGTTACCACGAAATACGTAGTTTCCATAGTACATAGTTAACAAACACAATGGTTTACAATGATAAATACACCCTAGTAATTAACATTACATTTGTATGCATAACTCTAACTATTTACGCTGACAACAATAACAAATATTACACACAGTAATAAAGTTAAACTGAATTTAAATTCACAATGATAATAACACTCGTTAACATATCATATTCCTGAATTCACTAAAGACGTCATACACTCTGTGTATCTCTGTTGATCGCCATTTTTAATCCTAACTGTTGCGTTTCAACAACATGACTCGTAAGCATACGCTACAGCGAGCGTCTGCGTTTGAGAGTTTCAATAAGCATCTGGGTTCGAGATTTCCAGGGTTTACAAAACAATTTAAACTCAAACACAACCTCATGTTAGCAAAGATCTTAACCTAATTTACAGATTTCTTAATATTATTATTTCTTAAAACTAATTATATTTAAACTTAAAACTAATCTTAAAAAATATCCCACACTCGGCCTCTCCTGACTAGTAACTGTCCTCAGTTGCTACAATCATGGTGTCATCATGTCTGCTGATGTAGAAGTCCTATCTGGCCCTTCACACTCTCCTGCTTTCTCCACGTCATAACGATCATTTCCTTTAATTTTCGTTATTTTGTATGGTCCTTTAGCCTCTTCTGCTTGCATCGTCTTCTTCGGCTTCGGATAATGTTTGACGGCTTTGTCCTTATCCTTAGAGAAACGAACAGTGTCTTGTTTGTTACTTGGTACTACTAATAGCTTTCGATCGTCTTTTATCCTGTATAATAATTCATTTTCTATTAAATACTTTCCTGGATAATTCTTTACTTGTTTCGTCTTCTTCGGCTTCGGAAAATGCTTGACTGCGTTGACCTTATCCTTAGAGGGACGAACATTGCCTTGTTTCCTCATCTTCGGCTTCGGAAAATGCTTGACTGCGTTGACCTTATCCTTAGATAGACGAACATTGCCTTGTTTCATTGCACAACCTAGGTCGTTCATTTCCTGGGCTGCCTGTATGACATCCTTTTCTAACCCTTCATCCAGCTGCTCTTGAACAACTAGTCGATCTGCAGGTGGTAGTTTAAGCGGTCTAGAAAATATAGGAGTATCATTTTTCAATATAATTGTCTTTTCACTTTTAGAGTTGCGTAACTCTTTTCGTTTGTCATTGTCCACTGACTCGGGTATTTTATTAACAACATTTTTATCGTTTATATGAGATAAGTCTAGTTCACTTTCTTTATCAACATTGTCTATTTTTATTGTCATTAATTGTTTAACCTCACTTTCATTTTTATCTTTATCGCTATAAAGTTTATGAAATTTAACACCTGTGTTATCAATAACTACTTTAGCTTTAGCTATAATGTCCAAACCTATCACCATGTCCCTATGCATTGCCTGTGATGGTAACACTTCAAAATAACTAGCGTAATGTTCTGAATCAATTTCAATGTCCAATTTAATTCTACCTAAAGAATTTACTCGAGAGTTTAACAAACCTCGTATTGTTATTTCAGAGTCATATAATTTAACATTCTTTAATGTTTTAAAATAATCTTCCCGCACTGCTGACAAATCACTACCAGTATCGATTAAAGCGTTTACATTACTCCTGTTATTAACACAAATTGATTTTATCATTTCTACTTTCATAACATTATGCTCCGCTTTAACAGTTTTTATTTTAGTTTTTATTTTAGTATTATCATTCATTGTTGAATGGTCAAAGTGTTCAGTTCAGTTTATAAAGTCATTCTTCATATTTAATAGAATATTAATTGTATTATTTATAAGTTGATAGTTATAGTGCCAGTAACATTGATGTAATATGAATATTCTTCTTTCTACACGGTTTTCGTTTGAAATAAATAAATATTAGAGGTAGCAACAAGACTCCTCCCAAGGGGAGGATGATGCGTTCCCCGCCTACTACGCATACCAACCAGCAGCATTCTGGCCCAGTTCAAAGATGCATAGAACCAGAAATAAATATAGAAAATATAGAAAATGCAGAGGCAAAAAAATGGCAACTAGCATGGGAAGAAGAGAGGAAACAAAGATCCATACTTGAGGAAACTGTGAAAGAATTAAAGCAGCAAGTAAGGGAACTACAAGACATAGCTCAAGGAATTAAACCATCGCACAAGGCTGGAAATAATTCAGTGAGAAATGAAGAAGTTGAACAATATGGAACAGATAAAGATGAAGTAATTCGGGAGACCGACTGGATCTTCAAGAGGAAATCAAAGAAGCGAAAAGCAATCGCATCACCAGACGACATCACACCAGAAAAAGAGGTAAACTCAAGAAAATTAGAGGACGTTAACAAAACTGAAAATACCCAACAAAAACAAAATAATAGTAACAGTCCTCCACCTATAAATGTAGCGGGGGTAGAGGAGTACAAAACATTGTTTCAGATAATAAAAAGAAGTACAGAACAAGAATGCAAAGTCACTTCTTTAAGCAACAATGCCTGGAAGATAAATACCCCTGATCATAATGCGTACAGAGCATTAGCCGCCCAACTAAATGATAAAAAACTTCAATAGCATACTTATGAGGATAAAAACGAAAGAACAATTAAAGTCATGGCTAAAGGGCTGCATCCATCATGCGACAAAAATGATATCATTGAAGATCTTAAAGGGAAAGGATTAAAAGTGCTGGATGCAATCAACATAATCAAAAAAGAAATAAACGAGAAACGAGAGACTACGAAGCGAGGACTACCGCTATTTATGCTAACTTTTGACAATAAGGAGAGTATAGACAAAATATATATAATAAGAAACAGACTAAATATAGTAGTAAAAATAGAACCGCTTCGGAAAAACACACATTTAATACCACAATGCAAGAGGTGTCAGGAGTTTAATCACACTCAAAGCTACTGCAATAAAGATCCACGATGTGTGAGATGTGCTGGAAAACACAATACCATATCTTGTACAGTAAGTAGAAAGACGACTCCTATATGCATCAACTGTAAAGGAGATCATCCAGCTAGCTACAGAGGGTGTGTAGTAGCCATGGAACTTCAAAACAGAAGGGACAATATTACAAAGCAGAAGAAGCAAGTACAAGTACAACGAAGGTATACACAGGAAAAGGAGATTCAACCTGCAAATATACAAGCAAGTAGCGCAAGCAGCGGAGCGCCTAAAACATACAGCCAGATTGCCAGCGGTAGAGAAGAAAAAAGAACAATAGAAGGAATGCTAAATCAAATTCTTAACAATATGAACGAGCAGCAAAATGTAAACAAACAAATCTTTGAGAAAATACAAAAACTAGAAACTGGTTTGATAACAATGCGACAAAGAAACAGAAATGAATAACGTAATTACAATAGCTGCCTGGAATGCCAACGGATTGCAAGGACGCATTCACGAATTAGAACTATTTATGCATCTTAAAAAAGTTGATATATGCCTTGTGTCCGAAACACATTTCACACGGGAGTCGTATATCAAGCTCAATAATTATCGCATTTACAAATCAAATCATCCAGCAAATAAAGCGAGGGGAGGAACAGCTATAATTATTCACGAAAGAGTAAAACACAATGCAGAAGTAAACATTGAAATAGAAGAAATGCAAGTTACAACAATTTCAATGAAAATACAAAACCAAGCATTCAAAATTGCAGCCATATATTGTCCACCACGATATAATCTTAAAAAACAAGACTATTTAAATCTCTTTAAAACTCTAGGCAACAAATTTATCATTGGAGGAGATCTCAACGCCAAAAACACTTTCTGGGGCTCTCGCTTAACCACGGCCAAAGGAAAGGAGCTCTATCAGGCAGGTTGCGATTATAAGTGTGAGTTCCTATCCACGGGAATGCCAACGTACTGGCCAACAGATAATGTAAAAATTCCAGATCTCATTGACTTCTATATAGCAAAAGGGCTTTCAAGAAACTACATGCACATAGGTAGTGACGAAACAATATCATCGGATCACACACCGATCATACTCACCATTAGTAGTTCAATAATAATGAGAAGTACTCCACCAAGTCTCATTAACCATAAAACAGACTGGGAAGGATACCGTAAAGATCTCGAACAAGATATAAATTTACAAATACCGCTGAAAACACCTAAAGAACTGGAAGACGATGTTGACATTTTAGTAAAAGCAATTCAAAATGCGGCATGGCGAAATTCTCCAAAAATAAAAGTAAAAGAAAATTTTAATATCAATTTTCCAAAAGAGGTTAGAGAACTTGTCAACAAAAAAAGAAAAGCTAGAAAGAAATGGCAAATCACTAGAGCACCCCAGGACAAAACCATTTTAAATACATTAGCTAATAGTTTAAAAGAACTGCTGAAAGAAATCAAGAATGATAACTTTGCTTGGTACCTGAGAAAGCTCTCTGCAGACAAGGAAACGGACTACTCATTATGGAAAGCAGCGAAAGCATTGAAGAGGCCGAAAAACCAGAACCCACCCATCAAAACAGAAGACGGATCATGGATGGTCAACAACAAGCAAAAAGCAGACCTATTCGCTGAATATTTAGAGAAAACATTTAAGCCATATCCTCGACAGACTACCGAAGAAGACATCGCTCGCACTGCAAAAAAAGACAACCTCAAAATTCTTCCAGTAACTGTCAAAGAACTAAAACACATAATTAAGACCGATTTGAATGCCAAAAAAGGCCCGGGATTTGACCTTATAACGGGTAAGGTAATTAAAGAATTACCGGATATAGCACTGAGAAAACTCCTACATCATTTTAATGCAGCTATCAGACTACTATACGTCCCTAGCCAATGGAAAGTAGCTAAAGTTATAATGTTACTTAAACCAGGTAAACCACCAAATGAAGTCACGAGCTACCGGCCAATTTCACTACTGCCAGTTATTTCTAAAATATTTGAAAAACTTCTCCTGAAAAGGTTGAAGCCAATAATATATGAAAGAAGGCTAATTCCGGATCATCAATTCGGATTTAGAAATAAACACACGACAATAGAACAGGTTCATCGAATAACTAATATCATCGAAAAAGCACTTGAAACGCAACAAATATGTTCCAGCGTCTTTCTGGATGTGGCACAGGCGTTTGATAAAGTATGGCACCAAGGACTAGAACACAAATTGCAAAAGGACTTACCTGCTGAATGGTACCTTATTCTCAAATCCTATCTAAAAGGTAGACATTTTAGAGTTAAAATAGAAGACGAGTACTCTGAGATGAAGCAAATAAAAGCAGGAGTGCCCCAGGGTAGCGTCCTTGGACCAGTTTTGTATCTATTATATACAAGGGATATTCCACAACCTGAGAATGCCACAATAGCTACCTTCGCAGATGACACTGCAATAATGGTTACTGGGAAGAAAGAAGAAGAAGTGAATAGTAAACTGCAGCAATCGCTTAATGAGGTTTATAAGTGGACAAAGAAATGGCGAATTAAGCTGAACGAAGCCAAATCAACGCACATAAATTTTACAAACAGGAAAACTATTCCTTTCACACTTACCCTCAACTCACAAACAATACCTTACTCCAACACAGCGAAATACCTAGGTATGACACTAGATGCGAAGCTCAAGTGGAAGGAGCATGTCAAAATGAAAAGAGAGCAGCTAAATATTAAACTCAGAAAAATGCATTGGTTAATGGGAAGGCACTCACAGCTGACCGTGCATAACAAGCTGGTATTATACAACCAAATACTGAAACCCATTTGGACCTATGGTATACAACTGTGGGGTTGTACCAACAAAACCAATTTGAAGAAAATACAAACGTTTCAAAATAAAGTACTGCGTAGTATAACAGATGCGCCATGGTACATCAGAAATGAAAATCTACATCGTGACTTAAAGATGCCCACCGTAGACGATGAAATCAAGAAGGCAGCGAGTAGACATTTGCTATGTCTACAAGACCACCACAACAATGAAATATTGCAGTTACTCGATACGAGAACAGATCTGCGTAGATTAAAGAGGACCAAGTCTCAAGACCTGACCCTGTGATATCTACCACTGTACCACACAATAAGAAGTGAGTAATATAAATCTTTCGGAACTAGTCAGTGGATTGGATCTGGAATACGTATTATACTTATTATATATAAAAATTGCTAGATAAGCAAATTTGCTTAGTTGTAATTACCTTGTAAAAAAAAAAAAAAAAAAAAAAAATTTTAGTATTACAGTTTCGACTAACATGGCCATAATTACCACAAGTAAAACATTTGTAACCCTTGTCTTTATCTGGACACACTTTAGATGAGTGTGATAACGAACCACAATTAAAACATTTAATCTTCTCACCTGTTGTCTCAGGTTTAGTTTTTGTACCTGGCCTAGATCTCTTATCATAGTCCTGGATATCCATTTTCATTTTTTCATATTGTTCAAGCTTACGTCTCAGCTGCGCAATATTTTCAGCTCCATACAATATCACTTTGTTAGCTGTACTGTCACGAATACCTGCTATGATATAATCCATAATAGCTGCTTCTTCGACATCTGCTTGCCTAGCAATGTCTAAAATATCATACACATATTGACGAAAACTTTCACCTGATTTTTTCACCCTTTGTTGAAGCATTTTGTGAACCTGTGCACTATTTAAACTCGTATCGAATTCATCAATCAAATACGATTTAAATGTATCCCAATTTATTATCCTGGTTTCAAAATTAACAAATTGTTTTGCTGTATCAGTTAACAATCTCCTGGCATACAAATATCTGTATTTTGTATCTATTTCCGCCTGGTCACAGAAATCATCAAATTGTTTGATCCATAATCTGACATTTTTAAGCCCATCATATTTAGGTAAAGCCAATTCTAAATCTAAAAATGTATAATTTGTTTTATTGACTGTTTCATTGTTTACAGACCTACTATTCTGTTCACCGACTCTGCTATTATACGAGTTCATTCTCGTTAATAATTCAGCTCTATTTCCACGCTGACTTAGTCCAACGAAGCTAAGTTCCTGTCGTAATTCTGCCACTGACAAGTTGTTTAATTCCTCCGTCATTGTTATAATTTTCACTGCTAACAGATTGAAGTGTAATTACTTTAATGAGTAAACTGTACACCTGGAAATTTAAGAGTATTCTTGAATGAATAAACTAATTTTTCTTTTATCTGTCATCAATTGTTCTGGTTCAAAAGGTTAAGAATAATCTTGACTGAGTAGACTTGGTTTTCCTTTTGATCCCGTGGTCAACTGTTCTGGTTCTAAGGTTAAAAATAATCTTGACTGAATATCCTTGATTTTCCCTTAATCCCGGTTCGAGCCCCCAATTTGTAGTGTAGAATCTAAAACCATCCCGGTTTAGACTCCAATTTGTAGAGTAACTTCTAAACCATCCCTGTTGAGACTACCATTTGCAGTGTGATATTATAATTCTATCTCGGACGAGCCTCCAAGTTGTAGTTTTGCAAGTAACAATTAAGGTTGAATCCTCAAGTGTGGTGCAAAAATAACAATATAGTTTATTTTAAACGAGTAAACACATAACTTGAATAATAGTAGTTCATTTAATTATTCCACGAAGTTATACAATGGGCTTGTGTCCTCATTTTTTAGTGGTCGATTTTTTAATTGTTGATTGAAATTGATGTTAATAAATGTGTATTGGTGTGTCTATTTTATTAAATATCTAAATATTGACAGAGATATAGCAATTAAAAGTTTGAATTGTAGTTTTAGCGCTAGAAATGGTCGGCCATATTTGTATGACATGAAATGCATTTTAACGTCAGTTATTTGTTGAGTAGGTCAGTGTTGTGGTAATGTTTTGTAGCTGTTGGTACTCAAACAATCCAGTCAAGTCAAAGAATAATAAGTTTTTACTTTATTTAACCCTGTTACGGCAGACATAATATTGAAATTTTATTGTTCCTTGAAATAGCTGTATATAATATTTGATATTTTGATATATAAATACATATAGCAGAGATTTATGAGCTGTAAGGTTGGTAACCTTACACAAGGATTGTGATGTCACATGCATTTGGAGTTTGTACAACGTTGAATCCCTTTAATAATTAAAGAGACAAAATGACTTTTTAATTGTTAATATCTCCTAACATATAAGGAGTTATTAAAAAATAATTGAACATTTGAGGTTCTAGTAACCCACTTTATCAATATATAGTACACTTTTATAGAAATTAAGACATAGGACACAAGCCCATTACATCTCAATAAAGCGAATTAATCAAAATAAAGTTCACAAAGATAATAACACTTGATTAAAATACAATACTTAGATTTAGAGTCCTTTTACAATGTTTTGCGTGTTACCACGAAATACGTAGTTTCCATAGTACATAGTTAACAAACACAATGGTTTACAATGATAAATACACCCTAGTAATTAACATTACATTTGTATGCATAACTCTAACTATTTACGCTGACAACAATAACAAATATTACACACAGTAATAAAGTTAAACTGGATTTAAATTCACAATGATAATAACACTCGTTAACATAGCATATTCCTGAATTCACTAAAGACGTCATACACTCTGTGTATCTCTATTGATCGCCATTTTTAATCCTAACTGTTGCGTTTCAACAACATGACTCGTAAGCATACGCTACAGCGAGCGTCTGCGTTTGAGAGTTTCAATGAGCATCTGGGTTCGAGATTTCCAGGGTTCACAAAACAATTTAAACTCAAACACAACCTCATGTTAGCAAAGATCTTAACCTAATTTACAGATTTCTTATTATTATTATTTCTTAAAACTAATTATATTTAAACTTAAAACTAATCTTAAAAAATATCCCACATATATATATATATCTATGAGTTCTTATGAGTTTTCCATGTTAAAATGGAACATTACGAACATTATAAATAGTAGATATTTTAATCGTATTTCTATGCCAGGAAGTTAGATTAGAAAATGAGTATGATTCTCTGTGTCTAATCGTTTAATTATGTTGATTTCTTTATTTTTATTTTTCTTACAATATGTATATATTTTTATATATATATATATATATATATATATATAATATATATATTATTATGGTTATTATAGGTTGTATAATATGTATATTATGGGTTAGTTCATTAATCTTGAGATCTCTCTGATAGATAATAGAGCCAGAGTGTGTTGTAGTTTCTCGATGTTATGTAGATCTAAGTGTTCCATGGTAAATGATGCGTCGATGGGTTTACTTTGTATATCGGTTACACTAGGCAAAGGCATCAGATTCCAGGTTTCCACAGTTTCTTTAATCTTAATGTGTTGAATTATTCTACCTGACACAAAGTTTACATTGATCTGCAAGGTTTAATATATAAGTTCCTTTGTAGGTTCATCGTCTTCGTGTCTTCGCATTGTAGAGTACTGTTGATTTTTTCATTTGAAATGATGATGCAAGTATTATGGTCAATGTTCCGAATTTTCAGTCCTTTTAGTTCTATTGTCAAGGGTTGACATTGTGTTGGGGGTTGTCCTTTCAGGAGTTCTGTCTCGCAGGTATGTTCTGTATTCAATGTTTCTCTGAGTTCGCATAAATATTGATTATTATTTATTTTAGTGCATGATTATTTTGATTCAATATGTGAGTAGTCATTAACAAGTAGGTATTTGGATTTGGGAATTAATATTTGGAATTGAGTATCCTATATTATAATGTTTACTATGATATTGGTAGTGGATAATTTTCGTAATAATTGAATATTTTAGGATCAGTAAGGGGTATTTTTATTACAAATACAATAGACACATGTTGTGTATATGCGGTCACTTGACTGATTTTAGTTTCTCTAAACAATTTTCTTTATTACATACTATATTTATAGTCCTTTAGAGACCTTTTTTCAGGTTTTTTATACGTTTTTCTTTGTTTAGCATAAATGTATAATAGGGTGTGTCCAAAGCTGTTAGTTTGGCGAATCCTTGGTAGTGTGAGAGTTCGTTGTCTTTTAACATGTATCGATCATGTACTAGGTGTAGAATGAAATCGGTTTTTTCGTTTGAGGGAAGTTTTCCGTTTTCTATCTGAAGAACTGATTTTACTTTGAGTGGGAGTTGGGGTTGTCATTAGGTTGTTTAAATGATTAGCTCTAGTTACGTGTGTTTAAAGGTGTTTAATCGTAGCTATATTTTTATCTGATACTTCTAAGACTTCATTCTGGTCCTGTGTGTTTTGGTTTACTTTTGGTTTGGTTTTTAATTTTCTTATTTAAATACACTATATCAGTAAGTTTCACTTTTGGTTAAGGAATGTCTTTATTTACACGGTTTATAGTTTGTTCTTTCTTCTGTTGTATTTGGTTTTTAACTTGTTCATATATTTTTGTAGTTCGGTCTCGATGGTTCTGCATGTAAAGATCCATAAGTGTCATATCTTGGTTTAATAATAAAGGTGATTTAGTACATAGATATCCGTTTATTAGTTCCCGAGGTTTGTACTGGGTGGTGGAATGAGGTGTTTAATTGTATTCTATAAGAGTATACTTCATAATTGGTCTTGGGGGAAGATCATGTTCTGTTTTCACGATTCTATACATTTCAAGTAAAGTAGAATGTAGTTTTTCTACAGGAGCGTTACTTTCGTGACAATAGGGTGGAGTGACATGTATTTCTATTTTGTGCAGTTTTAGTAATTCTTTAATGATGTTTTTATTAAATTCTGCACCGCCATCCATGGTTATTTATTTGGGTATGCCATAGTGGGTGAAATAGGTCAATAGTTTTTCTGTTACTTCTATTGCTGTTCTAGCTATGATGTCATATGCCTGTGCGTATTTGGAGAATGAATCTATTATGGTAAGAAATTTCTGTCCGTCTACTTCAAAAGTATCAATGTATATTTTTTCAAATGGTTTTTCCGGTGTATTTTTTCAAATGGTTTCCGTGATGTTGAGGGGTGCTTGTATCGGATGTCGATTGTATTTTTGTGGTTCACAAGTGAGGCAATTGTTAATATAATTCTCTACTTGTTTTTTCATACCGCTCCGGTATATCAGGTATTTCAGGTATATCGTTCTTAAATCATTTTTCGTGTGGTGTCAATGCCTCTATGGTGGGTCTTCCCTTCGTGTATTTGTAGTATAATATAGAGTTGGTCTTCTATTTCAGTTATACTATCTACTCGGTTTAAGCATCTTATTAATAATAATAATACAAATAAATGTTTCAATTTTTAATTTTTTATAAATTTCATATATTTCATTGTCACAGAAAGCGAATTAAATATCTGGATCAAGTTTTTCTAACGTAAGGATAAATAGTTCTTGATATATATGGTCCGATCTATTTCAAGATGTATTTGTTGCTTGTTGTCTAATTTTCGTGTTTTACTTGTTGCTTTTCCGAGAGTTTGAGTAATGATTATTTGGTTTTTCTTGGTTTCCAAAGGATCAGTTGTTATGGGTATTCCGGTGTTAGAATCTTCTTGCGAGTGTATAGTATCTGTATCGCTTCTTTCGATTATTTCTGATACTTAATTGATTTCTATGAGGTCAATGTGGATCGGTGTTGGTACTGGTGTATTTAAAATATCCGTTAATTCAATTTTATTCATAGTTATTATAGGGGTTTCCGTACGTAGAGTTGTGGGTGTAGGGGTGTTGGTATTTCCTTAAGTACATTTTCTATTTCTGTGATGAGTTCTTCCCATCTTGTATCAAAGTCAGGATTATTCATAATGCTCACATTATCGTCATCTAATGCATTTAATTTGATACGGCCTAATGCGTCTGCGTTGGTGTTTTCTAATCCTTTTTTATAATCTATTTTGTAGTCGTATTCAGACAATTTTATTTTCCATCTAATTAATATCATATTGGGTTCTTTGAGCGAATCAAGCCACACCAAGGGTTAATGGTCGGTGATGAGGGTAAATTTTCTTCCATATAGGTATGGTCTGAAATATTTAGTCGCCCATACTAAAGCTAATAATTCTTTTTCTATAGCTGAGTAATTCTGTTCTGATTCATTTAGGGTCCTGGATGCGTATGCTATTGGTTTATCAGAGCCAGTATTACCTTGCGATAATATACCGCCTATTGCATAGTTGGATGCATCTGTTGTTAGTTTAAATTCTTTGCTGAAATCAGGGTATTGTAACAGGGGTGAATTGCTCAGGATGTTTTTCATGAGTTCAAAAGCTTTGACGAATTCTTCCGTGTGTGTTATGGTTGTTCCTTTTTTCAAATATTTTGTCATTGGTTTGGTTAATTTCGCGAAGTCTTGTATAAATTTGCGATAGTAACCAACAAGTCCTAAAAAGGATTTTATTTCTGTCAATATTTTTGGTATTAGGAATGTATTTATTGCATGTACTTTGTTAGGGTTTGGTTGAACGCCTTCTGGTGTAACGACGTGTCCCAGAAATTCCGTTTTGAGGAATTCGGATTTATCTATCTGAATCTTAAGATTCGCCTTTCTGAGTCTTTCAAGTACATTTCTTAGTTTCTCCATGTGTTCTTGTAAGGAGGTGGAATATATAAGTATATCGTCGAGATATACAAGACACGTGTTTGGTACTAGGTCTCTTAGTACATCGTCCATGACCCTTTGGAAGGTGGTTATCGCGTTTTTGAGTCCAAACGGCATTCTAGTAAACTCATAGTGACCGTTCTCGACGTGTTTTCTTAATGTATTGTTTATCTACCTCGATCTGGTGGAATCCTGAGTCTAAGTCAAGGGTAGTGAGGTATTGACTTCTACCTAATTTGTTTAGGATTTCAGAAATATTCGAAATAGGGTATCTCTCATCCACTGTTTTATTATTTAGATTTCGATAATCCATCACCATTCTAAATTTTGTCTTTCAGCTGCATCATCTATCTTAGGCACGATCCGGACGGGTGAAGACCAGGGTGAATTAGATGGTTTAATTATTTCGTCATTTAATAGTTTCTCAATTTGCCTATTGATTTCGTTCTTATGGACGTAAGGATATCTATAATTCTTACTGCAAATAGGGTCTTCGTTGGTGGTGGTAATCTTATGTTTGATATGATTCTTTTTTTTTTTTTTTTTATTTATTTAGGCTTTGGCTTATTCAGCCTTCTTGCCATTGCTTTTATTTGTAAAATTATATAAAAATTTACATATAAATTATAATTGTTCTAATAAATACAAAACAAAATGATTCTTTTAAAAAATTAAACTTAAAATTAAATACATACTAAATAAAATATTTTAACTTAAATTACACTTCTATATTATTTTCTATCACAAAGTTTGTTAATATTTCCGCCGTTGCTTCACTTGTCATTAAACAGGACATATTGACTGGGAACTGTGTTACATTACATAAATCATTTAAAAGTCTATCAATTTTTGATGTTAAAAGATGACACCCTAGAATTATATGGTCCAAAGACCCTTCTTCTCCACATCTACAATTTGGTGTGTCTTTTATATTTATTTTGTATAGATGAGCTGGACATCTAGAATGCCCAGATTTCATTCGACAATTTGTTGAAATATATCTCCGTGAATGATTTTTATTAAACCATGTGGTTGTTGGAATTTTTTGATTCGCTGCAAAAAACAACTTTCCAGTACTTTGACTTTTCTCATTATATATATTCTGCCATTCTGCCATACAATTTTCTTTAATTATTTTTTTGGAATCATTTATTGTCCAATTTATTTCGATTATTTCCCCATCTACACAAGCTTCTTTGGCCAGTTTGTCAGCCATTTCGTTTCCTTTTATGCCTACATGTCCAGGAATCCAAATAAGTTTAACATTGATATCATTTTTTTCCATTTTTAAAAGATATTCTTTAATTGAACATATTTTGTTATTATTATTGTTTTTGAATTTATTGTTATTTAAAGATACACAAACACTACGAGAGTCTGTGAAGATTAATATATTTTTATTGTCAGTTTTTTGTATTATTTCTAGTAATTTCATAATTGCTGTTATTTCTGTATTATAAGAATTTGTGATGTTGTTAAGTTTGTATTTGTACTGTTGATCTGTATTATAATTGAAAATGCCAATTCCTCCAGTTTTAGAGTTTTTTTCGAATGAACCATCGGTAAACCATATACTCCAGTTTATATCATCTTTTGTTATATATTCCATATATTTTTGATAAGTTATTTCCTTACTGTCATTCTTCTTGAACAAATTTATTTCTGTATGTATTGTTGTCATGCTTATTTCTAATGGAAATTTGAAAAAAGGTATAATGTTGTGTACCTCTAAGTTCAAGTTATTATATCTATCAAAACTAGTTAAAAGTGCCGGTTTTTTATGAGTTGTCCAATATGGTTTATTATAAAGAACATATAGTTTAGATAATCTTGTATTTAAGGGGCCACATGAGTTATGTCTGTTTTTACAAAAGAAACTGTCTGATATTTGTTGTATTCTGATATTTACCGGAGGAATATTAGTTTGATAGTTGAGGATTTGGATTGGTGTTGAAACCATTGCACCTAATATTATTCTTAAACATTTGTTTTGTATAATTTCAATTTTTTTTAATCTTGAGTTATTTGCGGTGCAGATCATAGTACTAGAATAGTCAATATGCGGTCTAACAATAGCTTTATATATTTTTATTAAGGTTGTTGGGTGTGCGCCCCATTTGTATCCTGCTATACATCGCATCAAATTTAAGCCTTTTTGACATTTGTTAATAATATGTGCAATTTCTTTCGCCCAAGTGCTTTTCGTATCAAAGAATATACCCAGAAATTTGGTATTTGAAGTAACAGTTATATTTTTATTTCTGATGGTTATTTTTGGACTGCAGTTTATTCTATGCCTTGTAAATATAACTATTTTACTTTTTTCTGACGATATATTTAATTTGATTTCCTTTAATAAAATATCTAGTTTTCTTAATTTCGATTGTAATCTGTTTTGAGCTATATCTTGTGTATGACCCATACTATAAATAACCATGTCATCTGCATACATCAGTACTGTTGTGTTGTTATCTGATAATGTTGTTAACTTTTCTGTGTATATGTTGAATAATAAGGGAGATAATATTGAGCCTTGTGGAATTCCGTGATTACATAGTATAGGACCAGTTAACTTATTATTGTATCTAACTGTTATTTCTCTATTTTGGAAGTAGTTTATAATCCAGTTGGATATTTTGGAAGATATACCTATGTTTTCTACTTTTTCTTTTAATATTTTTAGATTAACATTGTCATAAGCAGCTTCAATGTCAATGAAAGCAGCTATCATATAATGATTTTTACTGTATGTTCTTTGAATATCGATATTCAATATGTTTAAGTTATGCTGTGTACTTCTTGTTTTTCTAAACGCAAATTGTAACTCAGGTAATCTTTTATGATGTTCGAGATACCACTCCAGTCTGTTTTTGATGATGGATTCCATAGTTTTGCCCATACATGATAGTAAAGTAATTGGTCTGAATGATTCTTCTTTGTTTGGATCTTTTCCTGTTTTTAATATAGGAACAACGATATGTTTTTTCCAGTCTAATGGTATATCAGCAGTGTTTAATGACAGATTGTATATTTGTGTAAGATGATTTATTGCATTGTCAGGTAAGTTTTGTATCATTTTGTAATTTATTCTATCAAATCCTGTGCTACTGTTTTTATTATGATTTAACGCGAATTTTACTTCATTTTTATTTATGTTATTATCTAGAAAATTATCTTTTACGATGGTGGTGGTAGTAATATTTAAATTGTTGTTCTGTGGAAATTTTTTTTTAATGAATTCTTCTATTAAATTTTCATTATCACTTATCCTTTTAGTACTATAGCTTTTATTGTTAATTTTTCTTATATTATTCCAGACAATGTTGGTTGTTGTGTTTGGGTTTAAATTCTCGCAGAAATTTTGCCATTCTATTTTTTTTCTGGCTCTAAAATATCGTCTGGTTTTAGCTTGATGTTTTTTATAATTTAAATAATTCGCCATTGTCATGTTTTTATTAAAAATAGTTAGTGCTAATTTTCTTTGAGCTATCATTTTATTGCACTCAGTGTCCCACCAAGACGGTTTTATTTTATTAGGAGTTATATTATACAATCTGGTAGATGGGATATGTATGTCTGCCGAATTATTAATAACATCTCTAAATTGGTTGTATTTGTTTTCAACATCTTGGGGATTACTTGTGATTCCATTTGTGCTAAGGTTTGAAATTCTGCTTTCTATTTCAAGGCTATATTTCTCCCAATCTGCTTTTCGGAAATTTCTCCTCGTTAAATATTCAGATGTACGGTAACGGTCTTTATTATAGTCATTCAAACAGAAAAAAATTGGGTAGTGATCACTACCTAAGCTATCTGCAAGAACTTGCCACGAAGTAATTTGTTGTGTTAACGTCATTGATACCAATGTGAGATCCAATATACTGTCCCTTGTACTGAGATTGCTTACTCTAGTTGGTTTATCATCGTTGATAATATTTAGATTTTCGTTTTCTATGAAATCTAACAATTCGTTACCTTCATACTGACTACCTGGACAATTTATATCCCAAGCAAGATTAGTCGCGTTAAAATCTCCAGCAAGTATAACAGGAACATCTATTTGTTGTTTTATCTGTGACCAATTAGAATTAGATAGTTTATGATTCGGTTTAGCATAGATTGATAAAATACATATTACATCAGTTTCGTTATGTGTTAAAATTATTCCAACTATTTCAACCGAATTAAATGGGTTATTTAGCATTACTCGTTTATATTTTATAGATTTATGAATCAAGATAGCAACACCCCCGTGGGGATTATAGTTTGTATTCTGTATCCTATCTTCTCTTTCAATAAAATAACCTTTGATGTTGAAATTGATATTTTTTGTTAAAAACGTTTCTGATAGTATGCATATATGTATGTTATGCTTCTGTAACATATGTTGTAGTTCCTCTTTAATATATCTGACTCCTCTGCAATTCCATTGAATAAAATTTATCATTTTAACTGTTTTAATTAATTATTGATTTTTATATCTGTCCTTGGTCTTGTTGTTAGATTTATTTATATATTTTATTTTATTTTATTTTCTCTCCGTTTATATAATTATTGTTGATTTAATATTTTAGTAAATTTATTAAACGATTAGGTTTAGTGATGTGAATAGATTTTTTTAAAAATAAACTTAATTTATATATCGATGTTTTCTTACGAGTTTGGCCATTGTACACTAGATATTTGTTTCTTGTAGCTTCTAAGGGATTGGGATGTAATATTTGGGTCTTTGTTTGTATTTTTAATTTTGTCATCATTATTTTTATTATATATTGATGTATAGCAGGTATCATTATCATTGTTTTCCATTGTAATATCAGGTGTCTCTTGGTTGATTTGCTTTCTGTTTTTTCCTTGATTAGTTATCTTAAGGTATGTGTCGCTTTCTTCATTGTTAGGTTTCTTTTCTTCTCTTCTTCTTTTTGGAATTGGTTCTTTAGTGGATGTCGTAGGTTGTGGTTGACTGTAAGATCTTTGTAACGAGTTACCTGTATTTGATTTATTCACTCTGGTATTAGTTCTTCTGGTTAAAGGGTTTGGTTTGTATGTTGGAATTATGTTGATACTATTGTATTTATTAGTGATATTGGGAAAAGTCTCATTGTAGTTTAGAGCTTCAAAAGAGTTTTGAGTTCTTACTGAGTATAAATAGTCTGTATTTTTTTCTGTTAATTCTAATTTTGCTTCATAAAAACTGAGATTGTGTTGGGCCATGAGATCTTTTATCTTGATTTGTCTTTTTTTTTCAGGACATTCATTGTCTGTAGCCTCGTGGTTAAGTTTACAATTTATGCATGTCGGATTAGGAGATGTGCATGCAGTACGTAAATGATCTTCACTTCCGCAGAATTTACATTTTGCTACTTTTGCTCTACATTTTGTGGCTGCATGTCCAAATTGAAAACAATTATAACATTGTATCGTCTGTTGTACAAATGGTTCACATGCTCGTCTCACTCTCCACATGTAAACATAAGCAGGAATAGCAAGTCCTTCAAAGAATAATTTCACTGTTGTACTGGGTTCATATTTAATAGCTCCGTCAACTCTTAGTTTTCGATTTAACCTTTGCACTCTCGTTACTTTAAAAGGTGGACACTCTATATTATTTAAAATTGTATCTTCCGAATATTCAATATCAACACCTTTTATAATAGCAACTTTTGTGCACCAGTAAAATGGGATAAACGCTTCGTACCCATTGTTTTTCAGCAATGTTGATTTGGTAATTTCGTTAGCTAGTACTGCATTAGCACATTGAACGATTACTCTATTTCTTCCCACTTTATTAATTTCTATTATATTAGATTTATTGCTAATTTTACATATTATTTCTGCTAATTTAAGAGAACTAAAAAATGTATTTCCATCACTATTATTTTTAACTATCATTACTTTATACGAGTCATATTTTGTTTCTGTGTTGTATAAATTATTAAATATTTTTTTAACATTGTCACTATTGTTATTTAAGTTTTCTGTTATATCACTGGATGTTTTATCTGTAGGAATTGATTTGTTAGTCACAGAGTTGTTTTTATTGATCGGATTTTTATCGGGAGGTTCAACCTCCATATCCATATTGTTAATTAACCAGTGATAATTAAATAGAAGTTACTTCACTTCTAATTAATAACACTTAATAATAATATAAATTATAATTTAAAAAAAAAAAAAAAAATAAATCACGAAAAAAAAATATTATAATTTGCAAAAAAAAAAGATAACTATTTATTTTATTGTTTTGTTTATTGTAAATACGTGCGCTCACCAAGAAGACTCGATGTAAACTGTTGATATGATTCGTGAAGCTGAGTTTCTTGTGGTTTTCCCTAAAGAGGTCAGGGTAGTTTTTTAGTAGTTCACATAAATGATTTTTCTCTTCACGATTCATATGTCCATTTCTGATTTGTATTTCATGTATTTAAGTGTCGCAAGCATCTTGGAAATAAAAAAGTATAATTGCTTTTTCGGTAATCAATTGTTTGGTTTCAAAATCGATTTTTGCTTTTTCTGTATTTAATAGATCAGAGCCTATAAGGCCGTCGTATTTTTTTTTTTGTTGAATATAAATAAATACACTTTAAATTTATTTTCCGAATTAAATACCGGAAATGTTTGCACATGAGTTACTTGGTTATGTTTAGTAGTTCCGTGTGCAATTTTGATGGTGAAAATTTCATTTTCTATCATTTCTGGTATGAAAGTGTATGCAAGTTTTGGGTTTATGATTATTCTGTTGCTGCCTGTATCTAATAAGAGTTTCATATTTAGTACTGGGTCTATTATGTAAGGCAGAGAGTCATGTTGTATGTTGTTTAATACTATATGTTTTCTGTGGGCCCCAAGTGTTCGGGAAAAATCCCGTGTATTTTCCTCTTGGTTTTCATATGTGTACTATTTTTCACTTTTCTCTACTATTTCATATTCTTGCTCTTCTTCGGGTTCTCCTTCTATATTATTCAATTCTTCGGCTACATAATTTAAGCCTGGTGTATTAAAAGTTGGTTTCCAGTTGTTATTTGGTCTGACCGTGGAAGTTGTATCCATAGGAGTACAATGTTTTCGAATGGGCATTTGGGGTTTCTTGTTCCAAATATGCGTTTGTTTTGTTTGTTGAGATTGAGGTTTTTTAAAAGGTTGATGGTTCGGTTCTTTAATTTGAGTGGTGTGGTCTATTTTGTTGGGATGGGTTATAATTATTTTGGTTGGGATACCATGGTTTAATTTGAGATGTTTGTTGCGATGGATTATAATTATTTTGAGGGTGATACGATGATCTATATTGTGATTTTTGCGGTGGGGGTCTCTGATGGTAGAATTGTCTAGATGTTTCTCCCATCAGCTTCATTTGTTGTATTTTGTTTGTTTTTAGTGTGTCTTCTCTCATGACTATTTTTAGAATATCCTATATTTTAGTAATATTCTGCACTCTAAGTTGAGATCCAAATGGTTCATTGAGCCCTGTCAAAAAGGCTTCTAATGTTAAGTTATCATATAATTTTAACTAATGTGTTTTCACTAGGGGGTCTAGTCTTTCAATATGAGTTATGTTGTACAAATCATTTCTGACTATGTTGCATTTGTCGTAGAAAATCATCGCAGTATCTCCTCTTTGCCGGAGGAGCATGAGTTCCCTCGTTAATATCTCTTAATTACGCTATCACAACTTTGTAGTAATGTTGATAGCGAATTGTCACCATTTAATTCTTTAATAAACGATATAAATGTGTTGTACAACATTTTTATTATGTATTTTTTTCAATATTTTAGATTTATGTATTATTTAATTGTATTATGTCAGACGGAATAATAAAAGATGGAATACTTGAAAATGGTACTCACATTGAGATCATTACAGCCAGTTCTAGAAGCATAATGATTCCAGGTCGTCTAGTTGTATGTTTTGTGTTCTCGTACGTATCCTTTTTTATTATTTCACTCAATCACTTTTTTTTACTTTAACTATTTATTAAGTTTAACTTTATTTTTGTAGGTTTTTTGAATTAATAAGTTAACAATAAAATTGGAAAAATTTACAGCGATTGTAATTCCTTAATATCCGTACGACTGCGCCAATAATCTTTCGATTCACTGAAGTTAATAAAAAAACAATTTAATTAACTTTAAACAATTATTTTAATAATATATTTAGTACAAGGCCTTCTAACAGTTTAGAGGCTGGAGTTAGACTGATGGTCCGAGATTAATTACATGGTTTCTTATATACTATAACTTAATCGTAATTCTATCCCAGGAAGTTAGAGTAGATAAGGGATATGCGTGGGTGGTATTAGAGCTGGAACGCGTGGTAACAATATTACAAATGTTGATTCGTTGGGTTAAGCTAATCTATCTCTTTCATTTTATACGGAATAATATTCTTATTCAGTTTAACACATTTTAAGATTTTTTTTAATTATTGTGGGTCATAGATACATTCAACATTACATTTATGATATACTTGTTTCTTACCTAATTTATGGCCCGGATTCGTATGCATTTTGCATATTTGAGTAAATTTATATTTCTTTTACATATTTCTGTTGCTTTTATTGATTTTTTTTGTGGTGAGGAGGAGAAATCTTCTATAAGACTGTCGCCTGACAGCCCGTCGGGACGTGTTGGATTCACCCTCGCTGGAAGAGCGCCTACCAACTAAAACTCTAACTCTCTTCATCTAGACCACAATCTGGTACCGCAAATGCATTCCTTCAGACTGGATCTTGATACCAGAGTTCCGGTTACGATGTTGTGTTGAC
The DNA here is from genome assembly GCA_963678705.1 of Panorpa germanica. Classification (NCBI taxonomy): domain Eukaryota; kingdom Metazoa; phylum Arthropoda; class Insecta; order Mecoptera; family Panorpidae; genus Panorpa; species Panorpa germanica. Next base: position 1,792,165 of record OY783214.1, read on the forward strand.
GTCCACTTCCTTCGTTTTGAGAATTTTCGTGACGAAGAACCGCAGTCCAATACTCTTCCTTCTCCACCATAATATTAACAATAATATTTACGGTCAGTGTGGTTCCCGTTATCGTCCGTACTTCTTCCCTTTCCATCGTCCATCGGCCACAATAGAAAAACGTATGTTCTGGTGTATCGACATGTTCACAGTACCAATATTTGTCGGACTCTCTCTTTTTGAATCTCTTCAAGTAACTCCCAAAGCATCCATGTCCTCCGAGAATTGTGTTATAAAATAATCAATTTCCCCGTATTTTCGATTTTTCCAAGTACTGATCTTCCGTATTAGCCTTTTAGTACACACCGCTTTACCGGTCTCTTTCTCCCACTCGCATTGCCACTTTTTTAAAACTTCTTACCTTACTTCCTGGTGTTTTTCTTCTTTTTCCATATAGACCCTTTCCCGCTCTTCCACCAGTAGTGCCAGAGGTACTATTCCGCTTATCACCTGGACAGCTTCTGCCGAGATTGTGCGATAAGCACTACTCACACGTATTGCCATTCTACGTTGCACACTCAATAACATATTTCTATATTTTTTGAGTTTTACAGCTTCTTCCCATATCGGTGCAGCATACAGCATTATTTAGTGAACCACCGACGCTAACACTCTTCTCTTACTTGCCTTCGGTCCCTTCAGATTTGGCATTAGTCTATTTAACGTCATAAGTTTTTCTTCGGATTTCTTGGCCGCTTGTATAACATGTTGCTTCATGTCTGCATTCCTTCCAATATACAGCCCCAGGTACTTTAAGTGTCTTTGGATTTAATTTTCATTGTGCCTACCTCCAAGGGTATTTCCTTCAGTTTTCTTCCACCATAAAGTACGATTGCCTCCGTTTTTTTAGGAGCGAGCTGTAGTTGCTTCCGCTCTAGCATCTGTTCAATCCTGTTCAGCGCCGTGTTAGCGTGTGCCTTTAGTGTTAGTAGATGAGTAGGGCCGGTTCCAGGACAGTTTGGAGTGGTGATGCATTTAGGTCACGATATGCAGAGGGGGCGTGGCTAGACTTGGAAGAATGTAAAAGGGGGTAAGGGTGGGGTGGGGAGTGAGGTGGCGTGGCTAGACAATGTTGGGGTAATAGTGGGGTAATATGAAAGAGTGAGATAGCGATATTAATTATTACGTGTGTAATAATTAATATCTAATGGTAAAGAGTGAGATACCGATATTAATTCTTATGTTTGATTTGTTATTGGTTATAAGATTATGACAGTGTTAAATTATTTATAACAGTGTATTTATAACGCATTCCTTCGAATTCACCGGAAATTTGAAGCACACGTGTTAGCAGACGTCAGCACGTTCTCATGGGAACTTTAGGCACACGCGCATTACTTCGAATGTAACTTGAAGCACACGTGTTAGCTGGCGTCAGCATATCTTCTCATGAGAACTTCGTATATAAATTATTCTTATGGGAACGTGTTGAATACAAGCGAATATTTTCCAAACGTAGACAAATTTTTTTGTATATAAATTATTCTTATGCAATAGTGAAGTTATTAAAATATTAGACTCGGACGATGAAACTGTACAAGTGTTAGACTTTTCAGTTTGGAAGTGGATAATTATGCGGTAAGTAAATTTTGTATAAGATTTTGTATGTTTACAATAAATTTAATAGTAGTTTTCAAATATTTACAGGTGTCTATAGCAGTTTCAACCTAATCTTGAGTTTTTACCGTTTGAACCCTTTTAGACTTTCATACTTATGAGCAAACAGTTAGGTAAGTTAATTTTTAATACTTTTTAGATAATTTTAATTTAGTTATAATAATAACAGTTTTAAATGTCAACAGAATATTGCTGTGCATATCTGTATTCCGATGATACATTGGATTATACGTGTCCAACAATAGTTCATCCTGGAGTACAAGTAAGTTCTACTTCTTTGTGCGATTGATTGTAACAACTACCACCTTGCAGAAAGAATCTTGAGACAATAATTTTTATGAGTGTTTTATTAAAAATAATATAAATAACCATATTGATTTAAATAATAATTTTAGTCATATATCATCAAAAATAAACTTGGAACTGTTGGAACAAGAAATAAAAATTTTGTGCATAGACTTTTTTAAAATTAAATTATACAATAACGCTCAAGAATATATATATATATATATATATATATATATATATATATATATATATATATATATAACTTATCAAAATGGAATCGATTTTTGATTTGGAAGATTTATTATTTGTAAAAAATATTCATATTGATGATAGCGAGCTATTAAATTTAGATATTAACCCTTCGCTTTTTGATGAAGATTTTTCATTACCTGAGTTATTAAATTCAGATATTCATATTGATGATAGCGAGCTATTAAATTTAGATATTGATCCTTCGCTTTTTGATGAATATTTTTCATTACCTGAGTTATTAAATTCAGATATTCATATTGATGATAGCGAGCTATTAAATTTAGATATTGATCCTTCGCTTTTTGATGAAGATTTTTCATTACCTGAGTTATTTAATTCAGATATTGAGATACAGAATATGTCTGAAATTACAACTTCTTTAAACAATGAGGAGGATTTTAATACAAATTTGACTCCTTCTAAATTGACTGCAGTTCCATTTTTATTTAATGAAGCACCTATGTTATTAAAAAAAGATATGTATTTTATCAAAATAGGTTTAAATTGTATTAATCAGTTTGAACCAGAAATTTACATATATAATAAATATAATTTTGGACTAAAGTTAAGTTTATGTGATTATTTTGAGCTTATAGAGCATATTAAGCAATTGATTAATATGTTTAATGGTCAATTGGTAATACCATCGAATATATTAATAGGAACAAACTATAAAATAAATATCTTTAATCCAAATAGTATTGCAATTATTTCAAATTGTAAAACTCAAATATCAGTATTTTTAAATATTTTTGATTTAATACATTTCTTATCCTTAAATGATTATATTAATGCTATTGGTGTGGAAATGATAGAATTATTAGAGAGTGCTAGTGAAGTTATTGAAATATTAGACTCTGACGATGAAATTGTAGAGGTGTTAGACTCTGATGACGAAATTGTAGAGGTGTTAGACTCTGATGACGAAATTGTAAAAGTATAACATAGTGATTAATGTATATTTTTTATGTAAAATTATATAAATAAATGAACTTTTAAAAGCAATTGTTATTTATATTTTGATTTTGAAACTGAAATATATAATTTAAAATGGATAACGGTTGTAAGATTATTAAGCATATAAGAACAATTATTGAACTGAAAAGTAATGCATTTAAGGTTGGGTTTTGAAATAAGTTTTAATTTTAATAAATATTTTAAACATAATATATATATACCAAATAAATTTAATTTAGGCATTGATTTAAAGTTAAATTGTGGATTACAGTGTCATTTGTTAATAGATTTAAATATGTTTAATCAATTTAAATTCTTTGATGAAATTATAATCAATCAGAATAATTTCTGTGAAACTTTTAGAGCCGGGTTACTTTTTATATCTGAATTTGGAGACCCTGGATATGAGAGCCAAGACTCACTTGATTGGATTCTTAATGATTAATTTTATTGCACTAATTACTAATAGATTGTAAATTTTGTTGTACATAGAAAATATATCCAAATAAGGATAATTCATAAAGTATAAGGGTGCTAATTCATCCATTGAATTTACATGACTTGAACAATATGAATACAAAATTGCATGACTTAACCAAATATGGGCACAAAATTTTTATAGTACACTTTTATAGAAATTAAGACATAGTACATAAACCTATTACCAAACAGTTTAACTCGGTCTCGGTTTGATTCGGTCAAGTTCGTCGATTCTCGCCATTTGCTATTTCATTTGACAGTTGTTACATTGTTTCGTTCCATACACTTATAAAAAATAGTTTTAGATACATTCTTTTATCTCAAGTTATATTTAAATAATAAATATATATAATAAAATATTATATTCTTGTCTGAGCGACACAAATATATAATGAATTTTTATAAATTATTGAAATAGTTACGATAGATGTGTAAATATCTCTTATTGTATTGCAATATATTGTTGTAAAATTGTGTCGTTTTGTCGTTCTGGAGGAGATTACTCAGCTTACTAGTACATTCTGCAGGGATGCTAGCTTCTGGTAGTAGATTCTTCAGTTGACGACTTCCAACACCAATTACAGTAGTAATCGAATATCTTTCTTAAGATGATTAATAAGGATTCTTGTTCAGACGGTGTATTGTTGCAATTAGAGAATACTTGAGCGGTCTAAAGTAACCTCGTTGCGACATGCGACGGTTGAACAATTAGTATCTTTTTATTACTATTAATACAAACACTTTTATTAAAATATATCATTTATTCGTTGTAATATTATATCTGCTTACTTAATTACAATAGTATTTTATTAGATTAACGAAGATGACAGATATAAAACAAAATGTAATTCTATAGTGTTATAATTTAATTAATAGTTGAAATGTGCTCACTATTCAATACGTACGAAGTTGCGAATAGTAATGCTTGCTTTGAGACTCAGGAGAAGACTGGCTTTCAGCGTCTTGTGCAATTTAATATATAATAATTTATTTCACATCACAGAACGCCAATACTGAATTACCAGCATTAAATCAATATTAATCTCCACAAACCAGAGACAATATTTATAAGCGCTAAACTTAAATAATTATTCTTTACAATCTTAATACTAATACAAAAACTGTTTACATAATATAATTCTATTACATAATTAACATTTAATATCATTAAAAATAAAAGGTAAGTGCGACATATGCGTACTTACAACACTCCTCAACCAAAGAAAAGGAACGCATATAAAACAAAACATATGCGTTTCTGCTCTAAGGAAAAGAAAAAGGAAAAATTGTGATAGGGGAGATGTCGTACATATCACAACACCCCCTTTCAAAAAAAAAGGGACACGTATAAAAACAAAATATACGAGTTACAATTCTAGAAAAAAACAAAAAGAGAAGCAAAGTGTCGACAACGATTCTGATCCCATCGTATAGAGTTAACACTGCTCCACAAAACAATCATCCCTGACAAAATCCATTTCATTCGTCAAGTTTTTATTCATTGGTACAAAATCTCTTCAACCTATTATTATGAACTACCGTATGTTTTTTACCAATTAGTATTTCTGTATTAACAGGGGATATAATTTTAGTAACTTTATACGGTCCTACGTATAAGGGTAAAAGTTTTTTTGACTGTCCTTTAGTTGGTAACTGTTCATTTCTTAATAAAACTAGTTCGTTTACTTCAGGTGTGAAAAGAGAATTGACCCTTTTATCAAAATATAATTTTGTTTTTTCTTTGCTTTTAACCAAGTTATTTATAGCAAGTTCCCTCGCTACTTGTAACCTGTGTTTGAGTTCTACTATAAAATTATTATAAGTATTTACCTCAATTGGTTCTTTATAAAAAATTGAAGGCAGATTTGCCTTATGTCCATAAATTAGTTCGAAAGGAGTAAAACCGGTCGCTGTATGCGGAGTTGTGTTATACACGAACATTGCATAGGGAATCCAATTTATCCAATCATCCTGCTTTTTACAAAAATTCCTTAGATACTCGGCAAGGGTTCTATGAACTCTTTCTAAGGCACCGTTGGTTGCTGGTCTAAATGCTGTTGTTTTTAATTGTTTAATTTTTAACAATTTGCATATATCTTTAAAAATTTTTGACATGAAATTTGTTCCTTGGTCTGTTAAGATCATATTAGGAACTCCGTACCTACAAATAACGTTAGTTACTAATGCTTTCGCGACAGTATTTGCCTCCTGGTTTATAATAGGAATAGCTTCCGTAAATTTAGTAAGGTCATCCTGTATTGTTAGTAAGTATTTGTATTTGTCGTCGTCGTCTTTCTTGGGAAGATATACTATGTCCAAAGCCAACCTTTCGAAACTATGTTTCGAAGTCGATGTAATTGTTAATGGGCATTTATTTAATTTGCACACTTTATTCTTTTGACATGATACACATTGTCTAATAAAATTTTTAACTTTTCTAATCATACTTGGAAATTTAAAGTGTGATTTTAATCGTTTAATTGTTTTAGAAACTCCTAAGTGGCCTGCTGTGGGATTAACATGAAATTCCGAAATTACATTGTTTATTAACTCAGGGTCACTAATTTTAAGTATATTGTCATTATAAATGTGTACTATTATATTTGTTTTATCAAAGATATGTCTGATCATAGTTCGTAACTGGGCAAAATCTAATTTACTTAGTTCAGACTCGAACCTGTTCATAGCTATGTTAGTAATTTTGTGTAAAGTACAAAAGTTTTTCAGATTCACTAATGCCAAAAATATTTCTTTATAATTTGGTAGATTAAAATGAAATTCCTTAATTATTAAACAGATAATAAATCTAGTATCAATTTCAACATATGCAATTTCTGATACTTCTTTTTCTTGTATTAGAAATGCATTGATACTACTAAATTTATTGATTAATTCAGGAGAATTTCCAATTGAATTTTTAAAATCTTTTGATACAAAATCTACTAATGAAAATGACGTCGGTGCGTCATATAAACTTTTATCATGTTCAATTACTTTATTGTTTATGATAATTTTATTTTTAATTATTTCTAAATAATTTTCGTATGTGACATCCATTGTTTCAACCTGAAGTGAGTATACGCGACTTAGGGCATCTACGTGTGGAATCGAACTACCTGGTCTATATATTACTTCGTAATTATATTCCTCTAGTTTTATCCGCCAACGCATAAGTCTAGAACTCGGGTCCTTAATACTCATTAACCAAGTCAAGGCTTGATGGTCTGTTACGATACTAAAAAACTTTCCATAGAGATAGGGTCTAAAATGAGCCACAGCCCATACTACTGCTAATAACTCACGTTCAGTAGTTGTGTAATTTTGTTGTGCCTTATTTAGAGTTCTTGAAGCATATGCTATTGGGTGGCTTTCCTTAATAGTACCTTGTGAAAGGACTGCACCTATAGCATATTTACTTGCATCCGTGGTTACAACGAAATTTTTACTAAAGTCCGGGTATTGCAAAACAGGTGATATGGTTAATTTATTTTTTAAAGTTTTAAATGATTCGTCGCATTGGTCTGACCATTCTAATACTTTAACATTACTGTTTGCTGCATTATATAGTGGTTTGGCTATCTCTGCGTAATGCGGTATATGTCGGCGATAATAACCAGACATACCCAAAAATGTTTTAATTTGTTTAGGACTGTTTGGAATGGGGAAATTCTTTATTGCTTCTACTTTAGAAGGATCTGGTAGAATACCTGTTTCATTAATAACGTGACCTAAATAAATCAAATCTTTATGTAGAAAGTTACATTTGGATGGTTGGAGCTTCAAATTATGTTCCCGTAATTTAGAAAAAACGTTTTTTAATCTTTGGTTGTGCTCAGAAATGTTTTTTCCAAAAATGACTACATCGTCCAGATAGATTAAGCAATCTATTCCTTGCAAACCTGTGAGAACGTGAGACATAAGTCTCTGAAACATGGGGGGGGCTCCTTTAAGTCCGAATGGCATTCTTACAAATTGATAGTGTTTAAAGTTCGCACTAAATGCTGTTTTCTCTTTATCTTCGGGAAGCATAGGGACCTGGTGAAAACCGCTTGCTAAGTCAAGGGTAGAGAAAAATTTTGCACCACTAAGTTGGTCCAGTATATCATGTATAAGAGGCAAAGGATAGGCGTCACTTGTTGTCTGCTCGTTAAGTTTACGGAAATCGACTACTACGCGGAATTGTTTATTACCTAACGCATCTGGTTTTTTTGGTACTACTAATAAAGGTGCGTTATAGGGTGAGTCGCTTTCTTCAATTATGTTGTTGACCAACAGTTCCTGAATATGCTTTTCCACAATCTCTTTTTGCGCATGGGGCAATCGATACGGTTTAACGTTAACGGGTTTAGAAGAATTAATCTTTATCTTATGACTTAATGCGCTCGTACAAGATAACTTGTCTCCCGGTAAAAAAAATATGTCATTAAAGCTGTCACAGATTTCTATTAATTCTGTTACTAATTCTGAATTGACATGTGAAAGATTTAAATTGTTTAATAAAAGTTCCTTACGGTTGTTAGGACTTGATTTTGAAAAATGGTAAATACTAAATTGATCTATCGGTATGATATTCGGTTTGAAATTACTAAGTATTATATTTTTTATTGAAGAATTTATTATTGAAATATAGAAAATATTTTTGACGGGCTTGATTAATGCATTAGCTAAAAAAACTTCAGGTAACAATTCCCTGGCTACACAAACTCCTACTGTAGAACCTGACATAGGAATTATTTTCCTCGTACGTGCTGGTAAAACGATATTGTTTATATTTATAAGTGGGAGCTCAATTACTTTGCCACATTCTGAGAATTGTACACTGTTCATTTTTAGATTAATTACTGCATTTAGTTTCCGTAAAATATCTAACCCTATAATTCCATCGTGTTTAATGGGGAAATTTTCTGACACAACCTGTAAAGTTTGTTTCGACTTATTACTATCTAAAATTATAGAAGTTTTCAGTGAACCTAAGGTATAAGGCGTGCCTTCAGAAATACCCTTCAATAGAATTTTAGATTTATTATTAATTCTGACATTGTTATTTAAAATATTTTGTTTAATCAAGGAGATTTGAGAACCAGTGTCTAATAAAAATGATACGGTTTTAGCTTTGGCTGCGACCATCTTGAATTGGATAGTGTCAACTGTTTGCTTAGCCTTAACATTTTTATTTTTACTGTCAAAACTTAGAATATCATTATTATTTTGTAAATTACCCGTATTGATCTCATCAAAATCATAAAAAAAACATAATTCATTATTTGAATTGTGTTGTGTCTTGTTAGTAAAAGATACTTGAGAACCATCAGATATAAGATGTTTCGATCTTTCACAACAAGTAGAAGGTTCTGATAAAATTGTGGCCTCCCTACAAGTATTAACTTGAGCAATAGGGTTACCCGTATCTAGATTTTCCTTCTTAATAAAACAATACTTTTCTGTATGACCACTTTTCTTACAATGGTTACAGAACAAATTTTTAGTTTTTGTTTCGACCTTATTAGGAATTTGCTTGCTTGAAACTGGTTTACTATTAGAATTAGGAACGCTTGGATATGTTTTGACTTTAATATGCCTTCTTCTTTCTAGATTGCGCCACCGTCTCTCCAGAAACTCTGTAAATTCATTTAAGGTTGGTAATTCAGAATTATTTCTGTTTTCCCATTCCTTTGACGAATTAAAATCTAATTTGGTCTTTAAAATATGTATTAACATAAAATCTGAATGATTAGAATATATCCCCAATTCGGTTAATGCTCTAATCGATTCATTAATTTCATCTAGTAGTTTTTTGATATTGATTTCGGACTCTAAACGTATAACATTGTAGTTTATTAAATTGTTTAAACAGGTTTCAATAAGTGCTACCTTGTTATCATAACGTTTACAAAGGATGTTCCAAACAATTTCGTAATTATCATTTGTTAAAGGATAATTCTTTATGAGTTTGAGTGGTTCTCCTGACAAATTTAACTTTAAATAATGCATTTTTTCAATGCTTGATAGTTTACTATTATTACGAATTAAATTTGTAAATAATTCCATAAAACTTTGCCAATTAATATATTCTCCATCAAAAACGGTTAGTTGCATTGGACTTAAGTTCAGATTTTTTATTGAATCTATACTTTTTGAGTCGTCTACAATATGTGTATCATTCTCAAATGTTTGCTTATAATTCAACAAGTAAATAAGAGTGTCGTCATAAATACTTTCAACTTCCATAGACTTACTAACGATAGCCGAAGCTTCTTCATTTTTTAGAGTTGGAAGCAATGCTTCTACGATACTACTATATTTAACCCAAGCTTTGTCTAAGTTTTTGATTTTTAATTCAACTATTGTTAAGGATGTTGATTGGACTTCTAGATTTTTTGAAAACTCATTAATTAGATTGATTGTATTCTCAACTAGTGTGAGTGAATGAACGTTCGGTGCCATAGTACTTAATTAAAGTTATATATAATATACAGACTAAAGATTATTTTGTACCAATAAACGACTCTCCGAAAAATAGGATTCTGACAAGGAAAAATTGTTAGCGAAAACAGTAACTCACTGGAAATTTCCGATGGGGCTCAGACACCGCAGTTGTAACAGGAAGGTAGTCTCTCTGATTGAACAGACTGCTATCTAACTGCTTCAGCTCTTTACTTCTCCTTTTCAAAATTCTTTCTCGTTCATAAAGATGTTCTAAAAATATTAAACATGAATTAATATAATTGTAGAAACAATTATAGGAAATATTATAGTAGATATTCAAAAGTATTGGATATAATACTAAAAATATTGAACAATGATGCTACAAAATTGTTATTTTATAACAAATATTCAAAAGTATTGAATATAATACTAAAAAATAATAGCTTCAATGAATTACAAGGATGCTACTAATAGATAGGTTATAGCAAATATTCAAAAGTATTGAATATAATACTAAAAAAAAATAATAGCTTCAATGAATTACAAGGATGCTACTAATAGATAGGTTATAGCAAATATTCAAAAGTATTGAATATAATACTAAAAAAATAATAGCTTCAATGAACTACAAGGATGCTACTAATAGAAAAAAATACAATTATCAATTTATGATAATAATTGTATACAAGATAAAAAGATACTGTCTTATTATACTTAACAAAAAAAACTTTCGATTTTGATCTATGTACAGCTGTGTGCAGGGTTCTGGAAACGATTAACATCAGTTTAGATTATTCCATTTGTTCTAGAAGCATCCATCCATTCGCTGGGGGCAAAAGATTTCTTTTTTTCTGGTTCAGCGGGCTGTTGTTTTACATCCACCGGACTTGTAGAAAAATTATGTGAAATACAGATGAATTGACGTTCTATCTCGTACTCTTCGGCAATCTTGGAAATAATCGATCGACGTAGTGGTATCCAGAATAATTGATCTGCATCCAGGTGTAGAATATATAGAAAAAATTTTGGGCGTACCTCTTGGATATTTATGTGTAGGAATATCTCTTCGAGACCCCACCTGACACCAATGTTGTAAAATTGTGTCGTATTGTCGTTCTGGAGGAGATTACTCAGCTTACTAGTACATTCTGCAGGGATGCTAGCTTCTGGTAGTAGATTCTTCAGTTGACGACTTCCAACACCAATTACAGTAGTAATCGAATATCTTTCTTAAGATGATTAATAAGGATTCTTGTTCAGACGGTGTATTGTTGCAATTAGAGAATACTTGAGCGGTCTAAAGTAACCTCGTTGCGACATGCGACGGTTGAACAATTAGTATCTTTTTATTACTATTAATACAAACACTTTTATTAAAATATATCATTTATTCGTTGTAATATTATATCTGCTTACTTAATTACAATAGTATTTTATTAGATTAACGAAGATGACAGATATAAAACAAAATGTAATTCTATAGTGTTATAATTTAATTAATAGTTGAAATGTGCTCACTATTCAATACGTACGAAGTTGCGAATAGTAATGCTTGCTTTGAGACTCAGGAGAAGACTGGCTTTCAGCGTCTTGTGCAATTTAATATATAATAATTTATTTCACATCACAGAACGCCAATACTGAATTACCAGCATTAAATCAATATTAATCTCCACAAACCAGAGACAATATTTATAAGCGCTAAACTTAAATAATTATTCTTTACAATCTTAATACTAATACAAAAACTGTTTACATAATATAATTCTATTACATAATTAACATTTAATATCATTAAAAATAAAAGGTAAGTGCGACATATGCGTACTTACAACAATATTAAAAAATAACTAAATATTTGAGGTTCTGGTAGCCAACTTTATAAACATACTTTTACAGAAATGAGGCTCCTATTTTCTAACTGTTTACCGGACGTCTATATATTTTCTAAATTAAGCTATGTAAGTTAAGACAAAACTATCAGAAGACATTAAATAAAAAGCAACACGGATCCTATACCTTGGAACTGGTATGAGTAGCGTAATTTGTAAAATATAGGCCTTTGAAAAATTGTCAGAAGTTATCAGCTGTCAGGTAAGCAGTTACAAAATAGAAGCCTTTTAAGTCATGGTTATCAAATATAACCTTTAGTGTCAGCAAGTGAGATGACATCCTGCAGAAATAATAAAATCCACTATACATTGTTAATGAACGCAGTCTTTAAAGTGTTTCTAGTTTAGATAAAAAGAAAATCGAAAAAGATATTGGAACATTTGAGAAGAATAATGATATAAGTGTGAATGTTTATGGACTTGAAAATAATTTCATTGTGGGATCGTTGCATTATACATCTAAAAAGAAGAAACAACATGTTAATTTATTATATATTGAAGATTTGAGTAATGGACATTATTGTTGGATTAAAAATATATCAAGATTAATAAGAAGTCAATTTACTAAGCATACTAGTAAACAATTTTTGTGTGATGGATGCTTTTCATTTTTTAACACAGAAGATCAGTTAAATAGACATTTAGAATATGATTGCAATAAGATATATATACAATCCTTCCTTCTAAGTATAACGCTAAAGATAAATTGGGTAATATGATATCTCAAAACATTTTAAAATTCGATAATCATAAGAATCAATTACGCGTTCCATTTGTAATATATGGAGATTTTGAAACATTATTAAAACCCATTAGTACTTGTTATCCTGAAACTAATACATCATTTTCAAATAATATTCAAATTCATGAACCATATTCTTTTGCTTATTATATTAAATGTTCCTTTAATGATTCCTTAAGTAAGTTTGTTACGTACAGAGGTATTAATTGCGTTAAAGTATTTATTGAAACAATAACTGAAGACGCTAAACAAATTTATAAAGTCTTAAATAAAGTGAAGCCTTTAAATAAATTATCTGATTGGCAAAAACAGGAATATGATGAAGCTTCTATTTGCCATATTTGTGAAGGTATCCTCAATGGTGATAAAGTGTTAGATCATTGTCATTTATAATCATTGCAATTTAAAATTTACAATTCCAAAGTTTATACCTGTCATATTCCATAACTTAAGTAATTACGATAGCCATATAATTGTAAAAGAATTAGGTAATGATAGTGAAAAATTGAAGTTATTCCAGAAAATAAGGAAAAGTATATATCTTTTACGAAACATATTTTGGTGGAATCAAAAGTCGATAAAAATGATAAAGTTCATAACTGCTATATTAAACTTAGATTTATTGATTCTTTACGATTTATGCATTCTAGTTTAGAAACACTTGCAAAAAATTTATTATCAGAACAATTTTTCGAATTAAAAAATTCTATCCGAATGAAAATCATTTCAATTTATTAAAACGTAAAGGTGTATTTCCTTATGAATATGTAAATAGTAGGGATATGCTTAATGAATCTGACTTGCCATCTCAAAATATTTTTTATAGCTCACTTAATGGCTGTAATATATCTAACGATGATTACAATCATGCCAAAATGGTTTGGTATGCATTTGAAATGAAAACATTGGGGGAATATTCAGACTTATATTTAAAGATCGATGTTCTGTTGTTAACAGATATTTTTGAAAATTTTCGAGATGTGTGCTATAAAACATATAATATACATCATTTTCAAAGTATTAATTGCGTTAAAGTATTTATTGAAACAATAACTGATACGTACAGAGGTATTAATTGCGTTAAAGTATTTATTGAAACAATAACTGAAGACGCTAAACAAATTTATAAAGTCTTAAATAAAGTGAAGCCTTTAAATAAATTATCTGATTGGCAAAAACAGGAATTTGATGAAGCTTCTATTTGCCATATTTGTGAAGGTATCCTCAATGGTGATAAAGTGTTAGATCATTGTCATTTATAATCATTGCAATTTAAAATTTACAATTCCAAAGTTTATACCTGTCATATTCCATAACTTAAGTAATTACGATAGCCATATAATTGTAAAAGAATTAGGTAATGATAGTGAAAAAATTGAAGTTATTCCAGAAAATAAGGAAAAGTATATATCTTTTACGAAACATATTTTGGTGGAATTAAAAGTCGATAAAAATGATAAAGTTCATAACTGCTATATTAAACTTAGATTTATTGATTCTTTACGATTTATGCATTCTAGTTTAGAAACACTTGCAAAAAATTTATTATCAGAACAATTTTTCGAATTAAAAAATTCTATTCGAATGAAAATCATTTCAATTTATTAAAACGTAAAGGTGTATTTCCTTATGAATATGTAAATAGTAGGGATATGCTTAATGAATCTGACTTGCCATCTCAAAATAATTTTTATAGCTCACTTAATGGCTGTAATATATCTGACGATGATTACAATCATGCCAAAATGGTTTGGTATGCATTTGAAATGTAAACATTGGGGGAATATTCAGACTTATATTTAAAGATCGATGTTCTGTTGTTAACAGATATTTTGCTATAAAACATATAATTTAGATCCCTGTCAATATTATACAGCACCAGGACTTTCTTGGGATGCTATGTTAAATTATACAAGTATTGAATTAGAACTTTTAACAGATATTGATATGTTACATTTTATTAAAAAAGGTATAAGAGGTGGAATATCACAATGCTCTCACAGACATGGAATTGCAAATAATAAATATATATCCAATTATGATTCAAATAAAGATTCTCAATATTTAATGTATTGGGACGCAAATAACTAAAGCTATTGAAGATAACTCAGATATTGGTTATATATTAGAAGTCGATTTAAGATATCCTAATTATTTACACGATGAACACAATGATCTACCTTTCTGTGCCGAAAATATTAAACCACCTTGCATTAAAACAAATGACGTTAAATTAATACCAAATCTAAATAACAAGTATAATTATGTGCTTCACAATAGATCGTTAAAGCAATGTCTTAAAAATAATCTGAAAATAGATAAAATTCATAGAATTTTGGAATTTAAACAGTCTGATTGGTTAAAAAGTTATATTGATCTAAATACATTAAAAAGAAAGAACTCTGCAAATACATTTGAGAAAAAACTTTTTTAAATTAATGAATAATTCAGTTTATGGTAAAACAATGGAAAATGTAGATAAACGTGTTGATGTAAAGTTAATAACTCATTAGGATAATATAGGAAAAACAATGGGTGCTAATACACTTATAAGTAAACCAAACTATCATAGTTGTTCTATATTTCATGAAAACTTAGTTGCTATTCAAATGCAAAAACTTAAAGTTTTTTATAATAAACCATTGTATTTAGGATTAAGTGTACTTGATATATCAAAAAACTTTAATATACGATTTTCATTATGATTTCATCAAAAAAAAAAAATCTATAAAGGTAATGCTAAATTGTTGTATACAGATACAGATTCATTAATATATCAAATTAAAACAGATGATATATATGACGATATTAAGTGTAATCTAGATAAATTTGATACATCTAATTATCCATTTAATAATGAATTTTCATTACCTTTAATGAACAAAGCTAAATTAGGCTTAATGAAAGATGAATGCGCGAGTAGTATAATTTGGGAGTTTGTTAGGTTAAGGTCAAAAATGTATGCAATTGATATTGAGGGTTCATGCACAGCTAAAGCAAAAGGAATTAAGAAAAATATTGTAAACAAATTCAATATTAAAGATTATGTAAATTGTTTATCTCAGGATAACATATTATTGATCACAATGAATACCTTTAAATCTATTAAGCATACAATTTATACTCAAATGATAAGTAAAGTAGGTCTTAGTGGAAATGATAATAAAAGTTATGTATTAACTGATGGTATAAGTACTTTAGCACATGGACATTATAAAATTTAGTACTAATTTTAAGTTAAGTTTAAGTTTTGTATAAATTTATATCTGTTTTAGTTAAGATAATTAAAATGTATATTTATATAACAATTGAAAAATAGCATATTTATAAATAAATAATAATATATAAACACAAACCATTGAGTTTTATTATTATAAGATTTAATGTTTTAATACATCCATATAAAATAAGATACACATATTTTATTAGTAATGTTTTGTTATATATAATCTTAATATATATATATATATATATATATATATATATAAATTACGTGTCACTGTGTTGTCCCCTATGGACTCCTAAACTACTTAACCGATTTTAATGAAATTTGTACACCGTGTGCAGTTTGACCCAACTTGAAAGATAGGATAGCTTACATCTCAATTTATTTATCTTATTGCTAATTATTTGTCTATTAATTATCTGTATATGACATATGACATCGGTAATTAACACTGGTCATAAGAGCTCTAATATATATATATATATGCATAGACATATTAATGTATGAGTATGCGTACATAAAGTGGATAACAATTGTATACGTTATATGCAGGAGCAGTACCCAACTTGAACGTAACTTGCATGAACGTACTGAGAACTACGTTCCCATTACGTTTAAGTTACGTTGAATTTTTATATATATGCATAGACATATTAATGTATGAGTATGCATACATAAAGTGGATGACAATTGTATACGTTATATGCAGGAGCAGTACCCAACTTGAACGTACTAGGAACGTAACTTGAACGTACTAGGAACGTAACTTGCATGAACGTACTGGGAACTACGTTCCCATTACGTTTAAGTTACGTTCCCAGTACGTTCAAAAATGCTTGATGACAATTGTATACGTTATATGCAGGAGCAGTACCCAACTTGAACGTACTGGGAACGTAACTTGAACGTACTGGGAACGTAACTTGAACGTAATGGGAACGTAACTTGAACGTAATGGGAACGTAAGAACGTAATTCAACGTAAGCTTACGTTGAATTACGTTCCAAGTTACGTCAGCTGTCAGGTAAGCAGTTACAAAATAGAAGCCTTTTAAGTCATGGTTATCAAATATAACCTTTAGTGTCAGCAAGTGAGATGACATCCTGCAGAAATAATAAAATCCACTATACATTGTTAATGAACGCAGTCTTTAAAGTGTTTCTAGTTTAGATAAAAAGAAAATCGAAAAAGATATTGGAACATTTGAGAAGAATAATGATATAAGTGTGAATGTTTATGGACTTGAAAATAATTTCATTGTGGGATCGTTGCATTATACATCTTAAAAGAAGAAACAACATGTTAATTTATTATATATTGAAGATTTGAGTAATGGACATTATTGTTGGATTAAAAATATATCAAGATTAATAAGAAGTCAATTTACTAAGCATACTAGTAAACAATTTTTGTGTGATGGATGCTTTTCATTTTTTAACACAGAAGATCAGTTAAATAGACATTTAGAATATGATTGCAATAAGATATATATACAATCCTTCCTTCTAAGTATAACGCTAAAGATAAATTGGGTAATATGATATCTCAAAACATTTTAAAATTCGATAATCATAAGAATCAATTACGCGTTCCATTTGTAATATATGGAGATTTTGAAACATTATTAAAACCCATTAGTACTTGTTATCCTGAAACTAATACATCATTTTCAAATAATATTCAAATTCATGAACCATATTCTTTTGCTTATTATATTAAATGTTCCTTTAATGATTCCTTAAGTAAGTTTGTTACGTACAGAGGTATTAATTGCGTTAAAGTATTTATTGAAACAATAACTGAAGACGCTAAACAAATTTATAAAGTCTTAAATAAAGTGAAGCCTTTAAATAAATTATCTGATTGGCAAAAACAGGAATATGATGAAGCTTCTATTTGCCATATTTGTGAAGGTATCCTCAATGGTGATAAAGTGTTAGATCATTGTCATTTATAATCATTGCAATTTAAAATTTACAATTCCAAAGTTTATACCTGTCATATTCCATAACTTAAGTAATTACGATAGCCATATAATTGTAAAAGAATTAGGTAATGATAGTGAAAAATTGAAGTTATTCCAGAAAATAAGGAAAAGTATATATCTTTTACGAAACATATTTTGGTGGAATCAAAAGTCGATAAAAATGATAAAGTTCATAACTGCTATATTAAACTTAGATTTATTGATTCTTTACGATTTATGCATTCTAGTTTAGAAACACTTGCAAAAAATTTATTATCAGAACAATTTTTCGAATTAAAAAATTCTATCCGAATGAAAATCATTTCAATTTATTAAAACGTAAAGGTGTATTTCCTTATGAATATGTAAATAGTAGGGATATGCTTAATGAATCTGACTTGCCATCTCAAAATATTTTTTATAGCTCACTTAATGGCTGTAATATATCTAACGATGATTACAATCATGCCAAAATGGTTTGGTATGCATTTGAAATGAAAACATTGGGGGAATATTCAGACTTATATTTAAAGATCGATGTTCTGTTGTTAACAGATATTTTTGAAAATTTTCGAGATGTGTGCTATAAAACATATAATATACATCATTTTCAAAGTATTAATTGCGTTAAAGTATTTATTGAAACAATAACTGATACGTACAGAGGTATTAATTGCGTTAAAGTATTTATTGAAACAATAACTGAAGACGCTAAACAAATTTATAAAGTCTTAAATAAAGTGAAGCCTTTAAATAAATTATCTGATTGGCAAAAACAGGAATTTGATGAAGCTTCTATTTGCCATATTTGTGAAGGTATCCTCAATGGTGATAAAGTGTTAGATCATTGTCATTTATAATCATTGCAATTTAAAATTTACAATTCCAAAGTTTATACCTGTCATATTCCATAACTTAAGTAATTACGATAGCCATATAATTGTAAAAGAATTAGGTAATGATAGTGAAAAAATTGAAGTTATTCCAGAAAATAAGGAAAAGTATATATCTTTTACGAAACATATTTTGGTGGAATTAAAAGTCGATAAAAATGATAAAGTTCATAACTGCTATATTAAACTTAGATTTATTGATTCTTTACGATTTATGCATTCTAGTTTAGAAACACTTGCAAAAAATTTATTATCAGAACAATTTTTCGAATTAAAAAATTCTATTCGAATGAAAATCATTTCAATTTATTAAAACGTAAAGGTGTATTTCCTTATGAATATGTAAATAGTAGGGATATGCTTAATGAATCTGACTTGCCATCTCAAAATAATTTTTATAGCTCACTTAATGGCTGTAATATATCTGACGATGATTACAATCATGCCAAAATGGTTTGGTATGCATTTGAAATGTAAACATTGGGGGAATATTCAGACTTATATTTAAAGATCGATGTTCTGTTGTTAACAGATATTTTGCTATAAAACATATAATTTAGATCCCTGTCAATATTATACAGCACCAGGACTTTCTTGGGATGCTATGTTAAATTATACAAGTATTGAATTAGAACTTTTAACAGATATTGATATGTTACATTTTATTAAAAAAGGTATAAGAGGTGGAATATCACAATGCTCTCACAGACATGGAATTGCAAATAATAAATATATATCCAATTATGATTCAAATAAAGATTCTCAATATTTAATGTATTGGGATGCAAATAACTAAAGCTATTGAAGATAACTCAGATATTGGTTATATATTAGAAGTCGATTTAAGATATCCTAATTATTTACACGATGAACACAATGATCTACCTTTCTGTGCCGAAAATATTAAACCACCTTGCATTAAAACAAATGACGTTAAATTAATACCAAATCTAAATAACAAGTATAATTATGTGCTTCACAATAGATCGTTAAAGCAATGTCTTAAAAATAATCTGAAAATAGATAAAATTCATAGAATTTTGGAATTTAAACAGTCTGATTGGTTAAAAAGTTATATTGATCTAAATACATTAAAAAGAAAGAACTCTGCAAATACATTTGAGAAAAAACTTTTTTAAATTAATGAATAATTCAGTTTATGGTAAAACAATGGAAAATGTAGATAAACGTGTTGATGTAAAGTTAATAACTCATTAGGATAATATAGGAAAAACAATGGGTGCTAATACACTTATAAGTAAACCAAACTATCATAGTTGTTCTATATTTCATGAAAACTTAGTTGCTATTCAAATGCAAAAACTTAAAGTTTTTTATAATAAACCATTGTATTTAGGATTAAGTGTACTTGATATATCAAAAAACTTTAATATACGATTTTCATTATGATTTCATCAAAAAAAAAAAATCTATAAAGGTAATGCTAAATTGTTGTATACAGATACAGATTCATTAATATATCAAATTAAAACAGATGATATATATGACGATATTAAGTGTAATCTAGATAAATTTGATACATCTAATTATCCATTTAATAATGAATTTTCATTACCTTTAATGAACAAAGCTAAATTAGGCTTAATGAAAGATGAATGCGCGAGTAGTATAATTTGGGAGTTTGTTAGGTTAAGGTCAAAAATGTATGCAATTGATATTGAGGGTTCATGCACAGCTAAAGCAAAAGGAATTAAGAAAAATATTGTAAACAAATTCAATATTAAAGATTATGTAAATTGTTTATCTCAGGATAACATATTATTGATCACAATGAATACCTTTAAATCTATTAAGCATACAATTTATACTCAAATGATAAGTAAAGTAGGTCTTAGTGGAAATGATAATAAAAGTTATGTATTAACTGATGGTATAAGTACTTTAGCACATGGACATTATAAAATTTAGTACTAATTTTAAGTTAAGTTTAAGTTTTGTATAAATTTATATCTGTTTTAGTTAAGATAATTAAAATGTATATTTATATAACAATTGAAAAATAGCATATTTATAAATAAATAATAATATATAAACACAAACCATTGAGTTTTATTATTATAAGATTTAATGTTTTAATACATCCATATAAAATAAGATACACATATTTTATTAGTAATGTTTTGTTATATATAATCTTAATATATATATATATATATATATATATATAAATTACGTGTCACTGTGTTGTCCCCTATGGACTCCTAAACTACTTAACCGATTTTAATGAAATTTGTACACCGTGTGCAGTTTGACCCAACTTGAAAGATAGGATAGCTTACATCTCAATTTATTTATCTTATTGCTAATTATTTGTCTATTAATTATCTGTATATGACATATGACATCGGTAATTAACACTGGTCATAAGAGCTCTAATATATATATATATATGCATAGACATATTAATGTATGAGTATGCGTACATAAAGTGGATAACAATTGTATACGTTATATGCAGGAGCAGTACCCAACTTGAACGTAACTTGCATGAACGTACTGAGAACTACGTTCCCATTACGTTTAAGTTACGTTGAATTTTTATATATATGCATAGACATATTAATGTATGAGTATGCATACATAAAGTGGATGACAATTGTATACGTTATATGCAGGAGCAGTACCCAACTTGAACGTACTAGGAACGTAACTTGAACGTACTAGGAACGTAACTTGCATGAACGTACTGGGAACTACGTTCCCATTACGTTTAAGTTACGTTCCCAGTACGTTCAAAAATGCTTGATGACAATTGTATACGTTATATGCAGGAGCAGTACCCAACTTGAACGTACTGGGAACGTAACTTGAACGTACTGGGAACGTAACTTGAACGTAATGGGAACGTAACTTGAACGTAATGGGAACGTAAGAACGTAATTCAACGTAAGCTTACGTTGAATTACGTTCCAAGTTACGTCAGCTGTCAGGTAAGCAGTTACAAAATAGAAGCCTTTTAAGTCATGGTTATCAAATATAACCTTTAGTGTCAGCAAGTGAGATGACATCCTGCAGAAATAATAAAATCCACTATACATTGTTAATGAACGCAGTCTTTAAAGTGTTTCTAGTTTAGATAAAAAGAAAATCGAAAAAGATATTGGAACATTTGAGAAGAATAATGATATAAGTGTGAATGTTTATGGACTTGAAAATAATTTCATTGTGGGATCGTTGCATTATACATCTTAAAAGAAGAAACAACATGTTAATTTATTATATATTGAAGATTTGAGTAATGGACATTATTGTTGGATTAAAAATATATCAAGATTAATAAGAAGTCAATTTACTAAGCATACTAGTAAACAATTTTTGTGTGATGGATGCTTTTCATTTTTTAACACAGAAGATCAGTTAAATAGACATTTAGAATATGATTGCAATAAGATATATATACAATCCTTCCTTCTAAGTATAACGCTAAAGATAAATTGGGTAATATGATATCTCAAAACATTTTAAAATTCGATAATCATAAGAATCAATTACGCGTTCCATTTGTAATATATGGAGATTTTGAAACATTATTAAAACCCATTAGTACTTGTTATCCTGAAACTAATACATCATTTTCAAATAATATTCAAATTCATGAACCATATTCTTTTGCTTATTATATTAAATGTTCCTTTAATGATTCCTTAAGTAAGTTTGTTACGTACAGAGGTATTAATTGCGTTAAAGTATTTATTGAAACAATAACTGAAGACGCTAAACAAATTTATAAAGTCTTAAATAAAGTGAAGCCTTTAAATAAATTATCTGATTGGCAAAAACAGGAATATGATGAAGCTTCTATTTGCCATATTTGTGAAGGTATCCTCAATGGTGATAAAGTGTTAGATCATTGTCATTTATAATCATTGCAATTTAAAATTTACAATTCCAAAGTTTATACCTGTCATATTCCATAACTTAAGTAATTACGATAGCCATATAATTGTAAAAGAATTAGGTAATGATAGTGAAAAATTGAAGTTATTCCAGAAAATAAGGAAAAGTATATATCTTTTACGAAACATATTTTGGTGGAATCAAAAGTCGATAAAAATGATAAAGTTCATAACTGCTATATTAAACTTAGATTTATTGATTCTTTACGATTTATGCATTCTAGTTTAGAAACACTTGCAAAAAATTTATTATCAGAACAATTTTTCGAATTAAAAAATTCTATCCGAATGAAAATCATTTCAATTTATTAAAACGTAAAGGTGTATTTCCTTATGAATATGTAAATAGTAGGGATATGCTTAATGAATCTGACTTGCCATCTCAAAATATTTTTTATAGCTCACTTAATGGCTGTAATATATCTAACGATGATTACAATCATGCCAAAATGGTTTGGTATGCATTTGAAATGAAAACATTGGGGGAATATTCAGACTTATATTTAAAGATCGATGTTCTGTTGTTAACAGATATTTTTGAAAATTTTCGAGATGTGTGCTATAAAACATATAATATACATCATTTTCAAAGTATTAATTGCGTTAAAGTATTTATTGAAACAATAACTGATACGTACAGAGGTATTAATTGCGTTAAAGTATTTATTGAAACAATAACTGAAGACGCTAAACAAATTTATAAAGTCTTAAATAAAGTGAAGCCTTTAAATAAATTATCTGATTGGCAAAAACAGGAATTTGATGAAGCTTCTATTTGCCATATTTGTGAAGGTATCCTCAATGGTGATAAAGTGTTAGATCATTGTCATTTATAATCATTGCAATTTAAAATTTACAATTCCAAAGTTTATACCTGTCATATTCCATAACTTAAGTAATTACGATAGCCATATAATTGTAAAAGAATTAGGTAATGATAGTGAAAAAATTGAAGTTATTCCAGAAAATAAGGAAAAGTATATATCTTTTACGAAACATATTTTGGTGGAATTAAAAGTCGATAAAAATGATAAAGTTCATAACTGCTATATTAAACTTAGATTTATTGATTCTTTACGATTTATGCATTCTAGTTTAGAAACACTTGCAAAAAATTTATTATCAGAACAATTTTTCGAATTAAAAAATTCTATTCGAATGAAAATCATTTCAATTTATTAAAACGTAAAGGTGTATTTCCTTATGAATATGTAAATAGTAGGGATATGCTTAATGAATCTGACTTGCCATCTCAAAATAATTTTTATAGCTCACTTAATGGCTGTAATATATCTGACGATGATTACAATCATGCCAAAATGGTTTGGTATGCATTTGAAATGTAAACATTGGGGGAATATTCAGACTTATATTTAAAGATCGATGTTCTGTTGTTAACAGATATTTTGCTATAAAACATATAATTTAGATCCCTGTCAATATTATACAGCACCAGGACTTTCTTGGGATGCTATGTTAAATTATACAAGTATTGAATTAGAACTTTTAACAGATATTGATATGTTACATTTTATTAAAAAAGGTATAAGAGGTGGAATATCACAATGCTCTCACAGACATGGAATTGCAAATAATAAATATATATCCAATTATGATTCAAATAAAGATTCTCAATATTTAATGTATTGGGACGCAAATAACTAAAGCTATTGAAGATAACTCAGATATTGGTTATATATTAGAAGTCGATTTAAGATATCCTAATTATTTACACGATGAACACAATGATCTACCTTTCTGTGCCGAAAATATTAAACCACCTTGCATTAAAACAAATGACGTTAAATTAATACCAAATCTAAATAACAAGTATAATTATGTGCTTCACAATAGATCGTTAAAGCAATGTCTTAAAAATAATCTGAAAATAGATAAAATTCATAGAATTTTGGAATTTAAACAGTCTGATTGGTTAAAAAGTTATATTGATCTAAATACATTAAAAAGAAAGAACTCTGCAAATACATTTGAGAAAAAACTTTTTTAAATTAATGAATAATTCAGTTTATGGTAAAACAATGGAAAATGTAGATAAACGTGTTGATGTAAAGTTAATAACTCATTAGGATAATATAGGAAAAACAATGGGTGCTAATACACTTATAAGTAAACCAAACTATCATAGTTGTTCTATATTTCATGAAAACTTAGTTGCTATTCAAATGCAAAAACTTAAAGTTTTTTATAATAAACCATTGTATTTAGGATTAAGTGTACTTGATATATCAAAAAACTTTAATATACGATTTTCATTATGATTTCATCAAAAAAAAAAAATCTATAAAGGTAATGCTAAATTGTTGTATACAGATACAGATTCATTAATATATCAAATTAAAACAGATGATATATATGACGATATTAAGTGTAATCTAGATAAATTTGATACATCTAATTATCCATTTAATAATGAATTTTCATTACCTTTAATGAACAAAGCTAAATTAGGCTTAATGAAAGATGAATGCGCGAGTAGTATAATTTGGGAGTTTGTTAGGTTAAGGTCAAAAATGTATGCAATTGATATTGAGGGTTCATGCACAGCTAAAGCAAAAGGAATTAAGAAAAATATTGTAAACAAATTCAATATTAAAGATTATGTAAATTGTTTATCTCAGGATAACATATTATTGATCACAATGAATACCTTTAAATCTATTAAGCATACAATTTATACTCAAATGATAAGTAAAGTAGGTCTTAGTGGAAATGATAATAAAAGTTATGTATTAACTGATGGTATAAGTACTTTAGCACATGGACATTATAAAATTTAGTACTAATTTTAAGTTAAGTTTAAGTTTTGTATAAATTTATATCTGTTTTAGTTAAGATAATTAAAATGTATATTTATATAACAATTGAAAAATAGCATATTTATAAATAAATAATAATATATAAACACAAACCATTGAGTTTTATTATTATAAGATTTAATGTTTTAATACATCCATATAAAATAAGATACACATATTTTATTAGTAATGTTTTGTTATATATAATCTTAATATATATATATATATATATATATATAAATTACGTGTCACTGTGTTGTCCCCTATGGACTCCTAAACTACTTAACCGATTTTAATGAAATTTGTACACCGTGTGCAGTTTGACCCAACTTGAAAGATAGGATAGCTTACATCTCAATTTATTTATCTTATTGCTAATTATTTGTCTATTAATTATCTGTATATGACATATGACATCGGTAATTAACACTGGTCATAAGAGCTCTAATATATATATATATATGCATAGACATATTAATGTATGAGTATGCGTACATAAAGTGGATAACAATTGTATACGTTATATGCAGGAGCAGTACCCAACTTGAACGTAACTTGCATGAACGTACTGAGAACTACGTTCCCATTACGTTTAAGTTACGTTGAATTTTTATATATATGCATAGACATATTAATGTATGAGTATGCATACATAAAGTGGATGACAATTGTATACGTTATATGCAGGAGCAGTACCCAACTTGAACGTACTAGGAACGTAACTTGAACGTACTAGGAACGTAACTTGCATGAACGTACTGGGAACTACGTTCCCATTACGTTTAAGTTACGTTCCCAGTACGTTCAAAAATGCTTGATGACAATTGTATACGTTATATGCAGGAGCAGTACCCAACTTGAACGTACTGGGAACGTAACTTGAACGTACTGGGAACGTAACTTGAACGTAATGGGAACGTAACTTGAACGTAATGGGAACGTAACTTGGAACGTAATTCAACGTAAGCTTACGTTGAATTACGTTCTTACGTTCCCATTACGTTCAAGTTACGTTCCCATTACGTTCAAGTTACGTTCCCAGTACGTTCAAGTTACGTTCCCAGTACGTTCAAGTTGGGTACTGCTCCTGCATATAACGTATACAATTGTCATCAAGCATTTTTGAACGTACTGGGAACGTAACTTAAACGTAATGGGAACGTAGTTCCCAGTACGTTCATGCAAGTTACGTTCCTAGTACGTTCAAGTTACGTTCCTAGTACGTTCAAGTTGGGTACTGCTCCTGCATATAACGTATACAATTGTCATCCACTTTATGTATGCATACTCATACATTAATATGTCTATGCATATATATAAAAATTCAACGTAACTTAAACGTAATGGGAACGTAGTTCTCAGTACGTTCATGCAAGTTACGTTCAAGTTGGGTACTGCTCCTGCATATAACGTATACAATTGTTATCCACTTTATGTACGCATACTCATACATTAATATGTCTATGCATATATATATATATATTAGAGCTCTTATGACCAGTGTTAATTACCGATGTCATATGTCATATACAGATAATTAATAGACAAATAATTAGCAATAAGATAAATAAATTGAGATGTAAGCTATCCTATCTTTCAAGTTGGGTCAAACTGCACACGGTGTACAAATTTCATTAAAATCGGTTAAGTAGTTTAGGAGTCCATAGGGGACAACACAGTGACACGTAATTTATATATATATATATATATATATATATATATATTAAGATTATATATAACAAAACATTACTAATAAAATATGTGTATCTTATTTTATATGGATGTATTAAAACATTAAATCTTATAATAATAAAACTCAATGGTTTGTGTTTATATATTATTATTTATTTATAAATATGCTATTTTTCAATTGTTATATAAATATACATTTTAATTATCTTAACTAAAACAGATATAAATTTATACAAAACTTAAACTTAACTTAAAATTAGTACTAAATTTTATAATGTCCATGTGCTAAAGTACTTATACCATCAGTTAATACATAACTTTTATTATCATTTCCACTAAGACCTACTTTACTTATCATTTGAGTATAAATTGTATGCTTAATAGATTTAAAGGTATTCATTGTGATCAATAATATGTTATCCTGAGATAAACAATTTACATAATCTTTAATATTGAATTTGTTTACAATATTTTTCTTAATTCCTTTTGCTTTAGCTGTGCATGAACCCTCAATATCAATTGCATACATTTTTGACCTTAACCTAACAAACTCCCAAATTATACTACTCGCGCATTCATCTTTCATTAAGCCTAATTTAGCTTTGTTCATTAAAGGTAATGAAAATTCATTATTAAATGGATAATTAGATGTATCAAATTTATCTAGATTACACTTAATATCGTCATATATATCATCTGTTTTAATTTGATATATTAATGAATCTGTATCTGTATACAACAATTTAGCATTACCTTTATAGATTTTTTTTTTTTGATGAAATCATAATGAAAATCGTATATTAAAGTTTTTTGATATATCAAGTACACTTAATCCTAAATACAATGGTTTATTATAAAAAACTTTAAGTTTTTGCATTTGAATAGCAACTAAGTTTTCATGAAATATAGAACAACTATGATAGTTTGGTTTACTTATAAGTGTATTAGCACCCATTGTTTTTCCTATATTATCCTAATGAGTTATTAACTTTACATCAACACGTTTATCTACATTTTCCATTGTTTTACCATAAACTGAATTATTCATTAATTTAAAAAAGTTTTTTCTCAAATGTATTTGCAGAGTTCTTTCTTTTTAATGTATTTAGATCAATATAACTTTTTAACCAATCAGACTGTTTAAATTCCAAAATTCTATGAATTTTATCTATTTTCAGATTATTTTTAAGACATTGCTTTAACGATCTATTGTGAAGCACATAATTATACTTGTTATTTAGATTTGGTATTAATTTAACGTCATTTGTTTTAATGCAAGGTGGTTTAATATTTTCGGCACAGAAAGGTAGATCATTGTGTTCATCGTGTAAATAATTAGGATATCTTAAATCGACTTCTAATATATAACCAATATCTGAGTTATCTTCAATAGCTTTAGTTATTTGCATCCCAATACATTAAATATTGAGAATCTTTATTTGAATCATAATTGGATATATATTTATTATTTGCAATTCCATGTCTGTGAGAGCATTGTGATATTCCACCTCTTATACCTTTTTTAATAAAATGTAACATATCAATATCTGTTAAAAGTTCTAATTCAATACTTGTATAATTTAACATAGCATCCCAAGAAAGTCCTGGTGCTGTATAATATTGACAAGGATCTAAATTATATGTTTTATAGCAAAATATCTGTTAACAACAGAACATCGATCTTTAAATATAAGTCTGAATATTCCCCCAATGTTTACATTTCAAATGCATACCAAACCATTTTGGCATGATTGTAATCATCGTCAGATATATTACAGCCATTAAGTGAGCTATAAAAATTATTTTGAGATGGCAAGTCAGATTCATTAAGCATATCCCTACTATTTACATATTCATAAGGAAATACACCTTTACGTTTTAATAAATTGAAATGATTTTCATTCGAATAGAATTTTTTAATTCGAAAAATTGTTCTGATAATAAATTTTTTGCAAGTGTTTCTAAACTAGAATGCATAAATCGTAAAGAATCAATAAATCTAAGTTTAATATAGCAGTTATGAACTTTATCATTTTTATCGACTTTTGATTCCACCAAAATATGTTTCGTAAAAGATATATACTTTTCCTTATTTTCTGGAATAACTTCAATTTTTTCACTATCATTACCTAATTCTTTTACAATTATATGGCTATCGTAATTACTTAAGTTATGGAATATGACAGGTATAAACTTTGGAATTGTAAATTTTAAATTGCAATGATTATAAATGACAATGATCTAACACTTTATCACCATTGAGGATACCTTCACAAATATGGCAAATAGAAGCTTCATCAAAATCCTGTTTTTGCCAATCAGATAATTTATTTAAAGGCTTCACTTTATTTAAGACTTTATAAATTTGTTTAGCGTCTTCAGTTATTGTTTCAATAAATACTTTAACGCAATTAATACCTCTGTACGTATCAGTTATTGTTTCAATAAATACTTTAACGCAATTAATACTTTGAAAATGATGTATATTATATGTTTTATAGCACACATCTCGAAAATTTTCAAAAATATCTGTTAACAACAGAACATCGATCTTTAAATATAAGTCTGAATATTCCCCCAATGTTTTCATTTCAAATGCATACCAAACCATTTTGGCATGATTGTAATCATCGTTAGATATATTACAGCCATTAAGTGAGCTATAAAAAATATTTTGAGATGGCAAGTCAGATTCATTAAGCATATCCCTACTATTTACATATTCATAAGGAAATACACCTTTACGTTTTAATAAATTGAAATGATTTTCATTCGGATAGAATTTTTTAATTCGAAAAATTGTTCTGATAATAAATTTTTTGCAAGTGTTTCTAAACTAGAATGCATAAATCGTAAAGAATCAATAAATCTAAGTTTAATATAGCAGTTATGAACTTTATCATTTTTATCGACTTTTGATTCCACCAAAATATGTTTCGTAAAAGATATATACTTTTCCTTATTTTCTGGAATAACTTCAATTTTTCACTATCATTACCTAATTCTTTTACAATTATATGGCTATCGTAATTACTTAAGTTATGGAATATGACAGGTATAAACTTTGGAATTGTAAATTTTAAATTGCAATGATTATAAATGACAATGATCTAACACTTTATCACCATTGAGGATACCTTCACAAATATGGCAAATAGAAGCTTCATCATATTCCTGTTTTTGCCAATCAGATAATTTATTTAAAGGCTTCACTTTATTTAAGACTTTATAAATTTGTTTAGCGTCTTCAGTTATTGTTTCAATAAATACTTTAACGCAATTAATACCTCTGTACGTAACAAACTTACTTAAGGAATCATTAAAGGAACATTTAATATAATAAGCAAAAGAATATGGTTCATGAATTTGAATATTATTTGAAAATGATGTATTAGTTTCAGGATAACAAGTACTAATGGGTTTTAATAATGTTTCAAAATCTCCATATATTACAAATGGAACGCGTAATTGATTCTTATGATTATCGAATTTTAAAATGTTTTGAGATATCATATTACCCAATTTATCTTTAGCGTTATACTTAGAAGGAAGGATTGTATATATATCTTATTGCAATCATATTCTAAATGTCTATTTAACTGATCTTCTGTGTTAAAAAATGAAAAGCATCCATCACACAAAAATTGTTTACTAGTATGCTTAGTAAATTGACTTCTTATTAATCTTGATATATTTTTAATCCAACAATAATGTCCATTACTCAAATCTTCAATATATAATAAATTAACATGTTGTTTCTTCTTTTTAGATGTATAATGCAACGATCCCACAATGAAATTATTTTCAAGTCCATAAACATTCACACTTATATCATTATTCTTCTCAAATGTTCCAATATCTTTTTCGATTTTCTTTTTATCTAAACTAGAAACACTTTAAAGACTGCGTTCATTAACAATGTATAGTGGATTTTATTATTTCTGCAGGATGTCATCTCACTTGCTGACACTAAAGGTTATATTTGATAACCATGACTTAAAAGGCTTCTATTTTGTAACTGCTTACCTGACAGCTGATAACTTCTGACAATTTTTCAAAGGCCTATATTTTACAAATTACGCTACTCATACCAGTTCCAAGGTATAGGATCCGTGTTGCTTTTTATTTAATGTCTTCTGATAGTTTTGTCTTAACTTACATAGCTTAATTTAGAAAATATATAGACGTCCGGTAAACAGTTAGAAAATAGGAGCCTCATTTCTGTAAAAGTATGTTTATAAAGTTGGCTACCAGAACCTCAAATATTTAGTTATTTTTTAATATATTGCAATACAATAAGAGATATTTACACATCTATCGTAACTATTTCAATAATTTATAAAAATTCATTATATATTTGTGTCGCTCAGACAAGAATATAATATTTTATTATATATATTTATTATTTAAATATAACTTGAGATAAAAGAATGTATCTAAAACTATTTTTTATAAGTGTATGGAACGAAACAATGTAACAACTGTCAAATGAAATAGCAAATGGCGAGAATCGACGAACTTGACCGAATCAAACCGAGACCGAGTTAAACTGTTTGGTAATAGGTTTATGTACTATGTCTTAATTTCTATAAAAGTGTACTATAAAAATTTTGTGCCCATATTTGGTTAAGTCATGCAATTTTGTATTCATATTGTTCAAGTCATGTAAATTCAATGGATGAATTAGCACCCTTATACTTTATGAATTATCCTTATTTGGATATATTTTCTATGTACAACAAAATTTACAATCTATTAGTAATTAGTGCAATAAAATTAATCATTAAGAATCCAATCAAGTGAGTCTTGGCTCTCATATCCAGGGTCTCCAAATTCAGATATAAAAAGTAACCCGGCTCTAAAAGTTTCACAGAAATTATTCTGATTGATTATAATTTCATCAAAGAATTTAAATTGATTAAACATATTTAAATCTATTAACAAATGACACTGTAATCCACAATTTAACTTTAAATCAATGCCTAAATTAAATTTATTTGGTATATATATATTATGTTTAAAATATTTATTAAAATTAAAACTTATTTCAAAACCCAACCTTAAATGCATTACTTTTCAGTTCAATAATTGTTCTTATATGCTTAATAATCTTACAACCGTTATCCATTTTAAATTATATATTTCAGTTTCAAAATCAAAATATAAATAACAATTGCTTTTAAAAGTTCATTTATTTATATAATTTTACATAAAAAATATACATTAATCACTATGTTATACTTTTACAATTTCGTCATCAGAGTCTAACACCTCTACAATTTCGTCATCAGAGTCTAACACCTCTACAATTTCATCGTCAGAGTCTAATATTTCAATAACTTCACTAGCACTCTCTAATAATTCTATCATTTCCACACCAATAGCATTAATATAATCATTTAAGGATAAGAAATGTATTAAATCAAAAATATTTAAAAATACTGATATTTGAGTTTTACAATTTGAAATAATTGCAATACTATTTGGATTAAAGATATTTATTTTATAGTTTGTTCCTATTAATATATTCGATGGTATTACCAATTGACCATTAAACATATTAATCAATTGCTTAATATGCTCTATAAGCTCAAAATAATCACATAAACTTAACTTTAGTCCAAAATTATATTTATTATATATGTAAATTTCTGGTTCAAACTGATTAATACAATTTAAACCTATTTTGATAAAATACATATCTTTTTTTAATAACATAGGTGCTTCATTAAATAAAAATGGAACTGCAGTCAATTTAGAAGGAGTCAAATTTGTATTAAAATCCTCCTCATTGTTTAAAGAAGTTGTAATTTCAGACATATTCTGTATCTCAATATCTGAATTAAATAACTCAGGTAATGAAAAATCTTCATCAAAAAGCGAAGGATCAATATCTAAATTTAATAGCTCGCTATCATCAATATGAATATCTGAATTTAATAACTCAGGTAATGAAAAATCTTCATCAAAAAGCGAAGGATCAATATCTAAATTTAATAGCTCGCTATCATCAATATGAATATCTGAATTTAATAACTCAGGTAATGAAAAATCTTCATCAAAAAGCGAAGGGTTAATATCTAAATTTAATAGCTCGCTATCATCAATATGAATATTTTTTACAAATAATAAATCTTCCAAATCAAAAATCGATTCCATTTTGATAAGTTATATATATATATATATATATATATATATATATATATATATATATATTCTTGAGCGTTATTGTATAATTTAATTTTAAAAAAGTCTATGCACAAAATTTTTATTTCTTGTTCCAACAGTTCCAAGTTTATTTTTGATGATATATGACTAAAATTATTATTTAAATCAATATGGTTATTTATATTATTTTTAATAAAACACTCATAAAAATTATTGTCTCAAGATTCTTTCTGCAAGGTGGTAGTTGTTACAATCAATCGCACAAAGAAGTAGAACTTACTTGTACTCCAGGATGAACTATTGTTGGACACGTATAATCCAATGTATCATCGGAATACAGATATGCACAGCAATATTCTGTTGACATTTAAAACTGTTATTATTATAACTAAATTAAAATTATCTAAAAAGTATTAAAAATTAACTTACCTAACTGTTTGCTCATAAGTATGAAAGTCTAAAAGGGTTCAAACGGTAAAAACTCAAGATTAGGTTGAAACTGCTATAGACACCTGTAAATATTTGAAAACTACTATTAAATTTATTGTAAACATACAAAATCTTATACAAAATTTACTTACCGCATAATTATCCACTTCCAAACTGAAAAGTCTAACACTTGTACAGTTTCATCGTCCGAGTCTAATATTTTAATAACTTCACTATTGCATAAGAATAATTTATATACAAAAAAATTTGTCTACGTTTGGAAAATATTCGCTTGTATTCAACACGTTCCCATAAGAATAATTTATATACGAAGTTCTCATGAGAAGATATGCTGACGCCAGCTAACACGTGTGCTTCAAGTTACATTCGAAGTAATGCGCGTGTGCCTAAAGTTCCCATGAGAACGTGCTGACGTCTGCTAACACGTGTGCTTCAAATTTCCGGTGAATTCGAAGGAATGCGTTATAAATACACTGTTATAAATAATTTAACACTGTCATAATCTTATAACCAATAACAAATCAAACATAAGAATTAATATCGGTATCTCACTCTTTACCATTAGATATTAATTATTACACACGTAATAATTAATATCGCTATCTCACTCTTTCATATTACCCCACTATTACCCCAACATTGTCTAGCCACGCCACCTCACTCCCCACCCCACCCTTACCCCCTTTTACATTCTTCCAAGTCTAGCCACGCCCCCTCTGCATATCGTGACCTAAATGCATCACCACTCCAAACTGTCCTGGAACCGGCCCTACTCATCTACTAGTGTTTCCTCAGTTTTAGCTTCAACAATAAGTGCTGTGTCATCCGCGAATCCGATGACTGATGCGCCTTCTGGTAGCTCAGTTTTTAGCACTTCGTCGTACAGAATGTTCCATAAGAGAAGCCCTAATACCGATCCTTGTGGAACTCCGTAGGTTACACTTATTAAATTCCCCTCGACTTCTATCCAGCGGTCCTCTAGATAGCTGCTTATAATTCTCGTCAGGTACTCACTGACTTCGAATTCTTTCAGCGCTTTCATGATTCTATCCCAAGGTGCTGAATTAAAGGCATTCTGCATGTCTAGCGTTACTAACACTCCATATTTTCTGTTCTGGTGCGCCTTGAGTTTTATATTCTCTACCGATCTCTTGATCTGGATCATAGCATCAATAGTTGACCTTTTCTTTCTGAAACCATATTGGTTTTTTGAGAGTTTTGGTTCAACTTCCCCTGTTAACCTGACTGCTACCAGCTGCTCGAGAACTTTTCCCATGACGTCCAGAAGACATATTGGTCTATATTTAGCCTCCAGGTCTCCTTCTTTTTTAGGATTCTGAATTAGGACTAATTTGGCTATATTCCACATCTTTGGAAATACTCCACTTTTTAGTTGGCTATTCATTATTTCGAGGAACTCTCTCGGAAATTCCCTAATTGCCGCTTTGACGATTTCAGATGGAATTTGGTCCGGACCTGGTGACTTTCCATTTTTAATTCTTTTTGTCGCTTCCAGGAGTTCTGCTTCAGTAAAATAGGGTATACACCTTTCCTCTATGGATATGAATGGCCATTTCTGTGTCGCTCGTATTGGAAACAGCTCCTCGACAGTTTTCATTAGCTTATCGCTACTTAACCTAATTCGAGGTATCATGTTGAGCTTTGTACACACAATTTTATATCCCATGCCTCAAATATCTTGGTTAACTTCTTGGCAGGTTTTTTTCCAGGCTTCTTGTTTTGCTCCTATTTTTGCATTTCTGAGGAGTTTCCTTTTTCCATTGTAATTATTTCTGAGTCTTTCTCTACTTTCTTCTGTGACTTCTTTGCTCTTATTTCCTCGAGTTAACAATCTTCTTGACCTCAAACATTGCTTTCTTAACTGGGAGATGTTATCGTTCCACCAGTACACGGGTCTACGATTTCCTCCTGCAGCTCTTTTATTAAAAGTGGCTTTTAGTGCTAGGTTTATTGCCTTCATGCCTTCATTTATATCTAATTTCTGTATTTTGTACATTTCTTTTTCCAGATTT
Organism: Panorpa germanica; assembly: GCA_963678705.1. Classification (NCBI taxonomy): domain Eukaryota; kingdom Metazoa; phylum Arthropoda; class Insecta; order Mecoptera; family Panorpidae; genus Panorpa; species Panorpa germanica. The sequence goes on from OY783214.1 coordinate 1,828,019, forward strand.
TCCACAAAGATCGGTATTCCTTCTTTATTTATTCTCCATCTTGCTTCGCTCATTTGTGTCGTTCTAGAGTTAGCTGAAATAACAAAAGCTTTTATTGATTTAAATGTCTTATGTTAGATGTTAATGACCAATACAATTCTTTTAAGCGTTTACAAGGTAATTAATCCATGTTTACAAAAAGGCTGCGGAGTTGGTAAAAATAGTATTCATATATATATATATATATATATATATATATATATATATATATATATATATATATATATATATATATATATATAAATTAGGTCTTACATATAAAATATGATTCATTTTCTATATAAGTTCTCTTGTATTCCAAAGTTTTTTGTAAATAAATAATTCTATTTATTTTACCAATTCGATTTTGTTGTTGTTTGTCGTTGTTTGTTGATTGATGTTGGATGTTGGATATTGTATATTTAATATAATTATAATTCAGTCATTGTATCTTGAAGAGAAAGGTTCTTTATTAAGTTTCTCCAAAGGAAAATAATATTAAATAATCAACTTTACAAGAGTGCTAATAACAAGTGGGATCAATAGACGCAAGAATTAATTTTACATCTACTGATGGTACTTATTCACCTTTAGTAAGTAAATCATAAGAGATACAGTGCAATTAGTGTAAAGATAGTAATATCGCAATATTGTCCATTGTTTTCTTCTTTTTGCTGAAATATCCATTGTTTTGTGAAACAATAAATTCTATTGTAATTATTGAAATTGTGCTCACTAGAAATAGGAATCATGATACTAGTGAAGTGTAAGGACTTTAATTTTAAATTGATTTAATTTGTGGATTAAAAATCAGTATGTGTGGAGAGTGAGCAAGCGTCCTCTCAAGGACCGGATTATTAACAGCCCCAGTTACGCTTTGGTGATGAGTCATACGAACGACTCATTTTACCCCTTTAGTAAGGCAAGTAAGATGCAGAGAACTCCGCCCAAGCAAACAAAGGAACCGCAAGCGGGAACAAAAGAACAAATGGAATTAGAAAGTCAGTCATTACATCCAATGACAACTATTACCTATCAAGAAGAAAACAATGCTTTAAATACCGAAAATGAGAAACAGTTATATACTGCACTGAAAAAGGAAAGAGCAGAAAAAACAAAACTACTTGAAAAAGTCGAACAATTGGAAGCGCGGATGCGCCAATTGGAAGAAAGGGAAAGCAGTTGGGCTGATTACAAAACAAGTAGTCAAACTGAAGCTGATAAATAGGAGACAGATGAAGATAAATTAAATAGGGAGACCGATTGGATCGTAAAAAAGAGAAAATCCAAAAAACGCAAACCAAATACATCACCTTAAATCTCTCCTGAAAAAGATGTAATCAAAAACCAACCACAAGCTAAAAACGATACTGAAATTGATCAACAACGAAATGAGAAACCAATTAAGACAAGTGTTCGTCCGCCACCTATTAATGTAGGGGGTATAAAGGAATATAAGATACTCTATGAAATCTTAAAAATACAACCGATCAAGAATGCAAGGTAACGGCACTGAGTAATAACGCATGGAAAATTAATACACCTGATCCCAATGCGTACAGAGCGTTAGCGCATAAATTTATTGAGGGAAAATTTCAGTGGCACACATATGAAGACAAGAATGAGAGATCAATCAAGGTCATGGCTAAAGGATTACATCCTTCATGTGAAAAAGATGACATCATTGCAGATCTCAAAGCTAAAGGACTAAACGTGTTGGATGCTGTAAACATCATTAAAAAAGATACAAGGATCCAGGAAAATGGTGAAAAAGTAACTACAAAGCGAGGACTACCACTATTCATGCTTACCTTTGACAACAAAGAAAGCATAGAAAAAATTTACGCCATTAGAACCATACTTAACATTATTGTTAAAATAGAACCAATACGTAAAAATACTCGGTTAATTCCACAATGCAAGAGATGTCAGGAATATAACCATACCCAAAGCTATTGCAAGAAAGATCCGAGATGTGTTAAGTGCGCTGGCAAACATAATACCCTGAACTGCACGGTTAGCAAAAATACAACGCCCATATGCGTCAACTGTAAAGGAGATCATCCAGCTAGCTACAGAGGATGTGTAGTGGCCATAGAACTTTAAAATAGAAGAGACAATCTTTCAAAGCCGAAGCAACAGACACAACCCAGACAAACGCAAGAAAAAGACAATTATCCCGTTCCTAGCATAAGCAGCGAAATGCCAAGAAAACTATATAGCAAAATTGTCAGCGGAGGAGAAGAAAAATCAACAATTGAAGGAATGCTTAACTTGATTTTAAACAGCATGAATGAACAACAAATTGTCAACAAACAAATATTTGAAAAAATTCAGAGTTTAGAAACTAAATTGAAAACAATGCGTCAAAGAAATAGAAATGAATAACGTGGTAACAATAGCTGTCTGGAATGCAAACGGATTACTAGGACGCATTCATGAACTAGAGCTATTCATGCGCTTACAGAAAATTGATATATGCCTTGTGTCGGAGATACATTTTACACGAGAGTCGTATATTAAACTTAATAACTTTAACATATACAAGTCAATTCATCCGGCAAATAAAGCGAGGGGAGGAACCGCCATAATAATTAGTGAAAGAATTAAACATAACGCTGAAGTAAACATCGAAACAGATGAAATGCAAGTGACGATAGTGTCAGTGCATATACAAAATAAAACATTCAAAATATCAGCCATATATTGTCCACCAAGATATAACTTAAAAAAAGAAAACTACGTAATCCTGTTCAAAACATTAGGCAACAAATTTATTATTGGGGGAAATCTCAACGCCAAAAACACTTTCTGGGGCTCTCGAGTAACCACGGCCAAAGGAAAGGAGCTCTACCAGGCTGGATGCGAACAAAAGTGCGACTTCCTATCCACAGGACTGCCAACGTACTGGCCAACAGATTGTGATAAAATTCCAGACCTGATTGACTTTTTTATTATTAAAGGACTGTTGAGGAACTATATGCACATTGTTAGTGATGAAACAATATCGTCGGATTACACTCCGATTATACTCACCATTAGCAGCTCGGTAATAATAAAAAGTGCACCACCAAGCCTTACTAATAATAGAACCAACTGGGAAAGATTCCGTGAAGATCTTGAGCTAAGAATAAACCTACAAACACCGCTAAAAACATCGAAACAACTAGAAGACGACATCGACTTGTTAGTGAAACAAATTCAAAACGCAGCGTGGAGAAATACTCCGATAATGAAAAGTAAAGGAAATCTTGATGTGAAGTTCCCACAGGAGATAAGAGAACTAGTAAGTAAAAAGCGGAGAGCTAGGAGGAAATAGCAAATGAGTAGAGCACCACAGGACAAAACCACACTAAATTCATTAGTAAACAAGTTAAAGGAGCTGCTGAGAGAATTCAAGAATGATAGCTCAGTACCTGAGCGGACTCTCTGCAGAAAAAGACACAGAGTACTCACTGTGGAAAGCAGCAAAAGCCATAAAGAGACCGAAGAATCAGAACCCACCTATCAAAAAAGGAGACGGATCTTGGATGGTCAACAATAAACAAAAAGCCGACTTATTCGCTGATCACCTAGAAAAGACATTCAAACCGTATCCACGACAGACTACTGAGGAAGAAATCAGATGCAGCAGAAGAACGGAGAACCAAAAAATTCTTCCAGTCACTCTTAAAGAACTAAAGAACGTAATAAAGAGCGATTTGAACGCTAAAAAGGCCCCAGGATTTGACCTTATAACAGGTAAGGTTATAAAGGAACTACCTGATATAGCATTGAGAAAGCTCCTACACCACTACAATGCAGCTATCAGACTACTATATGTTCCTAGTCAATGGAAAGTAGCTGAAGTGATAATTTTACCTAAACCCGGTAAACCACCATATGAGATTACAAGCTATCGGCCAATTTCATTATTACCAGTATTATCAAAAATATTCGAGAAGCTACTGCTGAAGAGACTGAAGCCAATAATATCTGAAAGAAATCTAATCCCTGACCATCAATTCGGATTCCGAAGTAAACACACGACCATTGAACAAGTCCATCGGATTACAAATATTATTGAAAAAGCACTGGAAACTCAACAACTATGTTCATGCGTGTTTCTTGATGTGGCACAGGCATTCGACAAGGTATGGCATCAAGGATTATTATACAAACTGAAAAAAGATTTATCTGGTGATTGGTACCATATTCTTAAATCTTATCTCGAATGTAGACACTTTAGAGTGAAAGTGGACGATGAGTACTCAGATATGAAACAGATAAAAGCAGGAGTTCCGCAAGGCAGCGTCCTTGGTCCAGTTCTGTACTTATTACTTACTTAGTACCTAAGAACAGTAAAATAGCCACATTCGCAGACGACATAGCGATAATGGTTGTTGGGAAAAATAAGGAAGAGGTTACCAGAAAACTACAGGATTCACTAGACGAGGTTTGCAAATGGACAAAGAAATGGCGAATTAAGCTGAACGAAGCCAAATCCACGCACATCAACTTTACAAATCGAATAACTACTCCTCTCACAATTACTATCAACAGTCAAAAAATGCCCTATTTCAACACAGCGAAATACCTTGGCATGACGCTTGACGCGAAACTCAAGTGGAAGGAGCATGTTAAGATAAAAAGAGAACAGCTTAATAATAAATTTAGGAAAATGCACTGGCTGATGGGAAAACATTCTCAGCTTACAGTGCACAACAAACTGTTATCGTATAAGCAAATACTGAAACCCATATAGACTTATGGTATACAACTTTGGGGTTGTACCAAGAAAACAAATTTAACAAAAATTCAGACTTTCCAAAACAAAGTACTACGGAGCATTACAAATTCGCCCTGGTACATACGGAATGACAATTTACACCGTGATCTAAAGATGCCCATCGTAGACGAAGAAGTCAGGAAGGCAGCAAGCAAACATCTACTGCGACTGCAGAACCACCAGAATGAAGAAATTCTGCAGCTGCTTAATAACAGAGAGAGTCTGCGCAGATTGAAGAGGATCAAGCCGGAAGACTTGACCCTGTGATTCTGCTACTACAAACCACATACGTTTTAAAATTTTGGAACTAGTCAGTGGACTAGAACTGAACAATTATACTTAACTTTTTATATATAAATTACTAGATAAGCCACGCTTAGTTGTTAATATTCTTGTAAATAAAAAAAAAAAAAAAAAAAAAATTTATTATAATATTGAAGGGTTTTGCTAGATATTGAGAATTAAAAAACAAAAGAAAAAAATATAAGAAATGTCAAAAGAAACATACTGAAGTTGTGATATGAGTTTTAGAACTCTGATATTATAGACTTATCATCATGTTTTGATTGTATCAACCGGCGTTGTCCGTATGTGTTAAATTTATTTAATAAGTATGTAATGTGAATCTGCCGTAACAATTACCGTTATCTACAAATTACTTATAAGGAGTCAAGTGAAATAATTTTAACTTCAATAAAAATAACATATGCTGCTAATGTCTAAGCAAAATGTTCATTTAAAGATATAATTAATATTAAGTAACTCCAGAGTGATATTATTAAACAATATGAAAATACAATTTCCGTACAAGCTAATTTCGTAAGCATTACGTAACCATTTAAAGTCGTAACAATCTGCATATGTTAATAATATAATAAATATAAAATATGACAAATAACTTAATACTTAATACAAATAGTTAATATAACCAAACCGCTGGATTTCCTGGAAACCCGTAATTTTGAAAAACTAAATAATGTTTTTTAACTTTTTGCTCTATAACTTTTAATTCATAGAAGATAAAAAGTTGAAATTTGGCATGTGTATTACGGTGTTCAGTGCTTACAATTTTTAAGCATTAGAAATTAAAAAATTAAAAATTGGAGGGCGGGATAGGAAACTTTAAAGAAAACTCAAATTTTGGTTTACATAATAATGAAATATTATTAAGAGAGAATATTTCGAAAATTTTATTTGGGGGAACAAATGCGGTTTTTGCCGAGCGTAAAAATTGGGCTAGAAAGTTTTAAATTTAAGGGCTATTCACATGGGCTGAAAAGTCCCGGGCCTAACAAAGAAAACATTTTTTTTTTTGGTTCAAAATTAGCTTTATTCATCAACGTAATCTCCATCAAGAGCAACGCAATCATTCCAGCGCCGCTCTAACATTTCAATACCACTTTTGTAGAACGATTTATCTTTTGCCTCAAAATAGGCCTCAGTTTCTGCGATAACCTCTTCATTCGTGCGAAATTTCTTACCGGCGAGCATTTTTTTCAGGTCTGCGAACAGGCAGTAGTCGCTGAGAGCCAAATCTGGCGAATACGGTGGATGTGGGAGCAATTCGAAGTTCAATTCATGTAGTTTTGCCATTGTTTTAATTGACTTGTGACACGGTGCGTTGTCTTGATGAAACAAAAAAATTTCTTTGCCATATGCGGTCGTTTCTTTGCAATTTCGGCCTTCAAATGCTCCAATAACGCTATATAATATTCACTGTTAATGGTATTTCCTTTCTCAAGATAGTCGATGAATATTACACCTCGCACATCCCAAAATACCGAGACCATAACCTTTCCAGCCGATTGTTGTGCTTTCGGGCGCTTTGGACGAGGTTCACCAGTTGCTGCCCACTCAGATGACAATCGTTTTGATTCCGGAGTGAAGTGATGGATCCATGTTTTATCCATTGTCACATATCGACGCAAAAATTCCGGATTGTTACGTTTAAACATGGCCAAACACTGCTCAGAATCATCAACACGTTCTCGTTCTTGGTCAACAGTAAGCAAACGCGGCACCCACTTTGAACAGAGCTTTCTCATAGTCAAATGCTCATGCAAGATAAAGCCAACACGATCTTTTAATATCTTTACGATGTCAGCTAACTTACGCAACTTCACTTTTCGATCATTCAAAACGATTTTGTGGATTTTTTTTATGTTTTCTGGTGTTACCGCCTCATTTGGACGTCCACAGCGTTCTGCATAATCGGTGTCTCTACGACCACGTTTGAAGTCAGCAAACCAACGATTTATTGTTGTTTCTGATGGAGCGAAGTCCCCATAACACTTTTCAAGCCATTGCTTCGCTTGAACGGTATTTTTTCCCATCAAGAAGCAGTGTAAAATTAAAACACGAAATTGTTTTTGATCCATTGTTTTGAAAATAACAAAAGTAGCGTCACTCTTAGCACAATAACTCACAAACTACTGAATAGAATATCATGGAATTTTAACAGCTGTCTTTTGAAGGTTAGTATTAACTAAAAAAGATGACTGCAATAAAACTAGCGCCGTCTTTGTGTTAGGCCCGGGACTTTTCAGCCCATATGCTATGTGTAAATTCTAGTATTTTTATAAATGATTTACTGTAGTTGGAGGATTTTGCGTAGTTAGTTAAATACATATGAAGTATATATATATATATATATATATATATATATATATGTATATATATATATATATATATATATATATATATATATATATATAGATATATATATATATAGATATATATATATATATATTATATATATATATATATATATATATATATATATATATATATATATACATATATATATGTGGGTTATAATTTAAGATTAGATATAATTAGTTTGTAAGAAATTATAATTATAAAGTACTCTGTCAAATAGGTTAGGAACTTTGCTAATATTAGGATATATTTAAATGTTACTAGAGCTCCTTTCCTTTGGCCGTGGTTAATCAAGAGCCCCAGAAAGTGTTTTTGGCGTTGAGATTTCCCCCAATAATAAATTTGTTGCCTAATGTTTTGAACAGGATTACGTAGTTTTCTTTTTTTAAGTTATATCTTGGTGGACAATATATGGCTGATATTTTGAATGTTTTATTTTGTATATGCACTGACACTATCGTCACTTGCATTTCATCTGTTTCGATGTTTACTTCAGCGTTATGTTTAATTCTTTCACTAATTATTATGGCGGTTCCTCCCCTCGCTTTATTTGCCGGATGAATTGACTTGTATATGTTAAAGTTATTAAGTTTAATATACGACTCTCGTGTAAAATGTGTCTCCGACACAAGGCATATATCAATTTTCTGTAAGCGCATGAATAGCTCTAGTTCATGAATGCGTCCTAGTAATCCGTTTGCATTCCAGACAGCTATTGTTACCACGTTATTTATTTCTATTTCTTTGACGCATTGTTTTCAATTCAGTTTCTAAACTCTGAATTTTTTCAAATATTTGTTTGTTGACAATTTGTTGTTCATTCATGCTGTTTAAAATCAAGTTTAACATTCCTTCAATTGTTGATTTTTCTTCTCCTCCGCTGACAATTTTGCTATATAGTTTTCTTGGCATTTCGCTGCTTATGCTAGGAACGGGATAATTGTCTTTTTCTTGCGTTTGTCTGGGTTGTGTCTGTTGCTTCGGCTTTGAAAGATTGTCTCTTCTATTTTGAAGTTCTATGGCCACTACACATCCTCTGTAGCTAGCTGGATGATCTCCTTTACAGTTGACGCATATGGGCGTTGTATTTTTGCTAACCGTGCAGTTCAGGGTATTATGTTTGCCAGCGCACTTAACACATCTCGGATCTTTCTTGCAATAGCTTTGAGTATGGTTATATTCCTGACATCTCTTGCATTGTGGAATTAACCGAGTATTTTTACGTATTGGTTCTATTTTAACAATAATGTTAAGTATGGTTCTAATGGCGTAAATTTTTTCTATGCTTTCTTTGTTGTCAAAGGTAAGCATGAATAGTGGTAGTCCTCGCTTTGTAGTTACTTTTTCACCATTTTCCTGGATCCTTGTATCTTTTTTAATGATGTTTACAGCATCCAACACGTTTAGTCCTTAAGCTTTGAGATCTGCAATGATGTCATCTTTTTCACATGAAGGATGTAATCCTTTAGCCATGACCTTGATTGATCTCTCATTCTTGTCTTCATATGTGTGCCACTGAAATTTTCCCTCATTAAATTTATGCGCTAACGCTCTGTACGCATTGGGATCAGGTGTATTAATTTTCCATGCGTTATTACTCAGTGCCGTTACCTTGCATTCTTGATCGGTTGTATTTTTAAGATTTCATAGAGTCCTTTATACCCCCTACATTAATAGGTGGCGGACGAACACTTGTCTTAATTGGTTTCTCATTTCGTTGTTGATCAATTTCAGTATCGTTTTTAGCTTGTGGTTGGTTTTTGATTACATCTTTTTCAGGAGAGATGTAAGGTGATGTATTTGGTTTGCGTTTTTTGGATTTTCTTTGGATATATATAGATATATATATATATATATATATATATATTTATATATATATATATATATATATATACATATATATATGTGGGTTATAATTTAAGATTAGATATAATTAGTTTGTAAGAAATTATAATTATAAAGTACTCTGTCAAATAGGTTAGGAACTTTGCTAATATTAGGATATATTTAAATGTTACTAGCGCTGCTTTGAAACAATTTGTTGACCCCTCTAAACCGTTCGCTTACAGCATGTACAGCGAGTCTCTAAGAGAACAGGTCATTAAGCGTTCGCTAACTATTGAATGCTGTGGGGTGATTGTTAAAAAATGGCTGATACGTAGATGTACACAGTGTGTATGGCGTCATTGGTAAATTCAGAAAAATGTTGTGTTAACTAGTTGTTAATGGCATTAAGAATTATAATCAGTTTAACTATATTGCTAGGTGTAATATAAGTTATTGTTTAGACGTAAATAGTGTAGTTTGTGCATAAAAGTATAGTGTTAAATGTTAGGTTATTTTTATCATTATAAACGTTGTGAATGAAAACTATGTACTATTTATACCACGCATTACTTTGTGATATGCAATCATTGAAAGGTCTTCAAACCTAAGCATTGCATATAATCTAGTGATAATATTATTGTGAACTATTTTTGATATATTAACATTTTTGTAATATAATTGTTTTCTTTGAGAAATAATTAAATGAACTATTATTAAACAAAAGTTATGTGTTAACTTTATTTTTAATAAGCTATATTGTAATGGGGGCTCAACTTAAGGATTGAAATAAGATCAAAACAGCTATAGGGTGTAAGGTACACTCAGAACTGGAAACGTCAACAAGGATAGGATTATTTGTTACCCCCACATATATATATATATATATATATATATATATATATACAATATATATATATATATATATACAATATATATATACAATATACAACCATATGAATATTGTGGTGATTTGCATTTATGTATTATTTTTTATTTTTATTTATAACAAGGTACAAATGCTTTGATAAAACACATTTAAATTTTTGAATAAGATGTTATTTATTATTATTTTTATTTTAAGCTGCTTATTAACAATAGATTCACAATGGTAAAGAATATAAATGATATTAATTTTATACACATGGTAAACTAAACTTTACTACGCTTCTGTTGGCTTGGTATCATAAATAGCGTCTGTTCTAGCGCGCTTGATGCTTGTTCAATGGCGGGCTAGCGTCTGTAGCTGTCCTTGCTTTTCTTGATCAGGACGACCAAAGAAAATGTTATATTAGATCATGTGATCCACCACATGTACTCCCCTTCCAGTGAAAGTTTCCATGAATCTCTTGGGAAAACGTACCGTACGACCTGAGGTAATGTTTATATTTTTCTATTCAGGTTGCTGTTGCTGCTCTTCTTTTGATCTTGATTGAGGCTCCGGTCTTACAGGTTGCGCAGGTGATGAGTCCTGAAGTATTGCTGGAGGTTAAAGTATGTAAGCTGGCTTTAGTCTGTCAATAGATATGGTAACAGTTTGTATCGTATAATACTTATAGCTTATATAAGTAGGTTGTAAAGTTCCACGTATTGCATCCTGTCTAACGGTAACGTGAGTGGTTGTACACAAGTCCTCGTGGATGAATATATTTGGTTTTGCATAATATTTTGCGAGCAATTTCATTGCTTGACGTAGTTTTAACAGAAAGGTAGGTAGTTGTATCAATGTTTTGCTGCTCGATAATAAAATCACCTGGTAAACGATTGTGTGCTCCATACATCACTTCAGATGGACTTGTATCAAATTCTGGAACGACAATGGAACGAAGTCCGAGGAGTTCAAGTGGTAGTTGAGGTATCCAATTGTTGATTACCTGTGTTTTTAGTCTACACTTTAGGTCACGGTGCCATCTCTGAATGTTTCCTTTTCCTACGGGATGGTAAGTCGTTTTTTTAATGTGATAAATACCGAGCAGGTGAGTAAGATGTCGAAAAAATGAGGATTCGAATTGTGAACCTCTATCCGTTGTAATACAAGCTGGAATGCCAAAACGACTTATCCATGTTGACATAACGACTTTTGCAATATTTTCTGCTGTGGCGTCGTTGACTGAAACTGCTTCAGGCTATCTCGAAAATCGATCTATCATAGTGACGAGGTGAGTATATCCTTAAGATAGTGGTATAGGGCCCACAATGTCCGACCGATGCTGTACCTCTGAGTATGGTGCTAATGCTTGTTGACTTTCACACGTTAGCATGGTTTACATGTTCGTGACCATTGTGTAACATCCTTATTCAGACTGGACCGACCGTACGTATGTTTTTTTAATTAATTTTACTGTAGCTTTAATGCCTGGATGAGCCATTTTGTGAAAACTATTGAAAATATTTTCCCTGAGCGTTCGTGGCACGTATGGGCGAAAGTGGCCAGTCGAAGTATTACAAATCTGTTCTACATCATTTTTTATTATTTAGTTATATTATATATATATATTACAGTATTATTTTATGTAGTTTTAATGACTGTGGATTATCCAGTGGTATTTTCAACTCTTCATCTTGATTTTAAGCTTTAACCAGTTCTTCTTGACTAATGGCTGTTGGTACTATGAGTGAAATTCTCGAACACGCATCTTCTGCTACATTTTCTTTACCGGGAATGAATTTTATGTATGTGGTAAACTGATCAATAAAATCCATGTGGCAAAGCTGTCTTGGTGACGCTTTTTCCGGATTTGACGAAATGCAAATGTTAATGATTTTTGATTCGTGTAGATTGTAAACTGTCTTGCCTCCAGCATAAGTCGAAAGAATTTTACTGCTTTATATGCAGCTAATGATTTTCTGTCATAGGTGCTATATTTTTGTTCAGTTGGTGTGAGTTTCTTTGAAAAGAAGGCCAAAGGTTGAAGTGAGTTGTCCACAACTTGATGAAGTGCTCCCCCTACGTAAGTGTCCGAGGCGTCAGGAAGTGGGTGCGCGAGGAGTGTTGTCTCTGCTAAATCATTTTTTAACTGGTTAAAAATATTTAGGTGATCAGCTGTCCAGTTGAGTAGCGTCCTATCATCAGTCCGGACCTGGTGACTTTCCATTTTTAATTCTTTTTGTCGCTTCCAGGAGTTCTGCTTCAGTAAAATAGGGTATACACCTTTCCTCTATGGCTATGAATAGCCATTTCTGTGTCGCTCGTGTTGGAAACAGCTCCTCGACAGTTTTCATTAGCTTATCGCTACTTAACCTAATTCGAGGTATCATGTTGAGCTTTTTACACACAATTTTATATCCCATGCCCCAAATATCTTGGTTAACTTCTTGGCAGGTTTTTTTCCAGGCTTCTTGTTTTGCTCCTATTTTTGCATTTCTGAGGAGTTTCCTTTTTCCATTGTAATTATTTCTGAGTCTTTCTCTACTTTCTTCTGTGACTTCTTTGCTCTTATTTCCTCGAGTTAACAATCTTCTTGACCTCAAACATTGCTTTCTTAACTGGGCGATGTTATCGTTCCACCAGTACACGGGTCTACGATTTCCTCCTGCAGCTCTTTTATTAAAAGTGGCTTTTAGTGCTAGGTTTATTGCCTTCATGCCTTCATTTATATCTAATTTCTGTATTTTGTACATTTCTTTTTCCAGATTTTCCACAAAGATCGGTATTCCTTCTTTATTTATTCTCCATCTTGCTTCGCTCATTTGTGTCGTTCTAGAGTTAGCTGAAATAACAAAAGCTTTTATTGATTTAAATGTCTTATGTTAGATGTTAATGACCAATACAATTCTTTTAAGCGTTTACAAGGTAATTAATCCATGTTTACAAAAGGGCTGCGGAGTTGGTAAAAATAGTATTCATATATATATATGTGGGTTATTTTTTGAAGGAGTAATTTTAAGTTAGATTATATTTAGTTTTAAGTAATAGTAAGATAACTGTAAACTAGGGTAGAAATCTTGGATAAGAACGGGGTTATATTTAAATGTATAAATAAACCAGTGACAGACACTAAAAACCGTTCAATGGTTAATGCTTAGCCGTTCACTTTTGATGTCGAGCGTACGTCTCAGAGAACGTGGCATATGCAACTGTTCGCTAACTTTTGAACGTGGTGCGACATGTTTTGGGCGAGGCAGAATATAAAGATTGTTATATGTGTACAGAGAGTTTTATAAAGCAAATGGCGATAGAAATATGTAAAGATTATGTATGGTCGTTATTGAGTGTTTTATAATTAAGTTAACTTTATTACGTTGTAATAATTGTTATTTTGATCATTGTTTTTGTTAGAGTTAGGCAGCAATATTAATGTTTTAGTACTAAGGTGTATTTTCATTGAAATTATTGTGCTGATAACTATAGACAATTACAACTGCGTATTATGTATTGAGACGTAAAACATTGTGAAAAGACATTTTAATCTAGTGTATTTTGTTGTGAATATAATTAAGATTGATTAACTTTATTTAGATATAAGTTTATGACTTTGATAAGTGATTAAACAAACTATTAATAACCAAACTAAGTGTTTACTCATTTTAAAAGAAACTATATTGTTGTATTGTACATCAACCTTAGGCTGATGTTAATTGTAACTTATAATTGTGGGAAAATACCTACAAATTGGGGGCTCAGAACCGGGATAAGGGCGAAACCAAGTATATTTAGTCAAAAATATATTTAACCTTAGAACCAGACTAATTGATCAGAACCGGGATAAGGGCGAAACCAAGTATATTTAGTCAAAAATATATTTAACCTTAGAACCAGACTAATTGATCAGAACCGGGATAAGGGCGAAACCAAGTATATTTAGTCAAAAATATATTTAACCTTAGAACCAGACTAATTGATCAGAACCGGGTTAAGGGCGAAACCAAGTATATTTAGTCAAAAATATATTTAACCTTAGATCCAGACTTATTGATCAGCGGAATCAAGAGGAAAACTGAAAATTATAACCATGACACAAGAATTGGACAATTTGTCAGTGGCAGAGCTACGACAAGAACTCAATTTTGTTGGACTCAGTCAGCGTGGGAATCGTGCAGAATTATTGTCAAGAATGAACTCATTCAATAGCCGTGTCGGTGAACAGAATAGGTCTGTAAACAATGAAACAGTCAATAAAACTAATTATACATTTTTAGATTTAGAATTGGCTTTACTTAAATATGATGGGCTTAAAAATGTCAGATTGTGGATTAAACAATTTGATGATTTCTGTGACCAGGCAGAAATAGATACAAAATACAGATATTTGTATGCCAGGAGATTGTTGACTGATACCGCAAAACAATTTGTTAATTTCGAAACCAGGATAATAAATTGGGATACATTTAAATCGTATTTGATTGATGAATTTGATACGAGTTTGAATAGCGCACAGGTTCACAAAATGCTTCAACAAAGGGTGAAGAAGCCAGCTGAAAGTATCCGTCAATATGTGTATGATATTTTAGATATAGCTAGACAAGCAGACGTCGAAGAAGCAGCTATTATGGATTATATCATAGCAGGAATTCGCGACAGTGCAGCCAACAAGGTAATACTTTATGGAGCTGAGAATATTGGACAACTTAGACGTAAGCTGGAACAATATGAAAAAATGAAAATGGATACCCAGGACTATGATAGGAGATCTAGGTCAGGTACCAAAACTAAAATCGAGACAACAGGTGAGAAGATTAAATGTTTTAATTGTGGTTCGATGTCACACTCATCTAAGGTGTGTCCCGATAAAGACAAGGGTTATAAATGTTTTAATTGTGGTAATTATGGACATATTAGCCGAAATTGTAATACTAAAATAAAAACTGTTAAAGCGGAACATAATGTTATGAAAGTTGCAATGATAAAATCAATTTGTGTTAATAACAGGAGTAATGTAAATGCTTTAATAGACACTGGCAGTGATTTGTCAGCAGTGCGGGAAGATTATTTTAAAACATTAAAGAATGTTAAATTATATGACTCTGAAATAACAATACGTGGTTTATCAAACTCAAGAGTAAATTCTATAGGTAGAATTGAATTGGACATTGAAATTGATTCAGAACCTTACGTGGGTTATTTTGAGGTGTTGCCATCTCATGCAATGCATATGAACATGGTGATAGGATTGGACATTATAGCTAAAGCTAAAGTAGTTATTGATAAAACCGGGGTTACATTTCATAAACTTTATAGCGATAAAGATGTAGATGAAAGTGAGGTTAAACAATTAATGACAATGAAAATAGACTATGGTGATAAAGAAAGTGAATTAGATTTATCTCATATAAACGATAAAAATGTTGTTAATAAAATACACGAGTTGGTGAACAATTATAAACCAAAAGAGTATTATAACTCTGAAATTCAAATGACAATTACGTTGAAAGATGATACTTCCATATTTTCCAGACCGCGTAGACTACCACCTGTGGATCGACAAGATGTTCAGAAACAGCTGGATGACTGGTTAGAAAAGGATATCATTCGAGCAAGTAATTCGGATTACGCAAGTCAGATAGTGTTGGTCTCCAAGAAGGATGGAACAAAACGCATTTGCTGTGATTATCGTCGTTTGAATGAACAAGCAATGAAGGATAGGTATCCACTACCTATTATTGAGCAACAAATCGACAAACTACAGGGTAGCAGTATATTGTTATAGCACACATTCCATACAACACAAAACTAACAGTGTCTCTTCAGTATCTTTGCTGACCAAGCACTCTAGAGATAGTAAAATAGTATATAAGTAATGTATTAGTCTTAATCTAATTAGTTCAAGTTCATGTATAATCTGCATCGTGCAGATAGTAATTAGCTGGCTCACCATTTGAGTTCATGTATAAACTGCATCGCGCAGTTAGTAATTGAATCAAATAAATATTATTTAAGTAAACTTAAAATAAATTGTTTTTTTTATTAAAGTCTAAATTACTCAAACTTTAATTGGCGCAGTCGTACGGATATTAAGGAATTACAATCGCTGTAAATTTTTCCATTTTTATGGTTAACTTAATATTTCGAAACCTACAAAAATAAAGTCAAAGAATAAAGTGAACTTAATAAATAGTGGAGTGAAATAGAAACAGAAAGTGAAGTGCTCCGAGGCTCATCGACCCACTAGCAGCAGCATATGGACATGAAGATCTCGCAAGGCATCGCGGTGATAATCGTAATGTGAGTACTCATTCATATTTCCTTTCTATATTCACACTTCCCAAAAACAAAAATTATTATTATTTTTACAATAATATTTCCTGTTTAAAAAAAGGAGTATAAATCGCTTATACAGGCCTAAAAACAGGTATTAAATTTAAAAAAAGGAGTATAAATCGCTTATACAGGCCTACCAAATATTAAAAATAATATTAAAATAAATATTACACAACGTAATACATAATAATTAAATAATAATTTTCTAAAAAGGAGTATAAATCGCTTATACAGGCCTACCAAATATTAAAAATAATATTAAAATAAAATATAAATTACGCAACGTAATACAATAATTAAATAATAATTTTCTAAAAAGGAATATAAATCGCTTATATAGGCCTAATGAAAATTAAAAATATCAAAACTAATACTATAATGTAATATAATAAAATACTTGCAAATTAACTATATAATAATAATAATTTTTTAAAAATAAAATGTTTACAAAATAACTTTTCTTAAATAAAAGTTACACTATAAATCAAAATGGAGACATTCCATATTTATCTAAATTATGTAAAGGAATATAATGGAAACAATTCGCTGACGAATTTTATAGAAGATTGCGAAGTGATCATAGATAATTTTGCCATATTCCCCGGTAAAAATGAAGATAAAAAAGAAGCTATTAGGAATAACGGTCTATTGCTCTCAGCTATAAAAAGCAAGATTATTGGAGACGCAGCAAGTTTAATAAAGAATAAACATATTAATACATGGGAGAAATTAAAAACTATTTTAATAAATAGTTATACTAAAAACCGCAGCCATATCCCGGATACAACAACACTTAAACGAAAGCCTAATGAGAAAGTTATTACTTATTACTTTAGATGTTTAGAATCAGTTAACAACTTTAATGTTTTGAACACACTTCACAATAAAACATCTTTAAATATGAAAGCACTGGCAAAACATCATGATTCCCTGATGGTGAGAGATTTCATAAAGGAGCTAAACGATCCTCTTGGATGTAAATTAAGACGCCAAAATCCTAACACAATGGATGAGCTTCTAGAATTAATAATAGAAGATATGACGAACCACGAAATCCATACTAACGAGGAATATAACCACCCTCACCAACAACAAGTGAAGAACACACAAGATTTTCAAACAGAGCCGTCAACACAAAAACCGTGTGAAACAATAATCGAACAAATCATTGAGAATAAAGAAATAGACAATGTACGGACGGAACTACAAGAAGTAATCATAAACAACGAGAGTACAGAAATCAAAGTACAAAACCAAAATTCAGAAGAAAAACGGGACACAGAAACAAATGAAAATAAAAACGATATCAAATTACATAAAGAAATGGCGATCAATGTGCCCACAAATATTAAAATACAAAGCCAGAATAATTCAGAAGAAGTTCTGAATACAGAAGAAAAGGAAAAAGAACTTGAAGAGTTTACCAAAACAGAAGTAAAGAAAAAGACAATTGTTGAAGTAAAAATGAAGCAAAGAAAAGTAAGCGTCAAAGAAAACACAGAAAATCAGCAAAATATGAAACAAGAATCAGAGAATCAAAATTCACAACATTTCAAAATACAAAATCAACAAAAAGTTAAGCAACAATCAAAAAATCCAAACTTTCTAGATTTTAAAGTAAACAATCAACAAAAAATCAGACAAGTAGCAGAAAAGCAAACTATACAAGAACTCGAAATAGTGAAGCAACAAAACATCAACCAAGAAAAACCAGAAAAACAAAATATACAATATTCTGAAGTAAAAAAATTACACAATATAAAGCAAGGAAAAGCAAGAAATAATAAAAATCAAAATTTTAAAATAAAAAATAAAATTGAAAAGAAAAAAAGAAACAAAGCTAAATGCATACCAGAAAAACAAGAAGATTCAGAAAACGAGGCACACACTTTGTGGATAAATGATCACAGAAAAGAAATAATTCGTGGACAGAAGATTAGAAATTCGGCACAACTAAAGCAACTATATGGAACCAAACGAAATAAAAATAATAACTGGATAGATGAATATTTGACGAATATTATGACGAATAAAAATAATAAAACATATATTGACTTTACTTTAAAGAACTTCCTGATAAGATTAACTTCAAAAAGTCTTCAATACTTCCCGAAAAAATTAAAATTTCTACCCGAACCATAACAATTCAAATACGCAATCGCAAGCAACCAGACCCACGTGACTATATAATATTTAACTCCGAAATTTAAAACTAAAAAGAATAAAACTCTAGAACGAACAACCAACCACCAACCACCTTAATAAAGAAAATTGTATGAACTATTAAAAGAATTATACAAAACAACCATTTAAATAAATTACTACAAATATTACGATAAACAGTACATTTACAAAACACAACAGACAAAAAGAAAAAGGAAATGATGAAACGAATTGAGAATCATAAACAACCACCTTAATACAGAAAATCGCATAAGCACTGGTTATCACCAGCAGTAAAACCCTATAAACATACAAATTAAGCGACATCAAGTAATAACTATTTCGATACAATTACCAACGCAGTTAAAATTATTAAAATTAATAAAAAGAGTAAATTATTTAAATTAAAATAAAGAAACACGACCTATTAATATCTACATTAACAAAAACTACATTTAAAAATAAAAGTCAATAAACCCATTGTAATGATAATACATATTAAATGTACAATAATTTAAAAAATAAACACCATCGGAAAATATAAAAACGAGCATAAAATAAAAAATGATATCAGACATCAAGAAATAAACGCAACGCACAAGGTCATTTACGAAAGATATACCCGTGTATTCTAATAAAATACGTGGAAACTGCAAGCAATTTGCAAGCAATGCAAATACCATGATTTGAACGCCGCTAAATTACACAAAAACAACTGTGAGAGCAAAATATAAGCGCATTCCACAATACCAGAGTACCCGGTATCATAAAACATAAACATGACCTATCCAAGTCAAATGTGCTATTATAAGACGTAATGAAACCCTATACTCCAGTACAAAAGATAATGCTACATTAACAAACTAAGTCAGCATTTCTAATTCAGCTACTATGATAATCCATATACTAACACATTGGAAAACACAAAAATAAAATAGCAATTTTATCTGCATAAAGTTAAGAAAATAAATACAGACAGTACAATTCATTATCATGATTAAAGCTACTGTTAAAAATCCAAATGTAGACACAGTATACATGAACACTAACAAAAAACATAGCAATAGCGGAATAAAAACATGAAACCTTTTTTAAGTAAAAGAACCACCAGAGCAATAATCAGAATCAGCAAGTAATGAAGTAATAGACGTCACATACAAATTAATTTGCGAAAGATATACGTGGTCTAGTCTACGAAAAGATGTCGAAAATTTCATCAATAACTGCAGCACATGCAAACAGTGCAAATATAAAAGAAAACCAATTAGAGCACCGCTAAATAACACCGAAACACCTGAGAGACCACTTGAGAAATTACATATAGATACGTTTGGTATAGACAATACTATAATAGATGTATTTTCAAAATAACCACAGGCATACAAAATCGCCAATAGGTCATCCACAGAAATTGCCGATAAACTAATAACGTATTTCTCACACCACGGCATACCTAATCATATTACGATGGATGGAGGAACTGAATTCTCAAATAATCTCATCAAAGAATTACTAGAATTACATAAAATCGAAATTCATATAACAACACCATACAGACACGAAAGTAATTCTCCAATAGAACGAGCACATTCCACGATACTAGAACTATATCGTATAGTGAAACATAAACATGACCTTACACCCGAAACAATTATGAAATATGCTATTATAGGATATAACGAAACCCCACATTCTAGTACAACATATAAACCTTTTGAAATAATAAATGGACACTTACAAACCAAGTCAGTATTGCTTATGGATTATGATAAAACACTCATGGACTTATACACCCAAAATCATAAAACTAAAATCTCAACCCTATACTCAAAAATTAAAGAAATAAATGCAAATCGAAAAGAACAGGTTATTAATAAGAGAAATGCTACCGTTAAAGACCCAAACGTAAAACAAGGAGATATAGTATACCTCAACACTAAATCAAAACAGGGCAAAAGCCGAATAAAGAACACAGGACCCTTTAAAGTACTAGAAGTGTCCGATACCTATATAGCTAAAATAGAAGACCTAAAAAATAAAAAATTAAGAGAAACACATGTAGATAACCTAGTGAAAACCAAAATGAAAAACCCAACTTCAAACGAACTTAACGAAGAAGGAAGTAATGTACTATTCGAATGTACTACACTACCTGTAGATAACATAGGAAAAACCAAAATGAAAAACCCAACTCCAAACGAGTTTAATGAGAAAGGAATTAACGTCCTATTCGAACACACTACACTACCTGTCGTTAAATCTAAGACAGATTATATTCTACACCTAGTTCACGACAAATTTAACCCCAGAGACGAAAAACCAAGATATTACAACGGATTCGCAAAGTTAGTAGCAAAGGACACACCCAATTTCGAATACATATTAAATAAAGCTAAAAGAACTAATAACCTCGTAGAGGGCCTATACAAACTCACGCGAGGCAGAACATTTGGACACACAATAAATCTTGTCTGCAATCAACAAAACTGCCTTGACAAACTTGCCAAATTTCTAAAAGAATTTGAAAATTCACCAACCGAATTAATAATACGAATGCCCCCTATAGCACAAGGACTTTTTAATAGAACAAAAGAAGAGGTCCTAGAAGTATTTAAACGGCATGGGCCCACAAAGCACAAATACATCATGCACTCAAATCCCGAAATACAAATGAATTATTTATTTATTAATTAATTATAAATAAATATATTAAAAACACGATCAAGTACTAAGAAATCCTGATTGTTGCAGGATCATCACCGCAATCAACACCAGCGATATTAACGAATGCCGAATTATTAAAATCACTGATAACCCAGGATTATATCCTGTGCAACTAGGAACAGCCCAAAACATCAAGGAATATTGGACTTTAGTCAAGAAAATAGATTTGGACCCCTTAATAAAATATTATAACCACGTACACTTG
Source organism: Panorpa germanica (assembly GCA_963678705.1). Lineage (NCBI taxonomy): Eukaryota > Metazoa > Arthropoda > Insecta > Mecoptera > Panorpidae > Panorpa > Panorpa germanica. The sequence goes on from OY783214.1 coordinate 1,849,577, forward strand.
ACTAGAGAAGATATTAAAACGAAATTAGAAAAAAAGAAATTTACAAGATATGGGCACAGCACTGCTGTAATGGACATCCTGGATATGGAAATAAGTAGAAAATTTAAACAAATTCTCCCAACTCGAAGAGAAAAAAGAGGCTTCATAGATGGCTTAGGTACTGTTTGGAAAGCAATCGGTGGAAACCTAGACGCTAACGACGGCGAGCGTATAAATTTAGCCCTGGAAACACTTGATAATAAACAAGAAACTCTAAATAAAGCTATATCTAAACAAATAAAATTAACGAACGATATACTCGATCAATTTAAATCGGCCCTACACACCATTGATTCTAATCAAGAAGAACTAGATAAACGTACCAAATTCCTAATGAACGATATCGATAAACTCCAACACCAAGTATTTAACATCTTTATAACAGAATCGATCGGACTTGTCAGTCAATCAATGCAATTACTTTTGCACCTACTAAGAACCATTGAAACTGACATAACATTCGCTAAACTGAACACGCTTAGTGGTTCAATCCTAGAACCTGATCACCTATTAGCAGAATTACAAGCAATAAAGGAACATGTTGATACAACCAAACATATCAAACTGCCTTACGATATTACATCAGAGAACATTCAACAATATGAAACTATTAGCAAAGTCAAAGCATACACCAATAAGAACTTAATCGTTTTTGTAATAAATATACCACTAGTAAACCCTAATATATTTACGTATTATAAACTATATCCAATCCCCATACCTTATAACAATAAATTCCAAATGATTATTCCCAGAACCCAATACACCATTGTGAATGAGTATAAACATGTAGATTTTAATGCACCCTGCAAAGAAATATATAACAATCAATTCCTATGCAAGCTTAGCGAACCACTCAACATCGAGGAAACCACCTGCGAGATAGAACTAATTCAAAACCAGCCACCCAGCAAATGTCAACCCTTAGTGATTTCTCTAACCGGTATCAAGATCCAGAACATCGAATTCAACACCTGGATGTTAATCACAAATGACGAAATCAGTGGCACCTTAACATGCAACAGCCAGCGTGACATACGTCTACAAGGAACGTATATAATACACCTTGCACGAGATTGTCAATTTTCTGTTTCAGATAATACTCTTCAATACATGGATATAGAAGAGAAAGTCGAAGCCTGGAACACCATTTCCCTGCCGAAAATACCAGAGATCCAAAACAAACACCTAAACATCTCTACCGTGACCAACCTAAAACACCTGGACCTGGGCAACGTAGACAAGCTACAGACCACCCTAGCCCTACTACCTGAAGACTTCGATGACAGAAAAATCCCAGACTATGTGCACATAATTAATTATACACTATTACCCATATTATTCATAATAATTACTATTGTAGTATATAAGATAATCAAATATTTTAGAAAAATAAAAATAATAAAAAATGAAAATGCACAAGAAATAGATAGCAAAAATATTGAAGAGTTGCAAAAACCTTTTGCTACATTTGAAGCATAAGATTTTATCTTATAGGGGAGGTGTTATAGCACACATTCCATACAACACAAAACTAACAGTGTCTCTTCAGTATCTTTGCTGACCAAGCACTCTAGAGATAGTAAAATAGTATATAAGTAATGTATTAGTCTTAATCTAATTAGTACTTTAGATTAGTCTTACTCAAGTTCATGTATAATCTGCATCGTGCAGATAGTAATTAGCTGGCTCACCATTTGAGTTCATGTATAAACTGCATCGCGCAGTTAGTAATTGAATCAAATAAATATTATTTAAGTAAACTTAAAATAAATTGTTTTTTTTATTAAAGTCTAAATTACTCAAACTTTAATTATATTCACTACATTGGATTTGGAGAACGGGTTTTTTCATGTACCAATACGTGAGGATTGCAAGAAGTATACCTCGTTTGTTGTAGAAAATGCGCAGTATGAATTCAACAGGGCACCATTCGGTTTTTGTAACTCCCCTGCTGTATTTCAAAGACATGTAAATATTATTTTTAGGGAATTAATGCAAAAGGGTATAGTAGTGTTATATTTAGATGATATTGTGATACTTGCCACGAGTTTGCAGGAAGCTCTGACTAATTTTGAAAAGGTGTTACAGACAGCTTCGGAGCATGGATTAAAAATAAAATGGAAAAAATGTTAATTTTTGAAACAGGAAATTAATTACTTGGGATATGTAATTAAACAAGGTACTGTTCGTCCCTCTAAGGATAAAGTCAAAGCAGTCAAGCATTTTCCGATGCCGAAGACCACGAAACAAGTACAAAGCTTCTTAGGTTTGGTGGGCTATTTCCGAAAGTTTATACCACAATTTGCTAAGTTAGCGAGGCCTTTGAGTGAGTTACTCAAAAAGGACAGTCATTTCAAGTTTGAATATGAACAAGTAAGTGCATTTAACAATTTAAAAGATTTGTTATTAAAAGACCCTATACTCAAAATATTTAGATATGGAGTATACACAGAATTGCATACAGATGCCAGCAAGGATGGTTATGGTGCTATGTTACTACAAAAATGCAATATTGATGACAGTATGCATCCAGTTAGTTACATGAGTAGAAAAACCACTGCAGCGGAACGAAATTATCATTCTTACGAATTGGAGGTACTAGCGATAGTAGAAGCTCTAAAGAAATACAGGGTTTATTTAATTGGGCAGCCATGTAAGATAATTACCGATTGCAATGCATTTAATATGACGTTAAAGAAAAAAGATTTAGGAACACGCGTAGCAAGGTGGGTTTTATTGTTACAAGAATATAATTATACCATTGAACATAGATCAGGAACCAGGATGAGGCATGTAGATTCTCTAAGCAGAAATCCAGTAATGTATTGTATAGAATCGTCAGTAATAACGAAATTACGAAATGCTCAGTTGAAGGATGATCACATTGTTAAGAAGATAGAGACAATACAAGCAAAAAATTATGCAGGAAAGTATTTAATAGAAAATTAATTATTATACAGGTTGAAAGACGATCAAAAGCTGTTAGTAGTACCGAGTAATATGCATTCAGAAATAATACGTAAAGCACACGATTTAGGACATTGTGGATTGCATAAATGTCAAGAAATAATTAACAGAGAATTTTGGATCAATGATTTAGCTGGAAAAGTTAAAAACTGTATAGATAATTGTGTAAACTGTATATTAGCAAGCAGAAAAGTAGGTAAAGTAGAAGGTTACTTAAACTCTATACCTAAGGTAGGTTTACCTTTAGACACATGGCATATAGATCATTTAGGACCTTTACAAACAACAGGCAAAAAGTATAAACATATTCTCGTTATAGTAGATGCTTTTACAAAATTTGTTTGGTTGTTTCCTACTAAGTAAACAGGCACCGATGAAGTAATACAGAAATTGAAAGTAATAGCAGAAGTATTCGGAAACCCAAGAAGGATAATTTCTGACAGGGGAACCGCTTTTACTTCAACAGATTTCAAAGATTATTGTACTGTAGAAAAAATTGAACATGTGTTAATAACTACGGGAGTACCAAGGGGCAATGGCCAGGTGGAACGAATAAATGGAATTATTGTACCTGTGTTAGCGAAGTTAGCTCTAAAGGATCCAAGTAAGTGGTATTTACATGTTAGTAAACTACAGTTAATGCTAAATAGTACTTTTCAAAGAGGTATTAAAATGACACCATTTGAATTAATGATTGGGGTTAAAATGAAAACCAAACAAGACATGAAAATAATAGAATTGATTACAGAAGAAATACAAAATGAGTTTGTAGAGAAACGTGAGAAGCTGAGAGAAGAGGCTAAAGGAAATATACTAAAAATTCAGCAGGAAAATAGGACTAGCTACAATAGAAAATGCAAAGCACCAAGAAAGTATACCCTGAACAGTTTAGTGGCCATACAACGTACACAATTTGCAACAGGAGCTAAAGTTAAAGCTAAATGACCTTTGGGACCATACAAAATAATGAAAATTAAAGGAAATGATCGTTATGACGTGGAGAAGGCAGAAGAATGTGAAGGACCAATAAGAACTTCTACATCAGCGGACATGATGAAACCATGGGCAGGATGATTTAGCAACTGAGGACAGTTACTAGTCAGGAAGGGCCGAGTTGTGGGTTATTTTTTGAAGGAGTAATTTTAAGTTAGATTATATTTAGTTTTAAGTAATAGTAAGATAACTGTAAACTAGGGTAGAAATCTTGGATAATGTATAAATAAACCAGTGACAGACACTAAAAACCGTTCAATGGTTAATGCTTAGCCGTTCACTTTTGATGTCGAGCGTACGTCTCAGAGAACGTGGCATATGCAACTGTTCGCTAACTTTTGAACGTGGTGCGACATGTTTTGGGCGAGGCAGAATATAAAGATTGTTATATGTGTACAGAGAGTTTTATAAAGCAAATGGCGATAGAAATATGTAAAGATTATGTATGGTCGTTATTGAGTGTTTTATAATTAAGTTAACTTTATAACGGTGTAATAATTGTTATTTTGATCATTGTTTTTGTTAGAGTTAGGCAGCAATATTAATGTTTTAGTACTAAGGTGTATTTTCATTGAAATTATTGTGCTGATAACTATAGACAATTACAACTGCGTATTATGTATTGAGACGTAAAACATTGTGAAAAGACATTTTAATCTAGTGTATTTTGTTGTGAATATAATTAAGATTGATTAACTTTATTTAGATATAAGTTTATGACTTTGATAAGTGATTAAACAAACTATTAATAACCAAATTAAGTGTTTACTCATTTTAAAAGAAACTATATTGTTGTATTGTACATCAACCTTAGGCTGATGTTAATTGTAACTTATAATTGTGGGAAAATACCTACATATATATATATATATATATATATATATATATATATATATATATATATATAAATTAGCTTTTACATATAAAATATGATTCATTTTCTATATAAGTTCTCTTGTGTTCCAAAGTTTTTTGTAAATAAATAATTCTATTTATTTTACCAATTCGATTTTGTTGTTGTTTGTCGTTGTTTGTTGATTGATGTTGGATGTTGGATATTGTATATTTAATATAATTATAATTCAGTCATTGTATCTTGAAGAGAAAGGTTCTTTATTAAGTTTCTCCAAAGGAAAATAATATTAAATAATCAACTTTACAAGAGTGCTAATAACAAGTGGGATCAATAGACGCAAGAATTAATTTTACATCTACTGATGGTACTTATTCACCTTTAGTAAGTAAATCATAAGAGATACAGTGCAATTAGTGTAAAGATAGTAATATCGCAATATTGTCCATTGTTTTCTTCTTTTTGCTGAAATATCCATTGTTTTGTGAAACAATAAATTCTATTGTAATTATTGAAATTGTGCTCACTAGAAATAGGAATCATGATACTAGTGAAGTGTAAAGACTTTAATTTTAAATTGATTTAATTTGTGGATTAAAAATCGGTATGTGTGGAGAGTGAGCAAGCGTCCTCTCAAGGACCGGATTATTAACAGCCCCAGTTACGCTTTGGTGATGAGTCATACGAACGACTCATTTTACCCCTTTAGTAAGGCAAGTAAGATGCAGAGAACTCCGCCCAAGCAAACAAAGGAACCGCAAGCGGGAACAAAAGAACAAATGGAATTAGAAAGTCAGTCATTACATCCAAAGACAACTATTACCTATCAAGAAAAAAACAATGCTTTAAATACCGAAAATGAGAAACAGTTATATACTGCACTGAAAAAGGAAAGAGCAGAAAAAACAAAACTACTTGAAAAAGTCGAACAATTGGAAGCGCGGATGCGCCAATTGGAAGAAAGGGAAAGCAGTCGGGCTGATTACAAAACAAGTAGTCAAACTGAAGCTGATAAATAGGAGACAGATGAAGATAAATTAAATAGGGAGACCGATTGGATCGTAAAAAAGAGAAAATCCAAAAAACGCAAACCAAATACATCACCTTAAATCTCTCCTGAAAAAGATGTAATCAAAAACCAACCACAAGCTAAAAACGATACTGAAATTGATCAACAACGAAATGAGAAACCAATTAAGACAAGTGTTCGTCCGCCACCTATTAATGTAGGGGGTATAAAGGAATATAAGATACTCTATGAAATCTTAAAAATACAACCGATCAAGAATGCAAGGTAACGGCACTGAGTAATAACGCATGGAAAATTAATACACCTGATCCCAATGCGTACAGAGCGTTAGCGCATAAATTTAATGAGGGAAAATTTCAGTGGCACACATATGAAGACAAGAATGAGAGATCAATCAAGGTCATGGCTAAAGGATTACATCCTTCATGTGAAAAAGATGACATCATTGCAGATCTCAAAGCTAAAGGACTAAACGTGTTGGATGCTGTAAACATCATTAAAAAAGATACAAGGATCCAGGAAAATGGTGAAAAAGTAACTACAAAGCGAGGACTACCACTAATCATGCTTACCTTTGACAACAAAGAAAGCATAGAAAAAATTTACGCCATTAGAACCATACTTAACATTATTGTTAAAATAGAACCAATACGTAAAAATACTCGGTTAATTCCACAATGCAAGAGATGTCAGGAATATAACCATACCCAAAGCTATTGCAAGAAAGATCCGAGATGTGTTAAGTGCGCTGGCAAACATAATACCCTGAACTGCACGGTTAGCAAAAATACAACGCCCATATGCGTCAACTGTAAAGGAGATCATCCAGCTAGCTACAGAGGATGTGTAGTGGCCATAGAACTTCAAAATAGAAGAGACAATCTTTCAAAGCCGAAGCAACAGACACAACCCAGACAAACGCAAGAAAAAGACAATTATCCCGTTCCTAGCATAAGCAGCGAAATGCCAAGAAAACTATATAGCAAAATTGTCAGCGGAGGAGAAGAAAAATCAACAATTGAAGGAATGCTTAACTTGATTTTAAACAGCATGAATGAACAACAAATTGTCAACAAACAAATATTTGAAAAAATTCAGAGTTTAGAAACTGAATTGAAAACAATGCGTCAAAAAAATAGAAATAAATAACGTGGTAACAATAGCTGTCTGGAATGCAAACGGATTACTAGGACGCATTCATGAACTAGAGCTATTCATGCGCTTACAGAAAATTGATATATGCCTTGTGTCGGAGACACATTTTACACGAGAGTCGTATATTAAACTTAATAACTTTAACATATACAAGTCAATTCATCCGGCAAATAAAGCGAGGGGAGGAACCGCCATAATAATTAGTGAAAGAATTAAACATAACGCTGAAGTAAACATCGAAACAGATGAAATGCAAGTGACGATAGTGTCAGTGCATATACAAAATAAAACATTCAAAATATCAGCCATATATTGTCCACCAAGATATAACTTAAAAAAAGAAAACTACGTAATCCTGTTCAAAACATTAGGCAACAAATTTATTATTGGGGGAAATCTCAACGCCAAAAACACTTTCTGGGGCTCTCGAGTAACCACGGCCAAAGGAAAGGAGCTCTACCAGGCTGGATGCGAACAAAAGTGCGACTTCCTATCCACAGGACTGCCAACGTACTGGCCAACAGATTGTGATAAAATTCCAGACCTGATTGACTTTTTTATTATTAAAGGACTGTTGAGGAACTATATGCACATTGTTAGTGATGAAACAATATCGTCGGATCACACTCCGATTATACTCACCATTAGCAGCTCGGTAATAATAAAAAGTGCACCACCAAGCCTTACTAATAATAGAACCAACTGGGAAAGATTCCGTGAAGATCTTGAGCTAAGAATAAACCTACAAACACCGCTAAAAACATCGAAACAACTAGAAGACGACATCGACTTGTTAGTGAAACAAATTCAAAACGCAGCGTGGAGAAATACTCCGATAATGAAAAGTAAAGGAAATCTTGATGTGAAGTTCCCACAGGAGATAAGAGAACTAGTAAGTAAAAAGCGGAGAGCTAGGAGGAAATAGCAAATGAGTAGAGCACCACAGGACAAAACCACACTAAATTCATTAGTAAACAAGTTAAAGGAGCTGCTGAGAGAATTCAAGAATGATAGCTCAGTACCTGAGCGGACTCTCTGCAGAAAAAGACACAGAGTACTCACTGTGGAAAGCAGCAAAAGCCATAAAGAGACCGAAGAATCAGAACCCACCTATCAAAAAAGGAGACGGATCTTGGATGGTCAACAATAAACAAAAAGCCGACTTATTCGCTGATCACCTAGAAAAGACATTCAAACCGTATCCACGACAGACTACTGAGGAAGAAATCAGATGCAGCAGAAGAACGGAGAACCAAAAAATTCTTCCAGTCACTCTTAAAGAACTAAAGAACGTAATAAAGAGCGATTTGAACGCTAAAAAGGCCCCAGGATTTGACCTTATAACAGGTAAGGTTATAAAGGAACTACCTGATATAGCATTGAGAAAGCTCCTACACCACTACAATGCAGCTATCAGACTACTATATGTTCCTAGTCAATGGAAAGTAGCTGAAGTGATAATTTTACCTAAACCCGGTAAACCACCATATGAGATTACAAGCTATCGGCCAATTTCATTATTACCAGTATTATCAAAAATATTCGAGAAGCTACTGCTGAAGAGACTGAAGCCAATAATATCTGAAAGAAATCTAATCCCTGACCATCAATTCGGATTCCGAAGTAAACACACGACCATTGAACAAGTCCATCGGATTACAAATATTATTGAAAAAGCACTGGAAACTCAACAACTATGTTCATGCGTGTTTCTTGATGTGGCACAGGCATTCGACAAGGTATGGCATCAAGGATTATTATACAAACTGAAAAAAGATTTATCTGGTGATTGGTACCATATTCTTAAATCTTATCTCGAATGTAGACACTTTAGAGTGAAAGTGGACGATGAGTACTCAGATATGAAACAGATAAAAGCAGGAGTTCCGCAAGGCAGCGTCCTTGGTCCAGTTCTGTACTTATTACTTACTTAGTACCTAAGAACAGTAAAATAGCCACATTCGCAGACGACATAGCGATAATGGTTGTTGGGAAAAATAAGGAAGAGGTTACCAGAAAACTACAGGATTCACTAGACGAGGTTTGCAAATGGACAAAGAAATGGCGAATTAAGCTGAACGAAGCCAAATCCACGCACATCAACTTTACAAATCGAATAACTACTCCTCTCACAATTACTATCAACAGTCAAAAAATGCCCTATTTCAACACAGCGAAATACCTTGGCATGACGCTTGACGCGAAACTCAAGTGGAAGGAGCATGTTAAGATAAAAAGAGAACAGCTTAATAATAAATTTAGGAAAATGCACTGGCTGATGGGAAAACATTCTCAGCTTACAGTGCACAACAAACTGTTATCGTATAAGCAAATACTGAAACCCATATAGACTTATGGTATACAACTTTGGGGTTGTACCAAGAAAACAAATTTAACAAAAATTCAGACTTTCCAAAACAAAGTACTACGGAGCATTACAAATTCGCCCTGGTACATACGGAATGACAATTTACACCGTGATCTAAAGATGCCCATCGTAGACGAAGAAGTCAGGAAGGCAGCAAGCAAACATCTACTGCGACTGCAGAACCACCAGAATGAAGAAATTCTGCAGCTGCTTAATAACAGAGAGAGTCTGCGCAGATTGAAGAGGATCAAGCCGGAAGACTTGACCCTGTGATTCTGCTACTACAAACCACACACGTTTTAAAATTTTGGAACTAGTCAGTGGACTAGAACTGAACAATTATACTTAACTTTTTATATATAAATTACTAGATAAGCCACGCTTAGTTGTAATATTCTTGTAAATAAAAAAAAAAAAAAAAATTTATTATAATATTGAAGGGTTTTGCTAGATATTGAGAATTAAAAAACAAAAGAAAAAAATATAAGAAATGTCAAAAGAAACATACTGAAGTTGTGATATGAGTTTTAGAACTCTGATATTAGAGACTTATCATCTTGTTTTGATTGTATCAACCGGCGTTGTCCGTATGTGTTAAATTTATTTAATAAGTATGTAATGTGAATCTGCCGTAACAATTACCGTTATCTACAAATTACTTATAAGGAGTCAAGTGAAATAATTTTAACTTCAATAAAAATAACATATGCTGCTAATGTCTAAGCAAAATATTCATTTAAAGATATAATTAATATTAAGTAACTCCAGAGTGATATTATTAAACAATATGAAAATACAATTTCCGTACAAGCTAATTTCGTAAGCATTACGTAACCATTCAAAGTCGTAACAATCTGCATATGTTAATAATATAATAAATATAAAATATGACAAATAACTTAATACTTAATACAAATAGTTAATATAACCAAACCGCTGGATTTCCTGGAAACCCGTAATTTTAAAAAACTAAATAATGTTTTTTAACTTTTTGCTCTATAACTTTTAATTCATAGAAGATAAAAAGTTGAAATTTGGCATGTGTATTACGGTGTTCAGTGCTTACAATTTTTAAGCATTAGAAATTAAAAAATTAAAAATTGGAGGGCGGGATAGGAAACTTTAAAGAAAACTCAAATTTTGGTTTACATAATAATGAAATATTATTAAGAGAGAAAATTTCGAAAATTTTATTTGGGGGAACAAATGCGGTTTTTGCCGAGCGTAAAAATTGGGCTAGAAAGTTTTAAATTTAAGGGCTATTCACATGGGCTGAAAAGTCCCGGGCCTAACAAAGAAAACATTTTTTTTTTTGGTTCAAAATTAGCTTTATTCATCAACGTAATCTCCATCAAGAGCAACGCAATCATTCCAGCGCCGCTCTAACATTTCAATACCACTTTTGTAGAACGATTTATCTTTTGCCTCAAAATAGGCCTCAGTTTCTGCGATAACCTCTTCATTCGTGCGAAATTTCTTACCGGCGAGCATTTTTTTCAGGTCTGCGAACAGGCAGTAGTCGCTGAGAGCCAAATCTGGCGAATACGGTGGATGTGGGAGCAATTCGAAGTTCAATTCATGTAGTTTTGCCATTGTTTTAATTGACTTGTGACACGGTGCGTTGTCTTGATGAAACAAAAAAATTTCTTTGCCATATGCGGTCGTTTCTTTGCAATTTCGGCCTTCAAATGCTCCAATAACGCTATATAATATTCACTGTTAATGGTATTTCCTTTCTCAAGATAGTCGATGAATATTACACCTCGCACATCCCAAAATACCGAGACCATAACCTTTCCAGCCGATTGTTGTGCTTTCGGGCGCTTTGGACGAGGTTCACCAGTTGCTGCCCACTCAGATGACGATCGTTTTGATTCCGGAGTGAAGTGATGGATCCATGTTTCATCCATTGTCACATATCGACGCAAAAATTCCGGATTGTTACGTTTAAACATGGCCAAACACTGCTCAGAATCATCAACACGTTCTCGTTCTTGGTCAACAGTAAGCAAACGCGGCACCCACTTTGAACAGAGCTTTCTCATAGTCAAATGCTCATGCAATATAAAGCCAACACGATCTTTTGATATCTTTACGATGTCAGCTAACTTACGCAACTTCACTTTTCGATCATTCAAAACGATTTTGTGGATTTTTTTTATGTTTTCTGGTGTTACCGCCTCATTTGGACGTCCACAGCGTTCTGCATAATCGGTGTCTCTACGACCACGTTTGAAGTCAGCAAACCAACGATTTATTGTTGTTTCTGATGGAGCGAAGTCCCCATAACACTTTTCAAGCCATTGCTTCGCTTGAACGGTATTTTTTCCCATCAAGAAGCAGTGTAAAATTAAAACACGAAATTGTTTTTGATCCATTGTTTTGAAAATAACAAAAGTAGCGTCACTCTTAGCACAATAACTCACAAACTACTGAATAGAATATCATGGAATTTTAACAGCTGTCTTTTGAAGGTTAGTATTAACTAAAAAAGATGACTGCAATAAAACTAGCGCCATCTTTGTGTTAGGCCCGGGACTTTTCAGCCCATATGCTATGTGTAAATTCTAGTATTTTTATAAATGATTTACTGTAGTTGGAGGATTTTGCGTAGTTAGTTAAATACATATGAAGTATATATATATATATATATATATATATCATGCTTACCTTATCATGAGAAGAGAAGACGCAAGCTTTTCAGAAAAGCAGGAAGATCATGAGATCGCCAGTTCGGAGCAGCTCAATGTCAGACCTGTTCTGTAAATCGGACAAATCTACTGAGAGGAACGTCGAAATGGTAGAAAATGAAAAGAAGAGGAAAAGAATTGAGAATCCGGAAAAGGATGAAAACATAGAGAAACAAGTGGAGCCAAATGAAATCCAACATCTCATTCAAATGATTGTTAGAGAAACAGCGAAACTGGAGAAAATTGTTAAAGAAAACTTTAATACAAAGAGAGAAATTAGAGACATCTCAGCCAGACTGAACCTTCAGGTCGGAAAACTAAAAGCAGAAGGGATACAAAAGGCAATTGGAAGTTTATCTATAAGAGGAAACACTGCAGAAATGGAAACTCAAACTGATACCGAGAAAATAAAAGAAATAGCTCCAAAAGGAGAAAGGGAAGAAAAGAAAATAACAACGAAAGATGCAGAAACTCAAACTACTACTCCTGAGGAAAACAAGAATGCGATACAAATAGAAGGCAAAATAGCGAAATTCAAGCAGGAAAGGACAGGAGACATAAACTTGGCAGAGGCTTTAGATCTAGTTCACGCAAGTTGGCCTACGGAAGCATTTAAGTCAACTAACATGGTAAGAGGTGGAGTTATGCAGGCATCAAAGGACAAGGATACGATATTGGTGATGGACCAAGAGGTGAGCGAGGATAATCCTCTTGTAAGACGGCTAAGCGAAAGAATACCGCAGATAGAGGATATTATCAGAAGAAAACTGATACAACCAGGAAAACTAATATGCATGGAGAATAAAAGCATTATAATCCAGGATAACGGAGAAAAAGAAGCTGGTAGCAGTTACACATATCTCGCTGGACTGAACGGGGCAAAAGTGAACACTGAAAACATAAAGGACGTAACAGCGTTATTAGAGAAAGTAAAAACCATCTCTGGAAAGGAGGGAAGGAAAGAACTCATATTTATATGCTCGAAGGATGGGCTGGAGTTCCAGCTTCGCAAAATAATAGAACTCATTTTTGGAGATCAAGGTTATCACATAATTCTACATACGAGAAGTGAAGGAAAAACAGTACAAAAAACACAAGATTGGCAACTTGCTGGAAGGACCGGAAAGGCGACAAGCAGAGAAATAGTGCTGGTTAAACCGAAGGGAGAAGGAAGAACATATGTTGATACTGTTAGAGAGATGAAGAAAAATATTGATATAGAGGAACTAGACGTCAAAATAAAAAACATCGAAAAAACACCGGAGGGCTACGTAAAGCTGAGTGTTTCCGGAGGTAAAAAAAGAAACGGGGAATCGCTAAAAGCAGCGGTACAACAGAAAATGGGAAATTCGGTGGAAGTAGAACTTGTCCAACGACAGAAGAACATAATAGTCATCGACATAGATGAAACTATCTCCGAAGAGGAAATAGTAGAAGCTATACAGAAGGAACTAGGTGACTCCGAATCTGGTGAGAAAGGCATCACTATAAAAATGGCACTGAAGCCAAACAGCCGGGGGCTTCGATACGCGAATGTTATGTTACCCGTTGATAGCGCTTTACGTCTCCTGTCTAATGTAAGGTTGAAAATAGGATGGAGTAGGTGCAGAATAGTAGAAAGACTAGCACCAATAAAGTGCTTCAAATGTCAAAACTACGGACATTTTGCGAGTTCGTGCAAAAATGAGGAAGACACGAGGGAAAAATGCCTGAAATGTGGAGAGGCAGGACATAGGGCGAAGGAATGCTCTAATGAAGTGTATTGCTGGACCTGCAAGATAAAGGGACACAGCGGAAGGGAAAGGATATGTCCAAAATACAAATCCCTAGTGAGTGAACTAATGAGGAAAAGGATTGACTCACCCGCTAAATATGGAATTAAAAATACTGCAAGTTAACGTAGACCGTGGACTGGCAGCGTTTGATCTGCTGCACAGCACCTGTCTCAGCAGGAACATAGACATCGCTATTGTTGCCGAACCGAACAAGAAGCAAGTCACTAAAGGACCATGGTTTAAGGACATGAATATTGACGCAGCCATTAGAGTATACAACAGAGAAGTGGATGTGCTTAAATGTGGCAATGAGCAGAAAGGCTTCGTATGGGTAGAGCTAAAGGTAGTAGTTATCTATTCGTGCTACGTATCGCCCAACATATCTGTGTGCGAATTTGAGCTGTACCTACAGCAACTGGGTGATAGCATCAGAAGGCAAACCAAAGAGGTGATTGTAGCTGGTGACCTTAATGCGAAGTCACGTATATGGGGTTCTACCAAAGAAGACAAGAGGGGCTTAGCGCTTGTGGACTGGATGGCCGAACTTTCATTAGTTGTGCAGAACAGAGGACACGAGCCAACGTTTGTAAGAAGAGGCAGCGAATCACATATTGATGTAACACTGACGTCTGAGCTAATAGCAAATAAAATAACAGAGTGGAAAGTAACTGACGAAGAAAACCTTAGCTACCATAGGAACATCTACTACAAGGTCAACTCTAAACATACTAGTATGGCACAAAAGAACGAAGTAAAATGGAGTATAAGGAAAGAAGGCATACCGATCTTCGTGGAAAATCTTGGAAAAGAGATAGACAGCAACCAAGGACTTGATGCAAGGACAGGCATGATGGCAATAAAACGAGCACTAGACAACACATTTTGTAAGAGAGCTAGAGTAGGAAAACGAAATCCAGTGTATTGGTGGAACGACAACATTGCCCAATTAAGGAAAAAGTGTCTGAAAGCAAGGAGAAATCTCACCCGCGGAAACAAAAGCAGCAATGTCACTGAAGAAAACAAGGAAAGCTTGAGAAATGACTACAAGGATAATCGGAAAGCGCTGAGAAACGCAGTCATTAGAGCAAAACAAGAAGCATGGAAGAAAACCTGTCAAGAAGTGGACGAAGACGTATGGGGAATGGGTTATAAAATAGTATGCAAAAAGTTTAATATGATGCCCCGTGTTAAACTAAGTACACTAAAGCTAAGAGAAACAATTAGGGAATTATTCCCAACACGCTCGGAAAACAAATGGCTACGCAAAGACATCGACGATACGTGCATACCCTATTTTACGAAGGAAGAATTGCTGGAAGCGTTGAAGCGAACAAGAAATGGGAAAGCACCAGGACCGGATCAAATACCACCAGAGATTATCAAAGCAGCAATTAGGGAATTCCCAAAAGAATTTCTCGAAATTATGAACAAACAACTGGAAAGTGGTATATTTCCAGCAATATGGAAGACAGCAAAAGTGGTATTGGTGCAGAAGCCAAAAAAACCAGGAGATCTTGAAGAAAAGTATAGGCCAATATGCCTCTTGGATGTTATGGGGAAAGTCCTGGAGCGGCTCATAGCTAACAGATTAGATGAAGAAGTCGAACCAAATCTATCAAAGAAGCAATACGGGTTCAGAAGGAAGAGGTCGACCATCGACGCTATGTGGAGCATTATGGAATCGGTACAGAGCATTAAAGCAAAAGCCCACCAGAACAGAAAACACGCAGTATTGGTTACGCTCGACATTAAAAACGCTTTCAACTCAGCACCATGGGACGGCGTCATGGAAGCGCTGAAAAAATTCGGAGCCAGCGAATACCTGACTAGAATAATAGGAAGCTACCTGGAGGATCGCTGGATAACAGTCGAGGGAGAACAAATAAGGGTAACCTGCGGAGTCCCACAGGGATCGGTACTGGGGCCCTTACTATGGAACATACTATATAACGAGGTACTTAAGATCAAGCTACCGGAAGGCGCATCTATCATAGGATTCGCAGACGATACAGCTCTCATAGTAGAGGCAAAAACGGAGCAAGTGTTGGAAGCTCACACAAATGTGGCGCTGCTTAGGATTGAGGCTACATTGAAGAAGAAGCAGCTGAAACTTGCGCCGGAAAAAACTGAAGCGATTATACTCTATGGTGGAAGAAAGCTAAAAGAAATAACTCTGGAGGTAGGCGGCACGGCAATTAAATCTAAGGAATGCTTGAGGTACCTGGGGCTTTACATTGCAAGAAACTCAAGTATGAAGCAGCATGTTATACAAACAGCTAGGAAATCCGAAGAGAAATTGATGACGCTAAGCAGATTGATGCCAAATCTGAAGGGTCCCAAGGCAAGTAAGAGACGGGTGCTAGCCTCTGTAGTACACTCAGTAATGCTGTATGCTGCACCGGTATGGGAAGAAGTAATGAGGCACAAAAAGTATAGGAGTATGCTGATAGGTGTACAACGCAGAACGGCAATACGCGTTAGCAGCGCTTATCGAACCATTTCGGCAGAAGCGGTGCAAGTGATTACCGGAATAGTACCACTGGCACTAATGGTGGAAGAGAGGAAAAAGATGTCTATGGACAGAGAGGTGAAACGCCAAGAACTAAGGTCAGAAACAGTGCAGAAATGGCAGAAAGAGTGGGAGAAGGATACCCGAAGGGCGGTGTGGACAAAAAGGCTGATAAAGAACATAGGCACATGGGTGAATCGAAAGCACGGAGAAGTTGATTACTTTGTAACACAACTGATCGGAGGGCATGGATGCTTCGGGAGCTACCTGAAGCGATTCAGAAAGAGAGAGACCGACATGTGCTGGTACTGTGAGCAGGTAGATACACCGGAACACACGTTCTTTATGTGCGACCGATGGGCGACTCCAAGAGAAGTAGTGCGAACGACGACAGGAACCATATTGACAGCAGATAATATTGTCAATATAATGCTGGAAAAGGAAGAGTACTGGAACGCGGTTCAAGCCTTCGCTACGAAAATACTGAAAACGAAAGAAGTGGATGCCAGCACGAAAACATAGGGAAATCGGGTATCAAGAACCAGCTTGAAGTAATGCATTATGCGGTTCCAGGCTGAATTCTAGGCGAGAAAGGGGAGGTGGTTTTAGTTGGTAGGCGGCCTCGAGATGAGGGCGAATCCAACACTTCTTGCCGCGCAGGAGCTAGCCTTTGGAAGGTTTCCCCTCCCCTACAACAAAAAAAAACAAAAAAATATATATATATATATATATATACATATATATATGTGGGTTATAATTTAAGATTAGATATAATTAGTTTGTAAGAAATTATAATTATAAAGTACTCTGTCAAATAGGTTAGGAACTTTGCTAATATTAGGATATATTTAAATGTTACTAGAGCTCCTTTCCTTTGGCCGTGGTTAATCAAGAGCCCCAGAAAGTGTTTTTGGCGTTGAGATTTCCCCCAATAATAAATTTGTTGCCTAATGTTTTGAACAGGATTACGTAGTTTTCTTTTTTTAAGTTATATCTTGGTGGACAATATATGGCTGATATTTTGAATGTTTTATTTTGTATATGCACTGACACTATCGTCACTTGCATTTCATCTGTTTCGATGTTTACTTCAGCGTTATGTTTAATTCTTTCACTAATTATTATGGCGGTTCCTCCCCTCGCTTTATTTGCCGGATGAATTGACTTGTATATGTTAAAGTTATTAAGTTTAATATACGACTCTCGTGTAAAATGTGTCTCCGACACAAGGCATATATCAATTTTCTGTAAGCGCATGAATAGCTCTAGTTCATGAATGCGTCCTAGTAATCCGTTTGCATTCCAGACAGCTATTGTTACCACGTTATTTATTTCTATTTCTTTGACGCATTGTTTTCAATTCAGTTTCTAAACTCTGAATTTTTTCAAATATTTGTTTGTTGACAATTTGTTGTTCATTCATGCTGTTTAAAATCAAGTTTAACATTCCTTCAATTGTTGATTTTTCTTCTCCTCCGCTGACAATTTTGCTATATAGTTTTCTTGGCATTTCGCTGCTTATGCTAGGAACGGGATAATTGTCTTTTTCTTGCGTTTGTCTGGGTTGTGTCTGTTGCTTCGGCTTTGAAAGATTGTCTCTTCTATTTTGAAGTTCTATGGCCACTACACATCCTCTGTAGCTAGCTGGATGATCTCCTTTGTTGTCAAAGGTAAGCATGAATAGTGGTAGTCCTCGCTTTGTAGTTACTTTTTCACCATTTTCCTGGATCCTTGTATCTTTTTTAATGATGTTTACAGCATCCAACACGTTTAGTCCTTAAGCTTTGAGATCTGCAATGATGTCATCTTTTTCACATGAAGGATGTAATCCTTTAGCCATGACCTTGATTGATCTCTCATTCTTGTCTTCATATGTGTGCCACTGAAATTTTCCCTCATTAAATTTATGCGCTAACGCTCTGTACGCATTGGGATCAGGTGTATTAATTTTCCATGCGTTATTACTCAGTGCCGTTACCTTGCATTCTTGATCGGTTGTATTTTTAAGATTTCATAGAGTCCTTTATACCCCCTACATTAATAGGTGGCGGTCGAACACTTGTCTTAATTGGTTTCTCATTTCGTTGTTGATCAATTTCAGTATCGTTTTTAGCTTGTGGTTGGTTTTTGATTACATCTTTTTCAGGAGAGATGTAAGGTGATGTATTTGGTTTGCGTTTTTTGGATTTTCTTTGGATATATATAGATATATATATATATATTTATATATATATATTTATATATATATATATATATATATATATACATATATATATGTGGGTTATAATTTAAGATTAGATATAATTAGTTTGTAAGAAATTATAATTATAAAGTACTCTGTCAAATAGGTTAGGAACTTTGCTAATATTAGGATATATTTAAATGTTACTAGCGCTGCTTTGAAACAATTTGTTGACCCCTCTAAACCGTTCGCTTACAGCATGTACAGCGAGTCTCTAAGAGAACAGGTCATTAAGCGTTCGCTAACTATTGAATGCTGTGGGGTGATTGTTAAAAAATGGCTGATACGTAGATGTACACAGTGTGTATGGCGTCATTGGTAAATTCAGAAAAATGTTGTGTTAACTAGTTGTTAATGGCATTAAGAATTATAATCAGTTTAACTATATTGCTAGGTGTAATATAAGTTATTGTTTAGACGTAAATAGTGTAGTTTGTGCATAAAAGTATAGTGTTAAATGTTAGGTTATTTTTATCATTATAAACGTTGTGAATGAAAACTATGTACTATTTATACCACGCATTACTTTGTGATATGCAATCATTGAAAGGTCTTCAAACCTAAGCATTGCATATAATCTAGTGATAATATTATTGTGAACTATTTTTGATATATTAACATTTTTGTAATATAATTGTTTTCTTTGAGAAATAATTAAATGAACTATTATTAAACAAAAGTTATGTGTTAACTTTATTTTTAATAAGCTATATTGTAATGGGGGCTCAACTTAAGGATTGAAATAAGATCAAAACAGCTATAGGGTGTAAGGTACACTCAGAATTGGAAACGTCAACAAGGATAGGATTATTTGTTACCCCCACATATATATATATATATATATATATATATATATATATATATATATATATATATATATATACAATATATATATATATATATATACAATATATATATATACAATATACAACCATATGAATATTGTGGTGATTTGCATTTATGTATTATTTTTTATTTTTATTTATAACAAGGTACAAATGCTTTGATAAAACACATTTAAATTTTTGAATAAGATGTTATTTATTATTATTTTTATTTTAAGCTGCTTATTAACAATAGATTCACAATGGTAAAGAATATAAATGATATTAATTTTATACACATGGTAAACTAAACTTTACTACGCTTCTGTTGGCTTGGTATCATAAATAGCGTCTGTTCTAGCGCGCTTGATGCTTGTTCAATGGCGGGCTAGCGTCTGTAGCTGTCCTTGCTTTTCTTGATCAGGACGACCAAAGAAAATGTTATATTAGATCATGTGATCCACCACATGTACTCCCCTTCCAGTGAAAGTTTCCATGAATCTCTTGGGAAAACGTACCGTACGACCTGAGGTAATGTTTATATTTTTCTATTCAGGTTGCTGTTGCTGCTCTTCTTTTGATCTTGATTGAGGCTCCGGTCTTACAGGTTGCGCAGGTGATGAGTCCTGAAGTATTGCTGGAGGTTAAAGTATGTAAGCTGGCTTTAGTCTGTCAATAGATATGGTAACAGTTTGTATCGTATAATACTTATAGCTTATATAAGTAGGTTGTAAAGTTCCACGTATTGCATCCTGTCTAACGGTAACGTGAGTGGTTGTACACAAGTCCTCGTGGATGAATATATTTGGTTTTGCATAATATTTTGCGAGCAATTTCATTGCTTGACGTAGTTTTAACAGAAAGGTAGGTAGTTGTATCAATGTTTTGCTGCTCGATAATAAAATCACCTGGTAAACGATTGTGTGCTCCATACATCACTTCAGATGGACTTGTATCAAATTCTGGAACGACAATGGAACGAAGTCCGAGGAGTTCAAGTGGTAGTTGAGGTATCCAATTGTTGATTACCTGTGTTTTTAGTCTACACTTTAGGTCACGGTGCCATCTCTGAATGTTTCCTTTTCCTACGGGATGGTAAGTCGTTTTTTTAATGTGATAAATACCGAGCAGGTGAGTAAGATGTCGAAAAAATGAGGATTCGAATTGTGAACCTCTATCCGTTGTAATACAAGCTGGAATGCCAAAACGACTTATCCATGTTGACATAACGACTTTTGCAATATTTTCTGCTGTGGCGTCGTTGACTGAAACTGCTTCAGGCTATCTCGAAAATCGATCTATCATAGTGACGAGGTGAGTATATCCTTAAGATAGTGGTATAGGGCCCACAATGTCCGACCGATGCTGTACCTCTGAGTATGGTGCTAATGCTTGTTGACTTTCACACGTTAGCATGGTTTACATGTTCGTGACCATTGTGTAACATCCTTATTCAGACTGGACCGACCGTACGTATGTTTTTTTAATTAATTTTACTGTAGCTTTAATGCCTGGATGAGCCATTTTGTGAAAACTATTGAAAATATTTTCCCTGAGCGTTCGTGGCACGTATGGGCGAAAGTGGCCAGTCGAAGTATTACAAATCTGTTCTACATCATTTTTTATTATTTAGTTATATTATATATATATATTACAGTATTATTTTATGTAGTTTTAATGACTGTGGATTATCCAGTGGTATTTTCAACTCTTCATCTTGATTTTAAGCTTTAACCAGTTCTTCTTGACTAATGGCTGTTGGTACTATGAGTGAAATTCTCGAACACGCATCTTCTGCTACATTTTCTTTACCGGGAATGAATTTTATGTATGTGGTAAACTGATCAATAAAATCCATGTGGCAAAGCTGTCTTGGTGACGCTTTTTCCGGATTTGACGAAATGCAAATGTTAATGATTTTTGATTCGTGTAGATTGTAAACTGTCTTGCCTCCAGCATAAGTCGAAAGAATTTTACTGCTTTATATGCAGCTAATGATTTTCTGTCATAGGTGCTATATTTTTGTTCAGTTGGTGTGAGTTTCTTTGAAAAGAAGGCCAAAGGTTGAAGTGAGTTGTCCACAACTTGATGAAGTGCTCCCCCTACGTAAGTGTCCGAGGCGTCCACCATGAGAGCTAGTGGTGCGTCATGAAGTGGGTGCGCGAGGAGTGTTGTCTCTGCTAAATCATTTTTTAACTGGTTAAAAATATTTAGGTGATCAGCTGTCCAGTTGAGTAGCGTCCTATCATTCTTTTTGTTACCATTGATAGTAACAAATAAAATATGATGTTTTTGTGCAGAGTTAGGTAGAAATTGTATATAAAAGTTTATCATTCCAAGAAAAGTTCTTAGTTTCTTCAGTGTGGTTGGTTTAAAGTAGTCTTGTACTGCTTGTACTTTGGCTTGCTGTGGTTGGATGCCTTCCGCTTTTACGGTAAAACCCAAAAAAATCGACACATTGAACGCTAAAAACAGATTTTAATAACGTTTAACACTGATTCAATGTAATTTTTGTGTTGCATTTCATCATCTGACGCTATTAGTATGTCGTTAAAATATGAGAATGCAAATGATAGATCTTATAGAATTTGATGCATAAATCTCTGAAATGATTGTGTACCATTAAATAGTAATTTGTTTTTCATGGAATAAACTTCCTTTTCACGCATAAAAAATTAAATATATTTAAAAAATATTTAAATAGTTTATATTATTTAAATAAACTATCATAGATTATTAAGAAGGAGTTAGAAATTGATTTGAATAAGAAAATGGAAAATAATAACAGGAAAAATACTTTGAGTGTAGACTTCGTCGAAGTGACTTATAGAGTGACGTTTACAGAATTACATTTATTTTTGAAAAATGAATTAAAATTATCAGTGGAAGATGTGATGGCTGTTCAAGTTAATGGAAACAAGATGATAGTAAAAATTGCAGAACATTTATTAATTGATAACTTTATTGAAATGACAAATGGGAAAATAATTTACAAAGGTACGGATGACAATATGTATAATGTGTATATAGAAAGAGCAGATAAATTCACAATTGTAAGAATGCGCAATATAGAATATGAAATTCAAGATATAACAATTTAACACGCACTACAAGGATATGGTACAGTTATTGGCATCAAAAAAGAAACTTTGGCTAAAAATATGCCTTTCCCAGTTTATAACGGAACAAGATCAATAAAGATGATTTTGAAGAAAGAAATCCCATCGTATATACCAATGATTGGCAGAAGGGTTTAGGTTAGCTATGCTAGCCAAAAGAAAACTTGTAAAATTTGTGATAAAGAAGATCATTTAGGACAAGATTGCCCTGCGAAAATAAGCAATAGATTTAATTCTATGTGGTTTTGTGCGCAGCTATGCGGCCATTGCGGGGAATACAATGAATGTCAAAACGGTAACTGATTGTGTTGTTCCAAATGAATAAAAAAATAAAGAAATAACTTTTGTCAATAATACAATTTTTCCACCCTTAATGCCAAATTGAAACAAAATCAAACAGTGAGAATAAAATCATTGCAACAACTATTAATGATGATACTATTGTGATTGTAAATAATAATTAGAATTTGTCCAAAACTCCTATAACATACAAGGAATATAAGAGAAAAATTGTAGAATCATCATCAAATGGAAGTACTTAGGCAAATTCTGAGATGAAAGATTGCTCAGATAATTCCAAACCCATCCAAAATGGAAATAGTTTGGAAGAAGAAAGATAAAAGAAACAGCAAACGACCATAGAAACAAATGAAAATGATAGAAAAAGCATTAGATGGAAAAGATAAAATAATTTAGTTAATAATCTTTATCAACACTACAGTCTTCAAAACAGCTTTGACTTTTGTACATTCCGTCAGTGAAATTTGGTCTCCTCTTGTAAATGGCTCTTGTTTATGAGTGTAGAATTGATTTTGCTCAAAATGTATGAAAACACTAACAACAATGATGATACTAGTTTCACTTTGGATTTCATTACTCCGGAATCTCAAAAAATCAAATGACAAAAGCACAGGTCTTATTTGAAACAGTAGTTTGTCAGGTTAGCTCGAAATAGACAATTTGCAAAAATCCTTACAAGAAGCCCGTTTACACAACAACTTGGCACGGATCTCTATGGTTACACATTGATGAAAGACTATCAAGTAAATCCGTACACAGCTCCAGATGGCAGCAAACCATTCGGAAGAGCACCTGACTCACAAGGAGCTGTTGTTTCATGGAAGACATTATGAAAACGTTCATTTGCTGCACACACATACATACTCGTATATAGTGTAATCATAATATTGTATATATAATTATTATTTATTTTTAAGAAATAATGTAGATATATAAATTTTGTTTGGAACAATAAAGTATTAGTGAAGAAACGTAAAAATAAAATAAAATTACGTAGACCAAAACTAAGTCTGACGAAATCAAATAATCCAAAAAGTGTTATTACTGCAGACTTTGGAATGTCTTCAGGTGCAACAGAAATGTTGTGATATTCTCGGACCAAATCAATTTTTGAAAAGATTGTCGAAGCTGCGAGATGTAATCATGTATGTTTATTGTATCTTAATGTAGTGGACTAGCGCAGAGCTGATGGATGGGCGACAAATTCCCATGTTTACCATTTCTTGTAGTTCTTTTTAGCAGCTTGTAGTTTGTCTGTAGGTAGTCTATGGGCTTTGGCTGTGACGGGTGGTCCTGCAATAATTATGGAGTGTGTGATGCTATGATGTTGAGTATCAAAAGAAAGTTTGTTGTGTAATAGCTTAAGATATTTGGCGAACACTTCTGCGTAGGGGTAGTTTGGTTGAACTAGATGCAGTGATTGTGATAAGAAAGAAACATGCAGTAAGTCTACAAGAAAGCCAAAATTGCTTAAAAAATCTGCACCTATAATCGGAGTTTGCACTTAAGCTATTACAAAAGGCCAAGTGAAATCTCTTCTAAGTCAAATATTGAGATTGAGTAGTTACTCCCCGTACGTGTGAATTGGTGAGCCATTTGCTGCGGCTAAATCCCTTGATAATTTATTAGATAAGTCTTGAATTATGGGTGCTATGACATATATATCCGCTCCAGAATCAACTAAAAATTGCTGCTTTGTCACTATATCTATTACAAATAGGCGTGAACGTTGGCCCAAATCGCCGGTTGTTTTCCTGTTGATTTTTTGTAACTGCAAGGTTAGACCTATTTGGTTGCTTTGTCCCCAAACTTGTAATGATAGCAACATTTGACAAAAGTTTTGCATTGTGAGCGTGATCTTGTTACTGTCGTAGTCGTCTATCGAATGCATTTGTTAGCTGCGCTATTCGGTTCTCGAGTGCTTTTGTTAGCTGCTCTATTTCGTTCTCGAGTTCTGCCATCCTGGCTCTTCTGTGTATCCACAACTGGTTTGAAACAGCTGTCATCGTAAATACTAGTGAAGGGCGCTTATTTGTATTTTCTATCATTTTATATATATATTAACTTTTGTTGTACCTTATATATTAAAGTATCATGTAGGAGGGATTTCTTACTCTATTCTGCGCTGCAGAGATATAGCCCTTAGTACTGATTTAACGTAACTTACGCATCTGTAGGCTTGGTATAATTAATGGTGTCTGTTTGAGCGCCCTTGTTGCTTGTTGTGTGTATTCAATGGCGGGATAGCGTCTGTAGCTGTCCTTGTCTTTCTTGGCCAGGACGACCAATGAGAATGTTATATTATATCATTTGATCCACTACATCAATATACACAAAGTTAATCATTCTTCAAATTCATTGTTTATAATTAATAATTTTTACTTTAATAATATTTCCATTTAAATCTTTATTTAGCTTCTATGAAAAATTTGGAATTCCTGGAGATCTTGGTTTACTAATGGTTTAAGATAGGCATTATTCTGCATTTGCTTATCTTGGCAGTAATTTTAGCAGAAAGTTTGAAGTTGTTGGTATATGCGTGGAACTTGTAAGTTGTTGCTTTATATTATAAATAAAGCACATTATCATTAAAGCGATGCGATTCAAACCTAATATTGTTGGCAGTAAATGCAAGGTACCCAGGGCCATTGTGCGACTAAGGAGTTTGGAATATATAGATCGTTAAAAATATATTTAAAAGAGCAGCACTTGCTTAGATATTAATTTAGTAGAAGAATTAATATAAAGGTAAATATTAGTCAGACTTTAACTTATATATTATATTATATAACAAGGAAAGCGTTAATATTCAGCCACAGCTGGAAAAGTTATATACACGATAACTGTTCTGCACTATATTGCAATGCTGAATAATGTTGAGCTATACAAATGATTTTTATCTTTACTAAAAGTATATTTTAAAATTATTTACGACGACACAGTGGGCGAGAGCATTGATGCTTGACGCCGACTGCTGTGTCTTCGGGTTCGATCCCCGGACCAGATATATATTTTCTGGGTTTGGTTATTATGAACTTATATTGTTTATGGTCATACATAATCGTACAGTTATTAGGCAGTGGTGTAGCCCACATATATGAGGCCACGACACCATAAATACTGCCAACATTGAAGGAGGCCGTCGGTGATAGGACTCAACATAGGAAATAGGCCGACGTTAAATAAAAAAAAAAAAAAAAAAAAAAAAAAAATTTTACATTACAAAATTTCTTAATTTTATTTTATTTCTTACCTTTATATAATATTTTGCTTCGGCAAAACCAAGTAATATTAAATTTTAACGAGTAACTTTTGTTATGTTAGATAACCTTTAACCCATGTAACTGTATTTAGCGGGTATAATAATTACTTATTTTAATGAAATGAATTTGTATAATATATATTAAGTAATTACAATATTATATATTTTAATATATATATTGTATACATTTCTAAATATTGTACAACATATTCTAATATGTAATTGAATTTGCAATTAATGCAGTACAAAGTATAATTTATGAAATTTATTTAATTTGTTTCTAAGTTGTTGTTATTCTGTTACTGGCTTATGAACTATAATAAGAGTGACTGTTTGATCGGTAACGGAGCTCATCCAATCATTACGATATTGAGACACAACAAAGAACATAATTAAATAATTACAAACTATATGTAAATAAAATAGATGATAATTTAAACAATATGCTTTTACTTCTTGTACATCATCAGCATAACTTCCAGTAGAGTTGCTGTAGGAGTGTTGACGAGACTTCTTAATTCAACTCCGGGTCAATTTGCAGATGTTTTCATTACTCTCAACCACTGTCAATTTTCACAGAAGCATTTCCGTGTTTCTCATAAACTGTCGCTATTTCTGACTCGACTTTTCTAGATTTAAATAAAATATATTAATAAATGCAATTTTAATAGGTATTGACATGTATGAATAATATAAACAACTGTCATTTAAAATATTTTCTATTTTTTCTATGTAATACTTTGTCGTGATTTGTAAAATATTTTGAAATTGACTTCATCAATTCCAGTTTATACTTTTTCACTGCTGTATACTTATTAAGGTGGTGGAAAATTTTGTATACGGAATACGGTTACGGTATTAGGCGGTGAAAAAATGACATATTTCTATCGCTCAAAAAATAAGGTAATTTTTAAAGCCATATTAATAAGGCCATATTAGAGAAGACCAAGCCACAAGATCCGACCATGTGATACTGATGCCACACAAGAAACAAGTGTTTAATAAACTTTTGGAACTAGTCAGTGCACTGAATCTTAATAAATTTGTCTGAAAATAAATGTAAATTACTAGATAAGTGACAGCTTAGTTGTATTATCCTAATAAATAAATTAAAAAAAAAATCACTTTTGACGAAAAGATTGCCTTTTTATGTTGGTTTAAAATAACACCTTGTGTTAAAAATTTTTAATTACTTGTGATTTAGTTTTAAGGAAGTAAAGAAATAAATGCATTACGGAAACACCTATTACGTTTTATTTAAATATAAAGAGACATACACATAAGGTATATTATTTGTCTGGTTCACGTATTTCTATTGTTTTCAATTTACTAAGAAATAGCTAATTTACATAGCGATAATGACTTTCACCTGAAAGAAGAAAGGTTTATTTTGACAGAATAAACACAATTGGTAACGTGTATGATTCTAGTTTTTGTGATTAATAACGTTTCGTCATCAAATTCTTATGGCCAATTATAAATGTAGACGTTCTCTGATTGACATGAAAATCATTGTATGGTATCAAACGCGCACTACTGTACCTTTCACCTGTTAGCACGCAGATGTTTTAATGAATTTATTTGAAACAAACCGTACGACTCTGATATGTGAACGCATGTGTTCCACATCATTCGATTTGATGACGCCACTCACATGCACTATAATAACAGAAAAAAAAAATAGATGAACAAAAAAAATGTAAATAATTTTTGAACAAATATAAAGTTTTGAATGACAGCACGATAGCTTCTTACATTTCTATTCTTCAATCGGTACAAATCATAGGAATCTTTCTCGTAACACTATCTTCCGATTAATATCTTTTTGTCGACAATCGACTTGAGTTAATTGAGAGAATCGATAGAATCTGTTATACATTTCGAAACATAACTTTCTCATGGCTAATTATATTATAGATTTACTTGTTTTTTAATTCAATTCAATTTGCTTTAGATTTTGAAACATTTGATTTTATCCCTACTATAATAAAAAATGTAATTAATTATCATTATTAATTTTTAAAAAAATATTGCAACATCGACTGCTTAGGCTAACCGTTAGATCAGCCACTGCGTGTACCTAACGAAATTTTTATTGGATGCCGTAGAAATTTTCTTAATAAAATTGTTATAGTGATGTAAGTACATACAATATTGTACTTATCTCGCTATATTTTAATATAGAAGTTATATAATTATTTCTATATCATGTTAGCTATAATTTTAATATTGTAAATTACTATTTAAAATTACCGCCTTTAAACTTCAGCAGTGGTTTTGTGAACTACATTCCATGTTTTATTTTGTCATGCGCAACACTACTTGTACGCATGGTACATAAATGTTAACTGAGAGTTCCGTTCTGATATTCTTACCAAAAACACGTAATTCGATAAAAGCTCCATGTTGTATAAATTATTACACATTTTTCTGATTAGTTAAACATTTTATAAGTTATTGTTACATCTAGCTACATATTTAGCATCCTAATAAGTTAAGTGAAGTAATATTGTAACGACTAATTTGGATGTTCAAATATAACTAATTATTTACTTATTTTAAATTAAAAGTGTTCCAATTAACAACCTAAAGTTATTATTTCTTCAACGAGGTATGTTGAAAGAAAGATACTCTTTAGCTGCTCGAAGAAGTCCATCTAATATAACATCACTAATCGGACTAAACTATTATATTTAAAAATAACAGATCAAATTCTTATCTGGATGTCATACACGGGGTAATCCACATTCAGAAGCTAGCGATCCAAAAAGAACGTAATAGATTGAAGGAATTCTCACACATCCACAACAAATGGTGTCAAGTGTGGGGTCGCTGCGAACATTCACAACAAATAGTGTGAGGTTCTTTAGTACATCCGCAAAAAAAATGGTCAGTGTGAAGTTTTAAATAATATATTCTTACACATAATATTTAAGAGGTACGCCCAAAATATTTTTTCTGAGTATCTTTCACTTTGATGCAAACCAAGTGAGATAAATCCACTACGCCGATGAACTATATTCAATATATTTACTCAAAACTCCGCTCTAGGATCTACATATCATCATTATATTCTACTAGTACCAGTAGGATTGCAAATCTTTTGGATCTACATTCTGCTGAACTCTGCTGGAAAAGAAATCTTTTGTTTCTACAATTGGATAAATGTTTCTAGGAACCTTTGAGTAGTATCAAGTCGATGTTAGTTATTTTGCAAGGTCAAGCATACAGCTGTGAACAAATTTTAAACAAGGATAAGAAATTCTTTTATTTATAATAGAACAATATCAAAATGTTCTATGCAATGATTATTATTTTGGATTAATTATTATTTGTTAAAGCAGCATTGTTAATGCAGCAATTGAATCTATTGTATTTGTATTATATTCAATAATTTTGAGTAATTGCTGTAATTTAACTTAATTATTTTTATATCTACTTTAGTTGTTTTTAGAATTATACTAATCTCATTGTTTTATATTTTAGACAGAGGTATTTTTGAAGTAATAGAATTTTTAAAGGAAAACAAGAAGCTGAATCAGTATTAGATAGCCGACCGTTTAATCGGATAAATTCTTTCCCTGTTGCAACTGCAACATCTAAGACTCATCGGAAATCTATTGTGAGTTTTCTATTTTTGCTAGCAATTTTCTTTGTCGACATCCTAGATTCAAAGATTCGTTTATGCAAAAGTTAACAAATCTATGGAAGTTGAAAGTATTTAGGATAATACTTTAATTTTTTTATTGAATTATAGACAAATGTTGCATCCTAGATAAACTCTAATAAGAGGTCTAGACTATTCAAATATGCAAACAGAGTAATTTTAATTTATGTACCAGACTTAACCCATTTATTTTAATTATTATTTTTATGGTCTACTTTGATTAGAGTTATAGGTAGTAAAGAAATTTAAAAAAAAGTTAACTAAAATCCATTAAATGTTGTGAGTTTATAACATTGACGCCGGCCTTGTCTGTAGTATGCTTAAATGTATTTTTATTAAGGTCAAATGACGATATTTATGGCTGTTTATTGGATTGTCAACTGACAAGATATTTGTTATATTAAGGACTTTTACTACCAGTATTTTTGTTAACGCCCACATCCTGTTTCCCTTCCACTAAGTTTATTTACTTACAAAAACTGTATTTCAATTTATATTCTTTTTATATTAAGTGTTAAAGCAACATCATCTTAGTTTAGGTTTCAATTGTCATTCTTACTCTGAGCTTCAAGCAATGAGCTACTTAGAATAAGTCTCAAACAATAAAACATCGTTGCGGTTGTTCATATGCAACAACTATCACCATCATAGTTATTCTTAAGCTGTATTGACTCTTAGTTTTTACTAGCATTGTTACATGCTGCTACAACATTAAATAAATAAACCAATTAACCAAAAAACTCACGTGGACTCATTTTTATATATATATACATTAAAAGTGCATTGCAGTATTGTCAATCAGCACAATCAGTACAAATTTAAATTTGAGTCTAATACAATTGACAGTGTTTGATGGCGAATATATCAATTGGCAAAGTTTTATGGAAATTTTTACAACCCTAATTTGTATTAATTCCAGATTACAATATATTGAAATAATACAATATCTAAAACTTAACTTGACGGAGAGCCGCTCAAGCTTATTAAAAATTATCCCAGAACTAACGATAATTATGAATTGGTTTGAAATATTCTTTGTAAACGATATGACAACAAAGTAGCTCTTATTAAAAACTTGTTTAGACAACTTGATAAACTATAGAGTTATACGTATAGAATCAGAGGATAATATTAAAAAATTTCTTGATGAAATAAATGAATCGGTTAGAGCCTTAACTGAATTAGATATCTATACTAATCATTAGAATTTATTTTATTTTTTTTTTTTTTATTTATTTAGGCTTTGGCTTGTTCAGCCTTCTTGCCATTGCTTTTATTTGTAAAATTATATAAAAATTTACATATAAATTATAATTGTTCTAATAAATACAAAACAAATTGATTCTTTTAAAAAATTAAACTTAAAATTAAATACATACTAAATAAAATATTTTAACTTAAATTACACTTCTATATTATTTTCTATCACAAAGTTTGTTAATATTTCCGCCGTTGCTTCACTTGTCATTAAACAGGACATATTGACTGGGAACTGTGTTACATTACATAAATCATTTAAAAGTCTATCAATTTTTGATGTTAAAAGATGACACCCTAGAATTATATGGTCCAAAGACCCTTCTTCTCCACATCTACAATTTGGTGTGTCTTTTATATTTATTTTGTATAGATGAGCTGGACATCTAGAATGCCCAGATTTCATTCGACAATTTGTTGAAATATATCTTCGTGAATGGTTTTTATTAAACCATGTGGTTGTTGGAATTTTTTGATTCGCTGCAAAAAAAAATTTTCCAGTACTTTGACTTTTCTCATTATATATATTCTGCCATTCTGCCATACAATTTTCTTTAATTATTTTTTTGGAATCATTTATTGACCAATTTATTTCGATTATTTCCCCATCTACACAAGCTTCTTTGGCCAGTTTGTCAGCCATTTCGTTTCCTTTTATGCCTACATGTCCAGGAATCCAAATAAGTTTAACATAGATATCATTTTTTTCCATTTTTAAAAGATATTCTTTAATTGAACATATTTTGTTATTATTATTGTTTTTGAATTTATTGTTATTTAAAGATACACAAACACTACGAGAATCTGTAAAGATTAATATATTTTTATTGTCAGTTTTTTGTATTATTTCTAGTAATTTCATAATTGCTGTTATTTCTGTATTATAAGAATTTGTGATGTTGTTAAGTTTGTATTTGTACTGTTGATCTGTATTATAATTGAAAATGCCAATTCCTCCAGTTTTAGAGTTTTTTTCGAATGAACCATCGGTAAACCATATACTCCAGTTTATATCATCTTTTGTAATATATTCCATATATTTTTGATAAGTTATTTCCTTACTGTCATTCTTCTTGAACAAATTTATTTCTGTATGTATTGTTGTCATGCTTATTTCTAATGGAAATTTGAAAAAAGGTATAATGTTGTGTACCTCTAAGTTCAAGTTATTATATCTATCAAAACGAGTTAAAAGTGCCGGTTTTTTATGAGTTGTCCAATATGGTTTATTATAAAGAACATATAGTTTAGATAATCTTGTATTTAAGGGGCCACATGAGTTATGTCTGTTTTTACAAAAGAAACTGTCTGATATTTGTTGTATTCTGATATTTACCGGAGGAATATTAGTTTGATAGTTGAGGATTTGGATTGGTGTTGAAACCATTGCACCTAATATTATTCTTAAACATTTGTTTTGTATAATTTCAATTTTTTTTAATCTTGAGTTATTTGCGGTGCAGATCATAGTATTAGAATAGTCAATATGCGGTCTAACAATAGCTTTATATATTTTTATTAAGGTTGTTGGGTGTGCGCCCCATTTGTATCCTGCTATACATCGCATCAAATTTAAGCCTTTTTGACATTTGTTAATAATATGTGCAATTTCTTTCGCCCAAGTGCTTTTCGTATCAAAGAATATACCCAGAAATTTGGTATTTGAACTAACAGTTATATTTTTATTTCTGATGGTTATTTTTGGACTGCAGTTTATTCTATGCCTTGTAAATATAACTATTTTACTTTTTTCTGACGATATATTTAATTTGATTTCCTTTAATAAAATATCTAGTTTTCTTAATTTCGATTGTAATCTGTTTTGAGCTATATCTTGTGTATGGCCCATACTATAAATAACCATGTCATCTGCATACATCAGTACTGTTGTGTTGTTATCTGATAATGTTGTTAACTTTTCTGTGTATATGTTGAATAATAAGGGAGATAATATTGAGCCTTGTGGAATTCCGTGATTACATAGTATAGGACCAGTTAACTTATTATTGTATCTAACTGTTATTTCTCTATTTTGGAAGTAGTTTATAATCCAGTTGGATATTTTGGAAGATATACCTATGTTTTCTACTTTTTCTTTTAATATTTTTAGATTAACATTGTCATAAGCAGCTTCAATGTCAATGAAAGCAGCTATCATATAATGATTTTTACTGTATGTTCTTTGAATATCGATATTTAATATGTTTAAGTTATGCTGCGTACTTCTTGTTTTTCTAAAGGCAAATTGTAGCTCAGGTAATCTTTTATGATGTTCGAGATACCACTCCAGTCTGTTTTTGATGATGGATTCCATAGTTTTGCCCATACATGATAGTAAAGTAATTGGTCTGAATGATTCTTCTTTGTTTGGATCTTTTCCTGTTTTTAATATAGGAACAACGATATGTTTTTTCCAGTCTAATGGTATATCAGCAGTGTTTAATGACAGATTATATATTTGTGTAAGATGATTTATTGCATTGTCAGGTAAGTTTTGTATCATTTTGTAATGTATTCTATCAAATCCTGTGCTACTGTTTTTATTATGATTTAACGCGAAATTTACTTCATTTTTATTTATGTTATTATCTAGAAAATTATCTTTTACGATGGTGGTGGTAGTAATATTTAAATTGTTGTTCTGTGGAAATTTTTTTTTAATGAATTCTTCTATTAAATTTTCATTATCACTTATCCTTTTAGTACTATAGCTTTTATTGTTAATTTTTCTTATATTATTCCAGACAATGTTGGTTGTTGTGTTTGGGTTTAAATTCTCGCAGAAATTTTGCCATTCTATTTTTTTTCTGGCTCTAAAATATCGTCTGGTTTTAGCTTGATGTTTTTTATAATTTAAATAATTCGCCATTGTCATGTTTTTATTAAAAATAGTTAGTGCTAATTTTCTTTGAGCTATCATTTTATTGCACTCTGTGTCCCACCAAGACGGTTTTATTTTATTAGGAGTTATATTATACAATCTGGTATATGGGATATGTATGTCTGCCGAATTATTAATAACATCTCTAAATTGGTTGTATTTGTTTTCAACATCTTGGGGATTACTTGTGATTCCATTTGTGCTAAGGTTTGAAATTCTGCTTTCTATTTCAAGGCTATATTTCTCCCAATCTGCTTTTCGGAAATTTCTCCTCGTTAAATATTCAGATGTACGGTAACGGTCTTTATTATAGTCATTCAAACAGAAAAAAATTGGGTAGTGATCACTACCTAAGCTATCTGCAAGAACTTGCCACGAAGTAATTTGTTGTGTTAACGTCATTGATACCAATGTGAGATCCAATATACTGTCCCTTGTACTGAGATTGCTTACTCTAGTTGGTTTATCCTCGTTGATAATATTTAGATTTTCGTTTTCTATGAAATCTAACAATTCGTTACCTTCATACTGACTACCTGGACAATTTATATCCCAAGCAAGATTAGTCGCGTTAAAATCTCCAGCAAGTATAACAGGAACATCTATTTGTTGTTTTATCTGTGACCAATTAGAATTAGATAGTTTATGATTCGGTTTAGCATAGATTGATAAAATACATATTACATCAGTTTCGTTATGTGTTAAAATTATTCCAGCTATTTCGACCGAATTAAATGGGTTATTTAGCATTACTCGTTTATATTTTATAGATTTATGAATCAAGATAGCAACACCCCCGTGGGGATTATAGTTTGTATTCTGTATCCTATCTTCTCTTTCAATAAAATAACCTTTGATGTTGAAATTGAGATTTTTTGTTAAAAACGTTTCTGATAGTATGCATATATGTATGTTATGCTTCTGTAACATATGTTGTAGTTCCTCTTTAATATATCTGACTCCTCTGCAATTCCATTGAATAAAATTTATCATTTTAACTGTTTTAATTAATGATTAATTTTTATATCTGATGTCTTGTTTTTCGATTTATTTATATATTTTATTTTTTCTTTATGTTTATATAATTGTTGTTGATTTAATATTTTAGTAAATTTATAAACCGATTTGGTTTAGTGATGTGAATAGAGTTTTTATTAAAAAATAAACTTAATTTATATATTGATGTTTTCTTACGAGTTTGGCCATTGTACACTAGATATTTGTTTCTTGTAGCTTCTAAGAGATTGGGATGTAATATTAGGGTCTTTGTTTGTATCTTTAATTTTGTCATCATTATTTTTATTATATATTGATTTATAGCAGGTATCATTATCATAATTTTCCATTGTAATATCAGGTTTCTCTTGGTTGATTTGCTTTCTGTTTTTTTCTTGATTAGTTTTCTTAAGGAATGTGTCACTTTCTTCATTGTTAGGTTTCTTTTCTTCTCTTCTTCTTTTTGGAAGTGGTTCTTTAGTGGATGTCGTAGGTTGTGGTTGACTGTAAGATCTTTGTAATGAGTTACCTGTATTTGATTTATTCACTCTGGTATTGGTTCTTCTGGTTAAAGGGTTTGGTTTGTATGTTGGAATTATGTTGATACTATTGTATTTATTAGTGATATTTGGAAAAGTCTCATTGTAGTTTAGAGCTTCAAAAGAGTTTTGAGTTCTTACTGAGTATAAATAGTCTGTATTTTTTTCTGTTAATTCTAATTTTGCTTCATAAAAACTGAGATTGTGTTGGGCCATGAGATCTTTTATCTTGATTTGTCTTTTTTTTTCAGGACATTCATTGTCTGTAGCCTCGTGGTTAAGTTTACAATTTATGCATGTCGGATTAGGAGATGTGCATGCAGTACGTAAATGATCTTCACTTCCGCAGAATTTACATTTTGCTACTTTTGCTCTACATTTTGTGGCTGCATGTCCAAATTTAAAACAATTATAACATTGTATCGTCTGTTGTACAAATGGTTCACATGCTCGTCTCACTCTCCACATGTAAACATAAGCAGGAATAGCAAGTCCTTCAAAGAATAATTTCACTGTTGTACTGGGTTCATATTTTATAGCTCCGTCAACTCTTAGTTTTCGATTTAACCTTTGCACTCTCGTTACTTTAAAAGGTGGACACTCTATATTATTTAAAATTGTATCTTCCGAATATTTAATATCAACACCTTTTATAATAGCTACTTTTGTGCACCAGTAAAATGGGATAAACGCTTCATACCCATTGTTTTTCAGCAATGTTGATTTGGTAATTTCGTTAGCTAGTATTGCATTAGCACATTGAACGATTACTCTATTTCTTCCCACTTTTTTAATTTCTATTATATTAGATTGATTGCTAATTTTACAAATTATTTCTGCTAATTTAAGAGAATTAAAAAATGTATTTCCATCACTATTATTTTTAACTATCATTACTTTATACGAGTCATATTTTGTTTCTGTGTTGTATAAATTATTAAATATTTTTTTAACATTGTCACTATTGTTATTTAAGTTTTCTGTTATATCACTGGATGTTTTATCTGTAGGAAATGATTTGTTAGTCACAGAGTTGTTTTTATTGTTCGGATTTTTATCGGGAGGTTCAACCTCCATATCCATATTGTTAATTAACCAGTGATAATTAAATAGAAGTTACTTCACTTCTTATTAATAACACTTAATAATAATATAAATTATAATTTAAATAAAAATAAATCACGAAAAAAAAAAATATTATAATTTGCAAAAAAAAAGATCACTATTTATTTTATTGTTTTGTTTATTGTAAATACGTGCGCTCACTAAGAAGACTCGATGTAAACTGCGGAATTTATTTTAATTCATATTTTAAAAACAAAGTTAGATTTTAACTCAATAAAGGAATAGGAAAACAGAAATTTACCTGAATTACCAACCCTTTTTGAAAGACCGTGGCGTTATTTAAAAAGGAAAAGAAATAATAAGATTAAAACGCGTTCAGATCACTCTTCTAGTAATAAGCTAGTCTCAAGTAACAATTGTATAACAAAAATGAAATTAAAACCGAAAAAGAAAGAGCTCGTGTAGTAGTAAATAATAAATATTGTGAAAACTGTAAGAAAAATGGACATTATAAAAAATATTGTTTCATAAAGAAGGAAAATGCGGATAAGGTAAATCCTGTCGCACAGATTAATATTTGCACGAAATCTACAGTATTATCTAAAACTTCTAGTTATTGTAAAAGGTCAGGGCATCTTAAATCTGATTGCTCCCGAGTATCTCATACTAAAGAGACTAAAAATTCAAATAATTAATTATGTTATTTTTACGTTTATAATTTCAATAAAAATTACTCTCGCTTAGGCTCACTGCTAATAATCTCATTGTTAGCACTTATCGTTTCCGTTATTGCACTTTAGATTTAATTCTCCTGCACCGTCGCCCACATTTCTAGCACCAAAGCACATATTCTGCAACACGATTACCTCCCAGAGCCATTATAATCTATCGCCACTACTTCTAACACCACCGTTACTTAGTGTCCTGAACCCCAGCGTCACCCTCTCCTCCAATCAGGCACTACCAATTTGATACTACAGCAATTCATTTACATAATTAAAACTGCACTGTAATCTTTCGTTCTTATGTACGTATTTATATTTACGATATAATATTTGTCTCTCCATTAATCCCCGCTCCTGAAATAAAATTGTCAAATTTTAGTCATAGCAATCTATTTTGTTCGTAATATTTTCTCTGCCTTTATAATCTTTATCACCTCTAATTTTTTAAATTATCGTTTATAGAGACCCTCCATATACTAAATTTCAAAATTGAGCTCTTTTGCAAAGCCTTCCCCGCCCCCCACTTCCCCAATTCCACGCCGCTACTAAGGTAAAATTTATTTTCTTAGTTTTTATACATTTTTATATATTCATAGTTTTTATTTTTTTTAATTTGATATTTGGGGCTTTTAACTATTTCCCTCCTATCGCTCTCACGCCTGTTCGATTTCGCAGCACAACAAACGCACCAAAAATCAATCCAATCCTATTACTGAATGTAATTTGAATATCTAACTTATAGAGAATTATTTTGCTTCTATTTGATATTCTACATGCAAAATATCATAGTTGTACCTCAATATTGTTCTTATACTCGGTTTATCATCACTTACTTTAATGCTACACTTAAGAAAATGTATTTTTCTTTAATATTTTTGTTATTAATATGTCAATCTATATCTGCATACCAAATTTTAGCTTTGTGTTTATATTTTAGCATAAGTGCCCCATATACCTTCGAAACTGAACAAATTTATCAAATTTTAGCACTGGGATCTATTTTGTTTGTATCTAAGAACATATACTTTATATTATAGCCGTTCATCTTTATATATTTTACATTTCCGGTTTTTGGCCTTCGGCACCCGGCACTACTGAAATACTAAAATACTGAAATTTGTGGTTTTCAATGGTTTGTCTTTAATGACCATCTATAAAAGGCCCACGTCTCAAATTTCAACGTTCTAGCTCTGTTGCAACATTGTCCCCAAAAATTCGCGGCGCTATTGAATAAAAGTTTTGGTGTTTCAATTATTGGTACACAATTTGAGTCTCGATGCATACCTCAAGTTTCAATTATCTTTATTTAATATTTCTGGCTTTAACCGTGTCAACTCCCGCTGCCACTGAAAATTTGGAGTTTTTAATATTTATTCCTTAATCACAGTCTACAGCGAGCCTACATACTAAATTTCAACGTTAAAACTCTGTTCTAACAATACCTCCAAAAAATTACTTCGCTACTGAATAAAATATGTGCAAATATTCACATTTAGTGTATTTATACATAACACAAGTTAAAATTGTCTTTATTCAATATTTCTAGATTTTACGATCTCAACTCTTGCCGCCACAGGAAATTTAAGGTTTCCTATTTCTTTTCAGAAGTTACTGTCTACACAGAGCTTACCTGAAAAATTTAAATATTCTGACTCTATTCTCACATTGCCCCAGAAATTCGAGCCGTAATGAATTATAAATTTAGTGTTCTAATTATTAACGATAATGCACAATTAGTAAATCTATACATGTCCCAAGTTAACATTTTCTTTACAAAATATTATTAGATTTTAGGATTTTGGTGGGTTTTCAATTTTTTTCCCTTAATTAGGATTACTGAACTTCCACCACCCGTGTACCAATCTCTATATAATTAATTTTATAAATTTATTCTTTACTGTTAACCTACATACCAAATTTTATTTTTAAATAATGGCTCGATAAGATAAATGCATGTTAAAATTTATTTTCATTTGTATTATTGTAAACCTAATTAATTTCTGTTTTTAACAGTGCTCAGCTCCTCGTTTCTAATCATCCCTAACCCAAGCCGGTAACTTACCACTATAGCACTTATCGTTTCCGTCCTTGCACTTTCGATTTAATCCATCTGCACCGCCACTCACACTTTTTGCAGAGCAGCTACCTTCTACCGCCACTACTTCAAGCGCCACTCCTACTTAGCGCACTGACCCCCAGCGTTCCACCCCCTTCGCTGAAGCACTTCCAATTCGATACTACAGCAATTCATTTACATGATTAATGCTGCACTGTTAACCTACATTCTATTTGTATTTACGATATAATAATAGTCTCATGCAATAATTCACGCCGCTCCTGAATTAAAATTTTGGTATTCCAATTATTGGCAAACATGCACAATTATTGTCTTAATACATACCCCAAGTTTTAATATATATTTTTTCAATATTTGTAGTTTTTACCGTCTTAATTCTTACCGCCACTGGAACCAAGGGGCTGTCTATTTTTTTTCATTAATTACTGTCTACAGAAATTTGCGACGCTACTAAAATTAAATTTTAAATATCCAACTATTAACAATTGTAACACCAAATTTCAGTAATCTATCTTTTCCAGTTCGTCAGATAATTGCAAAAGTATTTTTTCGAATTTTCTAATTTTTCCAAAATAAGTTTTCCCACAGAAATTCAGCCATGTAGAAAGTCTTTAAAATTTATCCAGAATATTCTTTCGATTTAATTTCTCTGCACCGCCGCTCACACTTCCAGCACCATAGTACATATTTTACAGTGCGGCTACCTCCCAGAGCCCCTATCCTCTATTTCGTGCACCACCGCTAATTAGCGTACTGACCTGTAGCTTTTGCAAGTCCTTCCCTGCCCCCACTTCGCCAAATTCACTCCACTACTGAGGTCAAATTCTTTTTCGCAAATATGCACATAGCAACATAATTTTCATTTTTTTAATTTGATATTTGGAGCATTTGGCTATCTCATATTCACCACCACGATTCATGATCTGCAACGTCCCTAACTCATATAGCCACTCTCCTCCATCACCCCAGCTTCGAGCATTTCGGCCTCTTAGGATTTTGACACCGGCGCCTCCTCCCTCTCCCCACACCAATATACTTTACTTCCATTTCGATACTACAAAAATTCATATAAGTAATTTATTATATTTAGCAAAAATAAACTATTATTTTATATTAATCAGGTATATTTTATTAACCAAAAGTACACTTGCATTGTGATATCACAGAGTACAGAATTACAGACAGTAAAAAAGAAGAAGAAGAGTAGAAGTGTCAATTACTAGAGGGCGCTAAATTTAAATCCAACACTCGCTCTAAATTTAGACATTTTAACAATAAATCATAATTAATTGAGTATCAAAAACATGAAAATATTAATCAAGTTATAGTACAAGATATTCTGACATATCACTTAGGAACAGAGTTGTAGTTAAACATACCAAGTTTAGATTTTAAGAATTGGAATTTATCTTTTGACAATGCTTTAGGTAATATATCTGGATATTGATCAGCAGTGCTTACAGATTTAAGATCTATAATTTTTTGAAAATATTTTTCTTTTATGAAGTGATACTTAATATCAATATGTTTACATCTTTTATGAAATTTTATATTTTTGATTACACTGATGGCACTTTGATTGTCCAAATGTAAACACATAGTGTCTTGTTTATATTCACCAATATTACATAACACTGGCTTTATCCACATAGCCTCTTTTGTTGCAGCACAGGCTGCCATAAATTCAGCTTCTGTTGTTGACAGAGCAACCGTCTGTTGGCGTTGGCTGGACCATGTCACAGCAGCACCATTCTTTATGAAGACGTAGCCAGTAACTGAGCGTCTTGTATCAATATCATTTGCATAATCAGCATCGCTATAACCAGTAACAGCTGGTGGCTCTGATGTTGATGAGTAGTACAGGCCATAATCTTTAGTATCCTTCAGATACTTGAAGATCTTCATGACAGCGTTCCAGTGTGATTTGTTATAGCAACTTAAAAATCGACTCACCAGGCTCACGGCAAACATAATTTCTGGTCGACTAACTGTAGCCAGATGCATAAGAGAACCCACAGCTTCTCTGTATGGATAGTTTTTCTCTGGTTCTCCATCTCCCTTTTGTAGCTTGACATAGGGGTCCACTGGAACAGTGTTCGGGTTAGCATCAGTCATGTTAAACTTCTCTAACAGTTGTTCAACATACTTGGTCTGATGTATAAAAATACCGTTGCTAAGTATCTCAATTTGCATGCCCACAAAATTACTTGGTGTGTTCAATATTTTTACTTCCAGTACAGATTGTAGTTCTTTAGTTATTTCTTTCAGAGTGGATTCAATTTTAGAAAATAGTAGGCCATCATCCACATACAGACAAAGATAACATTTCTCATTATTGACATGACCAACATACACACATTGATCAGCTTTGCTGTTGATGAAGCCAAATTTCTTTAATATTGAGTAAAATTTCTTATTCCAGCTTCTGGGGGCTTGCTTTAAACCATACAGCTACTTGTTGAGCTTGCATACCATGTTGTTTTCACAGGATAGACCTTCAGGCGGAGACATAAATATGGTCTCTTCAAGTTCACCATATAGAAATGCAGTTTTTACATCAAGTTGTAAGATTTTAAGTTTATTTTGGACAGCCATGGAAAGCAATAAACGTATTGAATCATACCTTACAGTCGGAGCGAAGGTTTCTGTGTAGTCAATACCTGCGGTTTGTACAAATCCCTTAGCACAAAGTCTCGATTTGAACCGTGGACCCGTTGACTCTTCCTTTATTCGGAACACCCATTTACTGCCGATCACTTTGGCATTTGGAGGTTTTTCTATCAATGTCCAGGTTTCATTTTTCTTATGAGCATCAAGTTCTTCATTGATTGACTGTATCCATTCATTTTTATTTGTTGAATGTACTGCTTTTTCATATGTTACAGGAACACAGGATGAGAATAAACACAGATGAGTATGTTCTTCAGTACATGGACAGTTGAAATTCTTATTTTTTGTTTTATTTCTTGGTCTCAATGTCACATTACTGACAGGAGGAGAATTAATACTGGTGTCAGGTAAGTATTCACTGTCGGACGTTGACCTGTTTCCTTTCACTGTCTCATGTGAACTTTCTGAATTTGTGTCATTGTCAATCAAGCTGTCCTCTTCCGTTTTTGCTTTCTCTCTTACATCTTCCTTTTTTTGTATTTATTTTGTCATTTTCAGTGTCTGTTTCAGACAATTCTACCGAAACAAAGTCTCTCTTCACTGAGGATTCAAGAAATGTAGCATCTCTGCTCTTTATTACCTTTCTAGAATTTGGTAATGTGAATCTGTATCCTTTTGTATGGTCGCAGTATCCGATGAAAATCATTCTGTGAGCCTTTAAGTCCCATTTTCTGCGTTTTTCTTTAGGCAGATGAACCATTGCCTCGCAGCCAAATATACGCATATGATCAACATTTGGTTTGCGTCCAGACCACATTTCTATAGGAGTCTTGAAAGCCAAGGATCTGGTTGGGGAAAGATTGATGATGTAAGCAGCAGTGTGTATTGCATCTGCCCAATACAACTTCGGCAGACCAGCGTTGAGTAGCATGCACTTCGCTTTTTCAACCAGTGTCCGACTCATGCGTTCCGCAGTCCCATTTTGTTAAGGCGTGTATGGTGTGTCAGGCGTGTTTGATGAATAATTCCGGCACCTTTCAGGTAATCAGAGAAGGATTTGTTATCGTATTCAAGTCCGTTGTCTGTACGAAGAACCTTTATACGAGCATCCAATTGATTTTCAACTTCCCATACAAAAATTGAGGAGCGGCCCATTAATGGGCCAAGACTGGCGGCCGATCTCCGAGCATTGGCCAAACATCTGAATATATGCTTGGGCCAAGACTGGGCGAGCAACGGATGTTAACGCCATGCCAATGTTGGCGACTGAGCATCGGCCGAGCATAGTCACCGAGCGTCGGCCGAGCATAGTCACCAAGCGTCGGCCGAGCATAGTCGCCGAACATCGGCCGATGCTTAGTCGCCAACATTCGCATGGCGTTAACATCCGTTGCTCGCCCAGTCTTGGCCCAAGCATATATTCAGATGTTTGGCCAATGCTCGGGGATCGACCGCCAGTCTTGGCCCATCAATAGACCGCTCTTCATTTTTTATATGGGTGAGACGATGATCCTGAGCATCAGAGTTTGCCTTTTTCTCTTCCACCTTCTCTATCACCCGCATTGGCTAGAAAAGTCCCGATTTTGCATCTAAAACTTTTGCATTGTTCAGAGTCCCCAAATTTTTCTTGGATGATATCTGAAATTAAAAATATTTATTATAAATACATATATTTTAATAAGTTGATAGCATTCATAAATATTACTAACCTTCTAAACATTTAAAGGTATTTGTCACACTAAAATTCAGTGATAATTAAAAAAAAAAAAATTAATTATTTACAACTTACTTGTGCTGGAGATAATTTTGACTTGACACTTGGTCCATGAGCTTTTTGGTCCAGATAATTTTTCTAGATACTTATCCCGTTTTTTTAAATCTTTCTTCGTGGTTGGATAATAACAAAAGAGCTTATCATCTTGATAATCTAGCCATGAATATGGAACCAAATCGATTTCATCCTCGCCATAATCTTTTCTAGGTAAAAAACACACAACTGCGTATTGAGTTGGCCCATCGTCTTCAGAATGATTTAGGCTCATCTAATATTAAAGAAATTAATTTTAATCAATACAATGAAATTAATAGTAATATATGAACATGAATCAATAATTTTTTCATTAGAACAAATGTATCAATAAAATATGTAATAAAAAAATCATTCACGGAAACCGATATTTGAGAAAAAGTTTAATAAATCGATGGAAATAAATAAGTAATATATAAATTACACTTAAGACATGCAAAGTAATTGCTTATTCACTCAAAAAAATATTAATGTAAATGTGTCAAATACGAAATAATTAATAAATGATAATTATAAAGGAATTAAATTGAAAAAGAATTTTTTAATTCTACAAAATAAGAAATTTCTGCGACATTCACACACAAAATTTTCGATAATTAAAAAAAAAAAATTGAAATATTGCAATTAATTACTTCGAAATTAATTATGATAGAGAAAAATACTTACGTTGTATTCAGTTTTAAATTCAAAATTTTGAGGTTATGTGTTATTGCATGAAATGCACGCATAAAACGTTTATTTGTTTGAAGAAAACACGAGGGAATTCACGTCTCGATGGCTGGACACTGCTCACGTTGACTGCCATACACACACTGACACCGTATTTCAAAATGAGTCTGTATGGTATAAACAGTCGGCCTTTGTTATGACAAAGGCCGAGTTGGATGCATCCAACTGGTGTTATGTGTATATACGCACACCGCTGTGTATGCTATACTGCTATACTATCACGTATATACATATACACGTAATACACCAACGCTGCAATTTTTTTT
The DNA here is from genome assembly GCA_963678705.1 of Panorpa germanica. Lineage (NCBI taxonomy): Eukaryota > Metazoa > Arthropoda > Insecta > Mecoptera > Panorpidae > Panorpa > Panorpa germanica. The sequence continues at coordinate 1,894,325 of OY783214.1, forward strand.
AAATCTATAATTAATATATATTATGACACACATACACATAATAATTATATACAGATATACGCGACACAAGTTTTTAATTTTTGTGGTATTTCAACAAACGTTTTTATTTATAAAAATAAATACGAAAACGAAATTTATTGAAAGTAAATACTAATAATAATTTTTTTACACTTAATATAATATTAATTGTTTTACACTTAAAAATTTGATTATATCATTCATGTAGTAAAGACATAGCACATAATTTATTATCATAATCAAATAATACGCATTTATTTTTTATAAGTTCTGCTGATTGTATCTCACTAGATTCAGACACTGGTAATAAAAACAATAAATTTATTACTTATTGCTAGTGCAAAAAGGTTATGGAACAACTAACGTAATATTTAGTGCGCGGGCGTTCTAGAAAATTTATCACATCATCGGCCAAGGAATGGCTGATGATCGCATGTCACTATTATAGGCATAGTACGGCGTCGATGGTTTACCAACCCTCGGCCGTTACAAAGCACCGATGCTTGGCCAAGCATCAGCAGCCATACCTTGGCCGATCAATGGTTTTTTTTTTTAGCATCGGCGACTTCGTATGGGTTGTTGCTTGAATTCTTTGAATTTACTGAGCACTTCAGACTTGTTGTGAAGAAAGTATACTGAAATCTTCTTGGAATATTCATCAAGGAAGGTTAAAAAATATCTGCTCCCACCGAGAGACTGGGTTTCCATTGGCCCACATACGTCAGAATGGACCAGTTCTAGGGGTTTGGTGACTCTTAATCCATCACTTTTAAAAGGTAACCGAAGCTGCTTTCCTTCTTTACAGGTTATGCATTTCAGAATTTCTGTTTTTCCTGAGAAAGTTAAATGCTCTGTGTTATCAGACATTTTTTTCAAAGTTTGGAAATTAAGATGTCCCATCCTCTGGTGCCAGCAAATGGCATCTTGTTTATGTTCAACACTGGACATGTGCGCAAGGCTTTCAGGCATGTTCAGCCGGTACATGTTACTTACAATGCTCGCAGTTGCTATTATTTGATTCTTGCTGTTCATGATCACACAGCCTGAGGTATCAAATTTCACTTGGCCTCAATTTTTAATAATTTGGCTTACAGATATCAGATTAGTTGCCAATTCAGGAACATATAAGACATTTGTGAACAGAATCTTATTCTCTTGCCCGTTTTGGTCATAAATATTTAAGCTGACATCTCCTGAGCTTTGCACAGATAACACTTTGTTATCAGCAACTCGAATGTTCTTTATTATAGGGGTAGTTTCCTTTACAATTGTATTCTTGGTCTTAGTCATATGTGCCGAAGCACCGGAGTCTATGTACCAAGCATCATCATAGTGGGATGATGGAACAAACACAGCGGCATAAGAAGAGCTAGGTTTCTGTGTCTTGTTCTTGGGTTTGTGTTTGTTGCATTCAGAGCGTTTATGTCCATATTGATTGCAGGAATAACATCTCGGACCCTTGTAGAACTTCTTGTTTACAGAGTTGTTATGAAACTTCTTGTTGACAGCAAAAGCCGTTGTGTTGTTGTCTGAATTTCTAACATCTTGCAATAGTTTTGCTTTAACACTGTCTGCAGTTATTTTTGTGCCAGAGCTTTCGATCGCAATAATCATTGGTTGATATGATTCGGGCAGACCGGAGAGCAGCAACGTCCCGAGCCACTCGTCGTCCACTTTAAAGCCAATGTTGCGCAGCTTGTGAGCTATTGACATAATTTTGCTCACATACTCTTCTATATTTTGACATCCACTGAGCGATGTGTTACATAAATCACGCAGCAGACCAAATCGGCGTGTAAGTCCGGAGTTGTCGAACGCTGCGGCCAATTTGTCCCAAACTCCTTTGGCCGTGTTTTCCTCTTGGATATGAACGTAATTGATCGGATCAACCAGAAGAATTATCTTTGTTTTTGCTTTTGTATCACGTTTTGAATCTACGGGTGACGTCGGGTTAACCTCAATGCAATCCCATAGTTCTTCGTGTTGTAGGTATGTTTTCACTGCGAATTGCCAAGTCGAATAGTTTTCACGGCCAGTTAACTTCTCGATAAATGCCAGTGAATTGTTCGATGCCATTTTTATTCGTTGAGAACACTTTAAACACAAAGAAGTTTTTTTTTTAAAGTTATGTTCACCACTAAAAGTCTTTATTCACTGTTAACTTTTCGGAAAACACTCACTAAACGTCTCTGGGCTTAACTGGGCCCATAACCTATTATATTTAGCAGAAATAAACTATTATTTTATATTAATCAGGTATATTTTATTAACCAAAAGTACACTTGCATTGTGATATCACAGAGTACAAAATTACATACGGTAAAAAAGAAGAAGAAGAGTAGAAGTGTCAATTACTAGAGGGCGCTAAATTTAAATCCAACATAATTAATACTGCACTGTAAACTAACATACTAAATTTCATATTTATATTTAGAACATATTATTAGTCTTCTCATTTACCCCTGCCGCTGAAGTAAAATTGTCAAATTTTAATCAAAGCAATCTGTTTTGATCGTTCTCAATATTTTCCCTAGCTATTTTAAATCACCGTTTATAGAGAACCCCATTAATTAAATTAAAAAAATTCAGGTCTTGCAACGCATAAACTTCCCGAATTTTTACAAATTTTGCACCGCTACTGAAATATGTTTAATTAGAGTCTCAATACTTAGTTCTAATTTAATTTTTTCCACATTTAGGACTATTAGCCACCCCTTTCCTCCATCGCTTGCTATTCGGATCCGTAGTGTTCTGCCTCCAGACGCAACCTTTATCAATTCAACTCTATAATGGATGTAATTTTTTTTAAATATTTATTTTTAGTGCATCAACTTTCAAAAGTTATAAACGCTTGAAAAAAAAAATACTTATATAAACATTTACAATAAATAATTCATAACTTATAATTTACAACTAATAAACAAATTTAAAATATAGAGATTGAACTCTGCCTACAAACGCACCAAATATCAATTAAACTCTACTACTAAATGTATTTTGAATGTCTAGCACATAGAGAACTATTTTATTTCTATTTAATATTCTACATGCAAAATATCATCGTTGTGCCCTTATATTGTGCTAATATATCGGTTTATCACATGCTACCCTAATGTTACACTTAGGTAATGTAATATTTTTTATTTTCGTTATTAATATATCAATCTATATCTGCATACCAAATTTCAGTTTTATATTTATATTAAAGCATTAGTGCTGAACATAATTTCCGCAACTAAACTAAATTTGTCAAAGTAGGCACAGGAATCAATTTTGCTTGTACCCAAGACACATACACTGAGTTATTGCCTTTTATCCCCATATATTAGATATATCTGGTTTTTGGTTCCCGGCGCACATTTTTACTGGATATTTGCAGTTTTCTAAAGTTTGTCTCTAATGACTATTTACCATCGTCTCAAATTTCAACGTCTGAAATTTGAAATCTGATGTGACATTGTCCCCAAAAATTCGCGCCGCTATTGAACAAAAATTTGTGTCTCAATGCATACCCCAAGTTTCAATTTTCTTTATTTAATATTTCTGGCTTTTACCGTGTCAACTCCCGCTGCCACTGGAAAATCAAAATTTGCAATATTTATTCATTAATTATTACTGTCTACAGCGAGCATACATACTAAATTTCAATGTTGAATGTCTATTCTAACATTACCTCCAAAAAATCGCGCAGCTACTGAATAAAATATCTGGTGTTCCAATTATTGACAAATATTCACAATCAGTGTATCTATACATGTCCGAAGTTAAAATTGTCTTTATTCAATATTTCTAGATTTTACGGTCTCAAATTTTGTTTTCATTAGTTACTGTCTAAAGGGAGCTTACATGACAAAATTAAATATTCTAACTCAATTTTAACATTGCCCCCAGAAATTCACGCCGCTATTGAATTATAAATTTGGTGTCTAATTATTGACGATAATGCACAATTAGTGTCTCGGGTTAACATTTTCTTAAATATTAAATATTATTAGATTTTAAGGTTTTAACTTCCGCCGCCACTGAAAATTAGGGATTTTTAATTTTTTCCTCTTAATTAGGATTACTACGCTTCCACCAACCTGAGTACCAATCTCTAAACAATTAATTTTACAAATTCATTCTTTATTGTTAACATTCATACCAAATTTCATTTTTAAATAATATCTCGATAAGATAAATGGATGTTAAAATTAATTTTCACTCATTTTACTGTAAACCATATTAATTTCTGTTTTTAACAGTGCTCAGCGCCCCCGCTACTTACGACTCTAGCTCTTATCGTTCCCGTTCTTGCACTTTCGATTTAATACCTATGCACCGCCGCTCACACTTCAAGCACAACGGCACATCTTCTGCAGCGTAAGATATATCTTATTAGGAAATAAGATAGGCTGGTTATAATTTAACCATATATCAATCGATGCAATTGCATCGGTTTTGCTTGAGCGGCAACTATTTTCTAAGATACTGTTTCTAATCAAAGATAAATTTTCTAAAATAGATTTGCCTTCTACTGCACTTCTTTGTCCAAAGCCTATTATATCTGCTAAAAGTGGTCTAGTCTTATTTAATAAGACTTTCATGAACAACTTAAAATCAGTTAATCACTTAATCATTTAATAATGTTATAGAGCGGAAGTAATTCACTTTTATAGGCTTTGAGGTTTTTGGAATAAAAGCTATAACACTAGTGGTTAAGGATCTTAAGTTTTCTTTATCAAAATCGTTTCATAGAAGTTTAAAGTTTTATTCCGTTTGTATCGTTCAATGTTTTTTCCCTCTTTATTGTACAATGTTTGTAGTGCTGTAGGATCTTCGGGTTGAATACTTAAGTGCGGTCTGGAAAGGAAGCTCGTTTTTTAAAGCTTGTGTTATAAAATGAATAGGTTCTTTAGGATCATTTATGATTGATTTCGCATTGTATTTTCAATAACCGCGGCCAAATATAGGTAACCTTGTATCAGTTTTCGTTTGCCATATCAATGCTAGATGGTCATTAGATATGGCATTAGATGCTACTAAGCGTTTGTGAATAGATAGTTTGAGATCTTCAGAAATATAAACTTTATCCAGTTTTGATGCTATGTTCGCTCCCATAAAGTAAGTGAAGCCCTGTTCTGTTTTAAATATCTGATATAGTTCTTTCAGTTATTAATCTAGAACAGAAGTTTCAATTCCCTAGTTGGTCTCGCTGGTTCAGCACACCGTTAAAATCGCCAGCAATGATAAGAGGCAGTCTAAAGTTTAACACATATGTTTGACAATAATTTCATTAGCAAGTTTTAAGTGTTTTTGTCTAAATTTAAATACAGAAAAATTATATATATTTACTAATCTATGACCTTTATTAGTTATCGATAGGATACGTCCATCTTCTTCACATATGGTATCTGTAGCTTCTATACCCGGCCTTACCGAAAAAGTAGATCGTATATTAGTTATGCCAATGTTTGAAATATAGGAATATGGTTTGAAGAAACTTAAATTTTCTATATTAACTTCTTGTAATAAAATATGTCCAAATCGTGGTTTATATTAAATTGTTTTAGTATAATTTTAGATGTTAAACAGGATATTCCATTGATGTTAAATGTTGCAAGTCCACACTCAAAGTATTTCTATTATTATATTCCACATTTTTCATAATTTATAATATTTTATTTAAATATAATATAAACTATTTAAATATTTTTTAAATGTTTTTAATTTTTCATGATGGGAAGGAAGTTTATTCTACCAATTAATTGAATACCTTTTCAGTTAGTGTTATCGTGCAAAATACATGCTTATGTTAAAAATTTTATATATCATACAATAAGGTATGCTGACGACCAAATCTTTAATGTTTGTAATTTATGTCAACGTTAAATTACTTATTACTCTAAAGTCTAATAGACTAGATTGTAATAGTTATAAAATTAAATATTATGGCATGCATTGTACACGCTAATATTACCTAATCACCTGAGTTACGACCAATTTACTCTTATTAAGTTCTAATCAATATTAGTCTTAACCTACAGGCAACTTTTTAAAATTTCCAATTTATAATGTTTATTGGGCTTGTGTCCTATATCTTAATTTCTATAAAACAGTACAATATATTGATAAAGTTGCTTGCTAGAACCTCAAATGTCCAATTATTTTTTAATAATTCCTTTTATCTTAGGAGATATTAACAATTAAAAAATCATTTTGTCCCTTTATTATTATTAAAAGTGTTCAACGTTATAGAGCATTCCAATATATGTGACATCACATCCGGTGAATTGCTATTTCTTTTATACAACAGAGCGTACAAGAGATATCATATTCAACACAGAACTCTTATTCATAGAAAAAATAACTGACCTACCCTTAATAGTACAAACACGTTACGTCACAAATATGACATCTGTACCGCTAAAACTACAATCGAAATTTTGAATTGCTATATCTCCGTCAACATTGAGACATTTGTTAAAATAAAAACGTCAATTAATTAACATCAATTTCAATCGACAATTGAGAAATAGACCCTAACAATGAGTAGACATAAGTCCATTCTACAATCATTTAATTAGGATATTACAAAAATACATTAGTAGATGCAACATAGTAATATAGATGGAAAACTAATAGGTTTGCAGCTAAGATTATATTTTACAAGGAGGCCAATAAGTGCTTTGAAATGTTAAAAAATAATTTACAAAAGAAACTAATTACATTATGAAAAAGGTTTTGAATTTGTATTAATTCTTATAAAATGGGAATTATTTTTTGAAAATTACAACATCTAAATGTAATCCGTTACGAATCCTTACGGCACTCCTGTAAGCGACGTCTAAAATTATCCATCACTGCGCGGCAAGTAAACTCTGTAATGCTTGCCATTTCTCCTCGAATATTTTCTTTCAAGACATAAATTGACCGCGAGTTGGTTTCGTACACTTTACTCTTAAGATAACCCTTAATATAGATCTTAATAACCTAGTTCATTGATTCGTTTGAACACTATTTATATATCGTACACTATCAAATATTTGTAACTTGAAAAAGAAAAAAGAATCTCAAAATACTCGTATAATATAATATTACAATACTTTACCAAGACTTTATACTTAGGAATTTGCAAGAAATCAACTTAATCTCTACGTGGAAATAATTAAAACCTAATTTCGCTTAAAACCTAAAGAAATATTCCCCGTGGGCTCTCCGTAAAGTACGTAGTTGCTCAATATAACTACTATGGAATATGCGATACATCGCCTAACGTGCAAACTATATGAAGAATCTGACGATGACATCGGATCGAAAGTAAACAGTAATATATAAAAAATAAAGTTACTAATTAGTTACAAATGTCGTTTTATTGCTACTTTAGGTCATTATTCTCTATAAGCTAGTAAAGTGCACTTTCAATTTTCGTAGCCAGCAGCCGTCACTGGTTCTGATTAAAATTCATTCCGCGATTCTCTTTTGCGTTGTGTTCAATCAGTGAGCCAATCAAATCGAAACTTGCTTTTTGTACACCCTGTACAATACATATCGTAAGACAATTGCTATGACATAAAGACGAACATCATAGCATGCTTCAAAAATAGTATTAGATTTTTATATAAAAAATTAAAAATAAAAAATATTTAAATTTCGTTGAATGCTGTAAAATGGCTTTCAATAATGTTAAGAAACAGCAATAAATAATAAAGATAAAATGAAACCTTCTCTTAAAAAAATAGAAACATAAAATCAATATGTGGTTCGGTATAGAATCATGTATCTTCTGTGCAACTGTACTATTTATCTGGGTCGATACAACATTCGAGCTGTATCTAATGAAAAGGCAATTAAGGGCAGTAAAAGGGCAGAGGGAAATACCAGAAGGTCTCGAAGATGTGATGCCACAGGAGATTTATGAGAAAACAAGGAACTATGCAAATGACCGAACGTTGTTACACATTGGGAGAACGTTGTATTATTGTGTATGTACTTTTGTTTTTTTTAAAGGTCTAGAATTACGGATGAAAGCATTGGATAGTCACTTAATAAAAGTTGGGAGTTCGTACTGTTGCAAAATTAATTCTCCAATCGTTCAGCCTGATACTTAGTTAGTATTAACAGTAATAAAACTGTAGCATAATATTATAACATAACATAGTATCACTGATAACGGAGTAATCAGAGATGTGCAAAAATGCTTTTCAAAAGTATTTAAATACAAAATACAAATACCTCGTATTTTTGTATGTGAAATACAAAACAAATTTCATGTTAGTATTTAAATACAAAATACAAATACCTCGTATTTTAGTATGTGAATACCAGTATTTAAATACAAAATACAAAATAGTTTTGAGAAAATAGAATACTATAGTCAAAATCACGTTAGTTTGGCGCGACCTGTTCTTAAAAGAGGTTATAAGAGCGATATAAATCTATAATACGATAATGAATTTTATCTTATTCGTTTCTGTATAATATATAGAAAAATTAATGAGTTACGAGCATTTTAGTTATTGCGGCAGTTTATACCCCACAACTTGTTTTAAGTTTGAGTCGCCGCTGAACTCTCGTAATTTGAACTATATTTATGTTTCTAATATAAATGTATTTTTTTTTATTAATTATGAAAATTTATATATGATATGAACAATATCTCAGGAATGGTGATTCTTAGAAAAAAATATAAGAACAATTTTTGTAGATAATTTCATGATACAACTTTTATTTGATCTATTTTTATGATAAAACTTACTGTTTACCGGAAAAATTAGAAAAACCATTTTTACTGATCTTTGACCTTAAATAACTTTTTATGCAGATGTGCGATCGGTGAGGACTTTTAGTATTTTATTTGTAATAATGTCTTCAAGGTCTTTTCCAATTTTTAGCCCTATGCGAATTATAGCTAATCCACCCTTATTTTATCGTTTAATTTGACCGGGTTATAGATTTAAAAAATCGACCCCTTAAAATAAGCTCTAAACCCAATTGTCTTATCTTATGTCTTAAGGTATAGGTAATAGGGAGTATATGGAAAGAACAACAATTATGCAGATAATTTTGGATCATAGATGGTGCTAGTGTCGATGGGGTTTTAAGTTTATATTTATAAAGTAATGTTTACAGCCCGATCAAAATAAACATTTTAATTAGCTATAATTTGCAAAGAGCTGAAAGTTCGTACAGATCTTGTGGACATTATTACAAATAAAATGTTAAAAGTTTGCACCAATCGCACATCTGCAATAAAAATTGTTCAAGGTCAAAAGTCAACAAAAGTGGTATCCAACTTTATCTAAACCATGTGTTATACATTTCATACATTACTAACACATTAAAAATTAAATTACTAATTATTAAAAACAATTTTATTAAATGTAAGAAAAAGTACATGACTTTTTATTATCTCTGACTTCTTTATTACCTTTGATTAAATATATTTATATGATATAGAGATTCTGAACTAACGTCGGTAAGGATTTTCACTTGAGATATTTTTATCCATTTAGGAATAATATATTGTTCATGAAAATGTTTACTGCAATTGATGTGTTCGCATTCTTGAAGTTTAATTATTTCACAATTCATTTCCTGAATTTTTCACCGTCATCATCTGGTCCGTTAAATAGTGTTGTTTTAGTTTTCCATATTCTAATTTAAACTAAAATGACTTAAATTTCCATATTTTTAAAATTGACGTTTATAAAATAGAATCCGCCTACATGTTATGCGATTCTGGTGGACTAAAAACAAACCATGCGATCAAGGCGGAGTAATTGGACACAACAATAATGTCCTTGAATGGCCGATTCAAAATTTTAGAACGTGTAAAAAAGTCGTACCTTGTCGCTGAAATTATCGCTGTCACAACTTCATTAATTAAATTTTATCATAGCAGAAATATTATAGATAAATTTTATTACAGAATGAATAGTTCTAAATTAAATTTAATGAATGAACAATAAATGATTTGTGCGATAAATTACATTAATAAGGGAATATTTTAAATGACAAACTTTTCTACTAGAAAACATTTAATAAGTTGGTTTTATATTTTTCAGACAATCAACACAATTTTCGTCATTTTCAGTTGGAACGCGTTTCTTTGGAAAACATCAAAAGATATATTATTAAAAGTTACGAGAATCAGAAGCGAAATTGGTAGCAGCATGATATTTATGTTCTTAAACAACGGGTCAAATATATTAATAGACCTACCAATATTGATCTTCGACACCTTTGTTGTGGAAGGTCAGCATGGATTCAATACGCAGACCACTAGTATATTCCTTTCCGACCGTATCGCTTATCTCCTGGTTTCCCAGATTGCCTTTCTTCCGATATCAGCAATAACAGTCTTCATAATCAAATACACTGGTGATAGATTCTACATATGTCTGTGGGTATTTATTTGTGCGCTATGTGTAGTGATCAATTCCAGCGCACCGATGTTTGAGTTTAGCTTGCAGTTAATAACTACAAAACTCCCGGAAGGATCTTTAAAGAGGGGTTTCGAAACCCTAGCTACGTCAGTCGATTTTCCTTTGGAAAACATATACGTCTTTAAAGCGTCCGATCACTCTCGGCATACAAACGCTTATTTTGCAGGCGTTGGAGACTCAAAACGAATTGTACTGTATGACACACTTTTAGATCAGGACAGTACTGGACCGGAACCGAATGAAGTAACCAATGTGAACCACATCTGTTCGGATGAAGAAATTTTAGCAATTATCTGTCACGAATTCGGACATTGGAAGAAGAACCACTTACTAATTCGATTACTTTTTATTCAGATAAATTCTTTGATATCTTTAGTAGTTTTTTCACATGTAAAAACTATGAAACCTCTATTAAGAGCATTTGGGTTTTACCAAGATGATCCAGCACTTATAAGACTTTTTACCGTATTAGATTTACTTATGGCTCCTCTTAATATTTTGAGTGGTATTACTCTGGTGTTTATGACAAGAATTATGGAATTTGATGCTGACGACTATGCTAAATCAATGGGATTTGCCGAACCTCTTAAAAGAGCCTTAGTTAAGCTACACATTCACAATCTGACATGCCCTACGTACGATTGGCTATATTATTTGTTGCATGAATCGCATCCTTCATTACTGGATAGACTGAGGAGATTAAACAACATACCTACACCAGCGCTGCTTTATTGAAAATAATTTGTGTTTTAACGTTTCAAAATATATTAGTATGGTTATTTTCAATAAACCTTAAAATACCTTTTGAGTTAGTTTATTCAAATAAAATGTAATCGTGCAAAATATAATGCATATTTTTGTTAAATACTGCATATCATACAATAAGGTATGCTGAAGAGCAAAACCTTAAATGTTTATAATATGTTAACAATAAATTGTTTATTAGTCTAATAGACTAGATACAAATAAAAAGAAATAAACAGATTATATATCTCGGCATTAGATTAGTAATTATTTTCAATTTTAAAGAATAAAATTTTGAAAGAACAAATCTTATCCAATTGCGATAACAAGCGCGTTTTAGAACCAGAAATATAGAACATTTTTTGTAAGCTTGCGATCAATTTTTCTTCTTGCTGCAGAGGTAAGATATAAGAAGGTGCAAAATATCCTAAAACATATTACGTATTACTATAGAACATGACTATGAACATATTTGGGGATCCTAAAAGTTTTTGCGGTTTAATCCGCTGAGCCATGGAACTTGGAATTATTAAAGTGTCCTCTACAAACTACGTGGTGCAACAGCACTTTGTACATAGAAACACTGTTATTCAATCAAATGTCATCTTTCCTTGCTGTTGTATCTCTGATAGAAGATAAGGGCTCTGAGAGATAGCCACACTGTAGAATATGTCGTGCTGTTGGAAGTGTGGGCTGCGGTGCCGGGGAATTAAATCGAAAGTGCAAGCACAGGAACGACAAGTGCTAGGGATAAAATGATTAGGACAATGAAGGAAAATGGGAAACCATCAGTAGTAAGAAAAGACCAGCTAACAGCTCGAAATTACAAAGAAAACAAAAGCAGACAAAACTGGATGAATACTGCTTAAGCAAACCACCAGTGCCTACGTCAAATAGCTTTGCATGCCTTGATGGCGGTGAACAACAAGAAGAAAATGTTGAGGTCAAAGAGAAGATGACCAAACCACCACTTATCTTTGTTGACAAAGCCAGCAACATCCAGCCTCTAATTGAATTTCTTACCAAGAAGGTAAATGGTAATTACAAAATTAAGGTTCTACGCAATGAACAAGTAAAAATCCAACCTAAAACATCGGACGCCTATAAAACAATCACCGAACAATTAGAACAGAGGAAAACAGAGTTCTATACATATAAACCAAAACAAGAACGAAACTTTAAAGTGGTATTGTAAAACATGCATCTATCTACTGACACTGAAAAAATAAAAAACTCCTTGCTTGAACATGGTCAATCTGTTACCAACATCTGGAATATAAAACAAAGAGCCACAAATATTCCACTGCCAATTTTCATTATAGAAATTAAACCACAACCAAATAACAAATTGATCTACGAAATTGATTATCTAATGCATTGCCGCATTAAATTTGAACCACCACGCCCCAAGCGTGAGATTTCTCAATATGCCAATTGTGAGCAATATGGGCATACAAATATAAATAGTAATATATAACACTCATGGCCAAATTGTCGCAAAATTCAACTTCTTAAAAATAATTTTGTGGGTCTATCTTACACCTTAGTGGGTGTTAGCTAGATTACCAGCTGTGGTTTTTAGCAGTTTTGATGTTATATTAATCCTGAGTTGAGCCCCTATTTACAATATAGTTTATTAAAGAATAGTTAACACATAACTTTTGTTTAATTGTAGTTCATTTAATTATTTCACAAAGGAAAACAATTATATTACAATAATGTTAATAAATCAAAAGAGTTCACGAGTTCAAAGTAATAATATCACTTGATTTTATACAATGCTTAGGTTTGAAGACCTTTTACAATGATTGCATATCAGAAAGTAATGCGTAGTATTCATAGTACATAGTTTACATTCACAACGATTTATAATGATAAATACAACCTAGTAATTAACACTATACTTGTTTGCAAAAACTACACTATTTACGCCTATAACAATAACAAATATTACACCTAGCAATATAGTTAAACTAATTATAATTCTCAATGCCATTAACAACTAGTTAACATTACATTTTCTGAATTCAAAAAAGACGCCATACACACTGTGCATATATAAAGACATCCGCCGTAGTCATTTGCCGCGCTAAACATGCATCGTCAGCGTTCAATAGTTAGTGAACGCGTGGTGACCTGTTCTCTTAGACGTTCTCTGTACACGCTGTAAGCGAACTGTCAAATGAACGGCTAGGGGTCCAGAAGTTGTTTTCAAAGCAGCGCTAGTAACATTTAAAGATATCTTAATATGAGCAAAGTTCATAACATATGTTACAGAGTTCTTTATATTTATTATTTCTTATAAACTATTTATGTTTAACCCTAAATTATTTCCCACAATTTTATGGAACGCCAATGGCCTGTTATAACATACTCTCGAGGTAAAATAATTTATTGAGGCACACCAAGTTGATATACTATAAATATCGGAAACACACTTTACAACGAAAAGCTATTTTTGTTTGCCAAAGTATAGATTTTATCACACAATGCATTCTGATGGTACAGCACATGGTGGGTCCGCCATATTAATAAGAAACAACAATAAACACAATGAGGCGATATCCTACTGCACCAAAGAAGTTCAGGCCACAAATAAGGTTGTTCAAGACTGCATAAGTCTAATAACCATATCAGCAGTGTACAGTCCACCTAAGCACAATATCAAAAAAGAGGATTATACAAACTTTTTTGCAACACTTAGACACAGATTTATAGCGGGCGGTGACTATAATGCAAAACATACACATTTGGGATCACGGATTATAACACTCAAAGGTCGACAATTATTATTTGCAATCAAGCAGCTACATCTGAATGTCGCCTCCTTTGGTGAACCAACATATTGGCCTACGGATACAAAAAAGACTCCAGACCTAATAGATTTTTGTGTAACTAAAGGTATTCCTAATGCATATGTAGAATGCCAATCTAGTTTAGATCTATCACCCGATCATTCTCCCGTTATAATAACATTAAATAGGAAAATTTCTCAATCTGAAAAAGCATGTCGATTGCATAACCATAAAACAGACTTGAGTTATTTTAAGCAACTAGTAGGTTCTATTAATATCAAGTTGTCATTAAACACTTATACTAATATTGAAGAAGCCGTTGAACACTTTAACAACTGTGTGAAACAATCTGGATGGGAGGCTACTTCAAAAAACTCAAATAGATATGCCAATCAATGCACACATTTAGTAAAGGAAAAATTAGAAGAGAAACGCCGAACAAGGAAATAATGGCAAAAAACGAGATATTCACGGCAGAACTGAAGCAATTGTTAAGCAATGAAAAAATTTTGGAATAAAAAAGTATTTAACAAGCCTAGATGCAACACTCGCAACAGACTACTCTCTGTGGAAAGCAACGAAAAGGTTAAAGAGACCGGTCTTATCACAACCACCAGTGCGTAGAAGTGATAACACATGGGCTTGCAAACACTTTTGCGGAACATCTAGAGGAAATCTTTGTTCCAAATCCAAATGAAGGACTCTCCAGGAAGGAGAACGACATAGTCAGCATATTAAGTCAAACACACCAACTTTTATGTTACGACTTAATTACTGCTGAAATACTCGAGCAGTTGCCAGAAGAAGGAATAATTTTTTTAACGCAATTATATAATGCCATTCTACGTAGAGGTTTTGTCCCTCCACAATGGAAAGTGGCACAAATAATAATGATTCTTAAACCAGGCAAAAGTGTCAAATCAGTAAAGTCATATCGAAGGTAATGGAAAGTATTTTCCTGAAAAGACTTATGCAAATCATTAATGATGACAAATTAATACCTGATCATCAATTCGGATTTTGACAAAAACATAGCACTGTTGAACAAGTCCAACAAACCAATATAAATATAAGCTTTGGAAAGAAACAGTACTGTGTAGCAGCCCTTTTAGACATTTCACAGGCATTTGGCCGAGTTTGGCATAAAAGGCTGCTTTGTAAGATCAAAAATATGTTACCTATAAACTTTTATATCTTCATTAGATCAAATCTTAGCAATAGACATTTTTTTGTGAAACAGGGGGAGGAAACAACAAACCTTTATAAGATACAGGCTGGAGCTCCTCAAGGCAGTGTGATGGGTCCAACATTGTACCTACTATACATTGCAGATGTCCCTATGACAGCGGGAGTAGTTACAGGAAATTTTCAGATGATACGGCAGTATTAGCCGTGGACACAAATTCAATAGATGCCTCTACTAAGTTGCAGATAAGTCTAAACAACATAACCGACTGGCTTCATGATTGGCGTATTAAGGAAAATAAAACTAAATCAGTACAAGTGACTTTTACCACCAAACGCGATACATGCCCACCTGTGAAGTTAAATGGAATCCAAATACCACAAGCAAATGAAGCAAAATATATAGGCGTCTCACATGGAGGAAACATATATTTACAAAACGTAAGTCCCTAGGATTACAACTACGGAAATTATACTGGCTTATAAACAAGAACTATAACTAATCCGTAGAGAATAAAATATGATTGTACAAATGTATACTTAAACCAATATGAACTTATTGATTGCAACTATGGGGCACGTCAGCGAACTCAAACATAGAGATCTTGCAAAGGTTTCAAACACTACGTATTATTGCAGACGCACCATGGTATATCACAAACAAGAGACTGCACCACGATCTAGATATACCCACAGTGAGAGAGGAAATTAAAACCCGAACGGTGAAATACAAAGACCGTTTAGAGAACCACCCAAATACATTTGTGTGCAACCTAATGGAACATTGGACTATTTTCAGCAGACTGACGAGGAGAGCGCCTGAGGACCTAATAAAATAATATGATTTAAATAGAACGGATGTGTCACTGGACGAATACCGTACAAGATGTACTTATTGTAAACCTTATTGTTAAATGTCCATAGACAGATCGCAATATAAATAAATTACAAAAAAAAAAAAAAAGTGTAGAAACGTTAGAGAGCATGGTTCCAATCGGGGCAATGGAGATTGGTAAATACAGTGCATAATTAATTTAAATAAAGGGATTAAAATAAAATAAAGAAACATAAATTTATAAAAGATACATTTTAGCGAAAATTACATAAAAATAATTTTTTGCCTTAGGTTCAATTTACTAAATAACTTTTATTTAAGGATGTATGAGCAAGAAAATAATTTTCGATTTAAGGGCTCAAAATTTTTGCACGTGTATATTCATGGTCAATGAATTTACTGTTAAAATTTCAGGGTAGGTAACCGTTCATATTTTAAAGAAATTAATTGTTGAAAATTGACATAATTAACATTGGTCTTATGGGGAAATGGGTACAAGTGATCATAAATCAATAAATATGAGTACGTTTTGTATTGTGTAGTATAAAAAAGAACTATGCATTAGAAAGGTGAATATTGGCGTCACACGTCAATATTTTAAAAATACTATGTAACCGTTCATCCTGGAAAGATAATTAGAAATGAAATTTAAATTATGATATTTAAAAAAATATTTTTCGCCATATTTGACACTTGGCAACGTCGCACTGCTATAATAGGCGTCACAGCACGGCAGCGGCAAAAACGGTACATACAAATTTAAATATAACCTCATTTAGAGCTGTCAAAATGAATATTACGTGATAGTAACAGTAAAAATTAAGTACAAAAATTAAGAAAATAGCATATATATAGAATTAAAATATTTATTAACACTTTAATAATTTAATAACGTAACACATATCAACAAAAATTTATTTTTGTTAATTTTATGAAGAATAAAAACCCTTCTGCAGCCAAGTTAATAGACACAGTGTCAACTTTAGCAGATTGTAAAAATTATTTTCCTCAGTTAGTTGTAAGATCATTAACAGCATACGCACTCGGTGGTATTCCTCTTGTCGGTAAAATGTAAACATTATATTCTGAGTAGTTTTGTATTTTGCTGCAATCTGAATTGTTTCACTGGCTTTTCCAAAACCGGTGGTTTCTAAATCAAAGAACACAACTGCTGCTGCATTATTAATCGCAATTGAACTTTTCAATCCCAATGTCTAATCCACTCTGCGACTGATAACAAAATGTAATCAAATGTAGCATGATTCAAATCAGACCATTTTATAATTTGATGATCAGCTTCTCTCCGTAATCTAGCAATGACTTGAATCATCTTCTCCAATTAACACCTCAATTTTTAAACGTTCAACTGTAAAGTCTTTATACTGTCTTTATAACTGCGTACAAGCATCTCAACAGCCATGTCTGGCTCCATGGCCTTCGAACTCCAACTGAAATTTTCACGGTAGTCATGATCATTTTTATCATAACCTCTTTCACATCTCATGCATTGTTTATTTCTCGTACTATATGCAACAACGTAGAATGACCTAAGAAAAACCAATTGTAATAATTCGAAATAATTAAATTTAACAAATTTTTAATCTTAAATATTTATTACCAGTTAAACTATTATACGTTCTTCCTGCTTCCTTTTTTGCCACCCGGCATCTATACTCAATATGAACACTACTGTATCCTCCTTTGAAATAACTTTAGGTGATTTTGAACTATATTTTAAGGAAAAAAAAACTATATTAGTAATAATATAAGTCATTTCTTATTTTATAATAATGTTAATGAATCGTAATACCTTTGATGAGATATTGGGAAACTTCTTTCTATTGTCATGCAATTTCGGCAACTTATTCGAGCAATATTTTCAATAGCCATCCCTACGTAAATCAAATCGATTCATATCGTTTTAGAAGAGTATGGTCAACTGTTGGAATATTGGGACAAACTAGAATATTGTTTAAATGAGTTATTCTAATCCCACCGGTTAGAGTTGTTAGAAAATAATAGTCATAATTAAAGAATAGAAAAGAAAATAAATTGAATATTACTAACTTCTTTTTATAGAAATATTTACCCATAGCAGTTTCTCCATTTACCAGTGGTGGTTTGTTGTGATGTTTGAATCTCGGACATTTTTTTTACATCTTCTGACATATTCTTTTTTTACAAATCGCAAAGACAGGGCATCAGTACACGAATCACTATTTTAGCGCTATTTTATTGATGTCAATAATTCGTCGGCCTTCAACAATTGATCCTAAAATGTTAAACTGCATAGTGAGGTTTTATGAAAGATTCAATGCGTATGTTTGATGATTGTGAAAGTACCAAACATCCGACAATGTCTAAAAAAAAATTGTAAACAATTTACATGTATACATGAATAATATAAAATATAATATTAAATACAATCATTATACATACCGTAGTTCCAAACACATATTAAATGAATTATTATCTATTTCTGGTGGTCGTTCTTTACAAAATAATCCTTTCTAGTCAAGCTTTTGAGGTATATCCATTTTTAAATGTCAAAAATTTAAATTTATTCAAATGTCACATGGAAAAAAGTAAACAAAATTTAAGCTATGTTGCCAAATGTAAAATCACGTCACGTGATAATTTTCTTCCCTTCTCCCCGCAAATGCTCATGCCTATCCCCACCCTTTAAAATTCAGTATTAGGCCACACCTTTGCTCATACATCCTTAAAGACAAATATTATATACGCGCCGCTTTGCGACATGGAGAAGATTAAAGCCGGTTTTACACCAGATAGAGAGTTGCATAAAACTGCAACAAAAACTTGTTTTTTTTTTAAAGTTGTATCAATGTTTACTTACACCAACTAGACAGTTTTTACAACATTTTTATCATTTATTTCCGTTGTTTGCAACAAAACACATCCTCATCTAGAGTCGGTATAGATCATAGGAAACACAGTTGCGTTGTTTTTAGGCCCTCCGCACATGGGTCGACTGATCGCAAACGCGAGCCCTGAATCTTGATAATGAACAGCATGAGCGGAGATGTGCACTCACACTTTTCAAAAGTATTTAAATACAGATATACTCGTACATACAAATACCTCACAATACACACAGAAAAATTGCTTATTATGCTATTGATTAAAATTCTATAAAGTCTCGAAACACTGCTCGACATTAAAAACTTCGAGTTTTCAATCAGACTCGTGTGTAGCCGGCTTTTCATTGTGCCTACCTCCAAGGGTATTTCCGTCAGTGTCTTCAACCATAAAGTACGATTGCCTCCGTTTTTTCCAGAGCGAGCTGTAATTGCTTCCTCTCTAGCATCTGTTTAATCCTGTTCATCGCCGTGTTAGCGTGTGCCTTTAGTGTTTCTTCAGTTATAGCTTTAATAATAAGTGCTATGTCAACCGCAAATCCAATAACTGATGCGCCTTCTGATAGCTCAATTTTTAGTACCTCGTCGTACAGAATGTTCCATAGTAGAGGTCCTGATACCAAATTCTGTGGAACTCCGCAGGTAACACTTATTAAATTCCCCTTAACTTCTATCCAGCGGTCCTCTAGATAGCTGCTTATATTATTATATTATATTAGACAGTTACGTTATTAGTTATTATATTATATTATACAGTTATTAGTGTTACGGATTTGCGGGCGACTGAGCATACAAAAATTATAGTTATAAAATAATAGCTGGAATTAGCAGAAAAGGTTGCGCATCCCTGCACAAATATCTAGACATTTCGATAACGAAGCTGTTTACTAGTTGGCGCATAACTTTAACGCGTGTGTGTTCCTGGAAATGAACATAAACAACTGCTTTATTATTGTTTACATGTGAACGTTCTAGAATCAAATACTACGCGTATGGAGTGGAACGTCATAGAAATAGTCGGAAGGTCAAACAGCGTATTTGGATAATTATAGGAATATTCTAGAAAGTCAGAAGTGTCGTGATCAGGGGTAGTCTGCTGCGTAAACCGCTAATATAAAAGGAGCAAAGCATCGCGTCGCGAGTCAGTCAGCGTTAGTAAGAGAGGCAGTCCGCGAGTAATAATAGTCAGTTTTTACAACAGCAGTCAGACCGCAAGAAAACATCAGCCAGTAAAACTAATAAGTGAAATAATAAACCGTAATAATTGTAAAGTAGTTGTAATTGTTTTTGTGTTAATAAATAAAGTTTATAAAAGTGTCAATCCTTCTTTAATTTGAATTGTGGCTATTTCTAAATATAAGTTACAACGCGACTAAATAGTGTAAATAATTGCTTCCGCTCGGCAATCAACTAAAAGAACCTCAGTCGCAGGCGTAATACGGCGTATATTTAGAAGGTTCGAGAATCCTAGTCTCCCTTCCCTTAATCCTCGCTCGCACATACAAATTTTGTACATTTGGCGTCATAGAAGGTTCCAGAGCCAGACTCCCTTCATTCCCCTTTTACGCCCTTACAAGTTTGTATCATTTGGTGTTAGAAGCTGAAGAGGATAGTTGCTACGAGCATACGTCTCGTCGTCGTCCGCCGTCGCCACGTCCAGTAAAATTGTAACATTTGGTGTCAGAAGTGGGATAGCTACAGTTAAGGCCGCTGCAGAGAGAATTCCAAGAAGAAAAACGGAGAAGTCTGAAACTGCGTTTCCGAAGAGACTTCCAGAAACTTCTAGTCGGGATTTGCAGCAAGAAGGATTTTTTCGAAGAGGAAGGTTCGAGAAAACGGTAATAATAATTTCAAAGAAACTCTAGAGAATTCTAGAACCTTCCAGAAACTTCTAGAAAGTAGTTTTAAAACAATTTACAACGCAACACACAACAAAAATGGAGGCAGACTTATTAACAGAATTAAGAGAAATAAGAAAATTAATGCTAATGCAATTTGCAAAGGAAGAAAAAACCAAAGAAGAAATGTTTGAGAAATTTCAAGAACAAAATGCTATTAGAAGAGAATTACAAGAACAGGCACGAAAGTCTAAAGAAGAGATGTTCGAGAAAATTCAAGAGCAGGCCGAAAAGTTTAAAGAAGAGATGATCCAGAAATTTCAAGAACAGGCTGAAAAAAGTAAAATAATTCAAGAACAGACGGAAAGGTCCAAAGAACAAATATGCGAGAAGTGTAATTCGTTGCAAGCGCAGTTGCAAGCTGTTGAAGAAGCTTGCTGGGGATCTAAAATGGAATTAGAAACGCGTAAAGATAAAGGAGAAGAAAATGTGGCAGAAGGTCTCCAACAAGAGTTGGCGGAGACAAAAATTGAAGAAATGGAAAAACGCGTTGAAATCGTCCAAAAGAACAGTAAGCAAGCTACAGAAGAAAGATCAGCGGACCCAGTGACTGACATCGAACGATATGTGAACCGTGCTGCAGGTAAAGCCCCCAGATATTTCGCAAGCGCTGTACGTGAGCGCAGAATAAAGGAGGCCATTTTATTGGCTAAGCCGAAGAACATAAACGAGGCCCTGGCAGCTGCGCTTCAGATGGAAACTGTCAGCCATATACCTGAAGTGAACTACGCATGGAGCGCCTTCAATGCATTCTACACCCTACAAGCTACTCGGGCCATGGACAAACAACAGAATCTGGATCAAGGAAATGGAAACATAAACCGGTGTAATTTAAGAAGAAGAAGAGGAATTCAATGGCCTTACGACAGGGGCAGAAAATCTATTGCGAATGGCGCAAACTTCCCTCACCACTAACAAACAATAGAAGGGAATAGGTCCAAACAGGTGAAGACCTAAAAAGCTCCCTAGCAGGTCCAAACAGGTGAAGACCGAAAAAGCTCCCCCGTGGAATTAGTAAGGTGAACATTTCTCGATGCATACAACCCTACAGAAGATACGGCAGAAGTTGTACTAACCCCGGTGTAAAAAGGAACTTTAGTGAAACGATGATGTCGACGACACATACATTGTGAGGACACCTTCCGAAGAGTACTGCGAAACCATGGCGCAAGAACTAGAAGAAGTCCACCCGTTTTCGTAAGAACGCCGTGAGCAATGGATTGCTACGTAAAGCGTTACGATTGTGGCAAACTTATTCAGCGCTTTTGCAAAGGTGATGCAGTATGGCTTAATTATCGTAAGAAAAATAGAAGAGGAAGCACTAAGCTGTAAGCCGAAAAGGAAGGACCGTATTTGAAACTAGCCGTAAGTTGGGACGTGATCTACAACGTGCAGAGGTCAGCCCGAGGGAAAATGCATCAACGTTCACCGAGACTGGCGCGATAATGAAGGAAGATGAAAAATGCTCCGGATTGGAAACCAGCTGAATCAGCCGCCCGATGAAAATTATAAGCACTCGGGACGAGCGCTTTTAAAGAGGGGGAAAGTGTTACGGATTTGCGGGCGACTGAGCATACAAAAATTATAGTTATAAAATAATAGCTGGAATTAGCAGAAAAGGTTGCGCATCCCTGCACAAATATCTAGACATTTCGATAACGAAGCTGTTTACTAGTTGGCGCATAACTTATACGCGTGTGTGTTCCTGGAAATGAACATAAACAACTGCTTTATTATTGTTTACATGTGAACGTTCTAGAATCAAATACTACGCGTATGGAGTGGAACGTCATAGAAATAGTCGGAAGGTCAAACAGCGTATTTGGATAATTATAGGAATATTCTAGAAAGTCAGAAGTGTCGTGATCAGGGGTAGTCTGCTGCGTAAACCGCTAATATAAAAGGAGCAAAGCATCGCGTCGCGAGTCAGTCAGCGTTAGTAAGAGAGGCAGTCCGCGAGTAATAATAGTCAGTTTTTACAACAGCAGTCAGACCGCAAGAAAACATCAGCCAGTAAAACTAATAAGTGAAATAATAAACCGTAATAATTGTAAAGTAGTTGTAATTGTTTTTGTGTTAATAAATAAAGTTTATAAAAGTGTCAATCCTTCTTTAATTTGAATTGTGGCTATTTCTAAATATAAGTTACAACGCGACTAAATAGTGTAAACAATTGCTTCCGCTCGGCAATCAACTAAAAGAACCTCAGTCGCAGGCGTAATACGGCGTATATTTAGAAGGTTCGAGAATCCTAGTCTCCCTTCCCTTAATCCTCGCTCGCACATACAAATTTTGTACATTTGGCGTCATAGAAGGTTCCAGAGCCAGACTCCCTTCATTCCCCTTTTACGCCCTTACAAGTTTGTATCATTTGGTGTTAGAAGCTGAAGAGGATAGTTGCTACGAGCACACGTCTCGTCGTCGTCCGCCGTCGCCACGTCCAGTAAAATTGTAACAATATTAATTGTTCGCCTTTCGGCTTTACAATCTACATTCTTAATACATTTCATAGAACTTCAATTTGAAATTAAACTTAATCTATTCTAGACCTTTTTATTTTCAAAAGTACTTTCTGCTTCTTCTTCTCTTGACCCTCTTCCTTCATTTTCCCTAGTTTTTTTTCATTCTCACCGTTTCCTCACCTCTTGTCTTCTTTGTCTCCTCTCGGCAAACCGTTTCCTGCTTCTCCTTCCTTATTGCCTCTTTCTTCATGTTCCTTGTGCAATCGAGCCATAAGCTTATTTATTGTCCAATTTTTCTTTTCCTTTTTACTATTGCCGCCATCCACCTCTTTCCTTCACTGCCTCCCTTTATTAGCTGGCCAATATTCTTTTCGCTCACTACTTTTTCCTTACACTAAAACTTAATGTGCTCCAGTGTTTCGTCCTCCGTTCCGCACACCCTACACTTTCTTTCCTCACTACTTTCCCAGTATCTATTTCCTTTTTCCTCATTTCCCAATCTAAACCTTGCTGTCCTTCTTATGTGTTTTATATCTTTTTCTATAAGGTACTGGGGTACATTACTATCCCAAATCATTTTAAATCTTGTATTGTAGTTGCCTTTTTAGATTTTTCCAATTCTTTCCTGTTGTTGTATCTCCTTATCCCTTCTCCTTAGCTTCTCTTTTACACTTGCGCCTCCTTCTCTTCTCCTCTCAGCCTCCTTGATCATTATTCCATTCCTTTCTCTTTTAAGGACCTAATCCCCCCCCTTCTTTATACTTTCCTCCCTTATTTTATTTAAAATTTTGCTTTCAGCCCTGCTCAACTTATCCTTATATTTTATTGCTCTTTCACCTGTTTTAATTCGTATCTTATCCCTTTTTAGCTCCTCCATGATTATGTATCTTGGCGTGCACCTGTCCAACCCTAGTATCCATTTAATATATTTCTCCTGTATTCTTTCCAACTTCTCTTGCTCCTTTCACCACCAAATCTCTGTTTCATACATCATCATACTGGTTATTAATCTGTCGAACATCCATAGTCTCTTTTGTATGTTCCCCCCAAATACCTTTTCTCCTAATCCCCACACCCGTCGCATTGCTCACTCCGCCTTCTTTGCTACCTCCCTTGTCTGAGCCTTTTCTCCATTGTTCTTTTTAAAAGTGTAACCCAGAAAAATTCCTCTACTTCCTCAATGATAATCTCCTGTAGCTCTCTTACCCTTTTTGATAACAGGACTATATCATCAGCATATGCTAAAGTCCATATCTTGTTGTGTCTTCCTATTAGCACCCCTCCCCCATCTTGTCCTCTTTCCATTACCCCCTCCAAATCTGCTGTATATATCGCAAATAAAATGGGAGTCAGAGTACAACCTTGCCTCACCCCCTTGTTTGTCCAGAATTCTTCTGACTCTTCACCCCCAACTCTTATTCGCATTTTTGTCTCCTTGTAAATTGCTTCAATACTTTCCACTATATCCTCATCTATTAGATAGCTGCTTATAATTCTTGTCAGCTAATCACTGACTTCAAATGCTTTCAGCGCTTTTATGATTCCATCCCAAAGTGCTGGATTAATGGCATTCTTGATGCCTAGCGTTACCAACACTCCATATTTCCTGTTCCGGTGCGCCTTGAGTTTTATATTCTCTACCGACCTCTTGATCTGGATCATAGCATTAATAGTTGACCTTTTCTTTCTGAATCCTTATTGGTTCTTTGAGAGTTTTAGTTCAACTTCCCCTGTTAACCTGACTGCTACTAGCTGCTCGAGAACTTTTCCTATGACGTCCAGAAGACATATTAGTCTATATTTAGCCTCCAGGTCTCCTTCTTTTTTAGGCTTCTGAATTAAGACTAATTTGACTATTTTCCACATTTTTGGAAATACTTCACTTTTTAGTTGGCCATTCATTATTTCGAGGAATTTTCTCGGGAACTCCCTAATTGCCTCTTTGACGATTTCAGATGGAATTTGATAAGGACCTGGTGACTTTCCATTTTTAATTTTATTTGTCGCTTCCAGGAGTTTTGCTTCAGTAAAATAGGGTATACACCTTTTCTCTATAGCTATGTATGGCCATTTGTTTGTCGCTCGTGTTGGAAACAGTTCCTTGACAGTTTTTATTAGCTTATCGCTACTTAATTTAATTCGAGGCATCATGCTAAACTTTTTACACACAATTTTGTATCCCATGCCCCAAATATCTTGGTCAACTTCTTGGCAGGTTTTTTTCCAGGCATCTTGTTTTGCTCCTATTATTGCGATTCTGAGGAGTTTCCTTTTTTCATTGTATTCATTTCTGAATCTTTCTCTACTTTCTTCTGTGACTTCTTTGCTCTTATTTCCTCGAGTTAACAACCTTTTTGACCTCAGACATTGCTTTTCTAACGGGGCGATGTTATCGTTCCACCTGCAGCTCTTTTATTAAAAGTGGCTTTTAGTGCTAGGTTTATTGCCTTCATTTATACCTATTTTCTTTATTTTGTACATTTCTTCTTCCAGATTTTCCACAAAGATTCCTCAAAGATTCTTTATTTATTCTCCATCTTGCTTCGCTCATTTGTGTCGTTCTAGAGTTTGCTGAAATAACATTAAAATAGATATTCCTATGAAAGCTAAGGTTAACTTCCTTCGCCACTTTCTATTCTGTTATTCGATTGGCTATTTCTTTAGATGTTAGTGTTATATTGATATGGGATTTACTGCCTCTTTCTACAAAGGTCGGCTCTTTCCCTCTGTTCTGCCCAACTAGTGAAAGTTCTGCTATCCAGTCCACCAGTGCCTTCCCTTTCTTGTCTTCCTTTCGACCCCAAACTCGTGACTTAGCATTTAGGTCACCCGCTACTAGCACATGCTCTTTCCTGTGTTTTAAGGCTTTTTTCCAGTGCCTAAAAATAGGACTAAAATTCTTGTTCACAGAATTTTTTAAAGTATTCAACTGTGCCAGGCACTGCTGTAACTTTCAATGCTTGGCATAATGCCGCATTATGCGCTCCAGTTTCGTAATTGGAAAACTTTCAATATTATTATGTACAAAAGACCTCAAGATTTACAAAAATGACAGGTGAATAATGGGTGGCGCTCACCTAGAAAATGGAAATTTATATCAATTTTTCACATTTTTACATGATGAAATAGAAAATAGCTGCCTTACCAAAATAGAAGGCTGCCCCTTTTTAGCGACACACTTCTCCGAATAAATATAAAAAAAATAATCTACCTTTGTCGATCTTGCATCCAATTTAAACAATGAAACGATGTGATCGAATTGTTCTACAATTTCTAAGTTTTCTTTGGATATATCTTAAACTTGAAACTGAATCCTAGAATCTTTGGAACTAGATACATCTCTTGCATATTTTTTTTTTTTTTTTTTTTTAATTCTTTAGGCAGATTGCTGAAACATCTGCCTAAGTAGGCAATAAGCTTCTTACATGATTAATTAATTAAGACATGTAAGAGACATGTCTGACATGTGAATGCTCTCTTGTTTTTATATACAATAAACTATTATAATATATCATACATTGTACACTATTCCCTATCGCGGACCTAAAGTTAGGTTATTGGTTGATATCGCCTTAATCTGCGGGGTTCCCTGTTGTCACACACGTTCAGTTGATTCGCCAACGCATTGGGATGGTTGATTAATCTATCACTATATTTTGTGCTGGATAGGTATATTTCATCTTTGATGGATGCTATTGGGATGTCTTTCCGGATGACTTTGTAAGTGACGTAGTATGGTGCATCTACAATGAGTCGTAGTACTTTGTTTTGAAATCGCTGGATTATGGCTATATTGGAGTTGCATGCAGTACCCCAAAGCTGAATTCCGTAAGTCCAGATGGGTTTTAGAATGGTTTTATATATAAATACTTTGTTGTCCAGAGAGAGTTTTGACTTTCGACCAATTATCCAATACATTTTCCTGATTTAAAGACCAAGCTGCTTACGCTTTGTAAAAATGTGCTTTTTCCAGGTAAGCCTTCTGTCCAAATGTATACCGAGATATTTAGCGTCATTAGATTGTGGAATTACACAGTTACTTATTTTCACATGCGGGCAAGTTTCTCTGCTCAAGTGGTAAATGTTACATGCGTTGATTTACTTTCGTTTGCTTTTATTCGCCATTTCTTGAGCCATTCTTGAATCATATCAAGGTTATTCTGTAGATTCCGTGATGCCGATACTGGGTCTGTGTGTGATGCTAATATAGCAGTATTGTCTGCAAACGTAGCAACGGTGGTTTTTGTAGTAGTTGGCAAATCGAAAGTATACAGAAGGTATAGTGTGGGTCCTATGACACTTCCCTGAGGGACTCCTGACTGGATGGGTTTCAATTCAGTGCATTCGCTACCTATTTTAACCATGAAGTGCCTATTAGTCATATATGATCTCAATAGTTGATAATCTTGGTACGGAAGTATTTTGTTCAGTTTATATTGAAGACCTATATGCCACACTTTGTCGAAGGCTTGGGCTATGTCTAGAAAAGCTGCTGAACAATATCTTTTGGCATTTAAATCTTTATAATTTGTGTTAACCAACCAACGGTTGTTCTACAGTACCGTGCTTATTGCGGAAGCCAAATTGATGTTCGGGAATTAGCTTTTTTTCATTAATGATACATTTTAACCTCTTAAGGTATATTTTTTCAAATAATTTCGATAGTATCGGCAGTAAACTAATGGGCCTATAGGAAGTAACCTCTTCCGGTTATTTCCCAGGTTTCGAAATCATAATTATTTGAGCAACCTTCCAACTACTTGGATAGTAGTTGGTTCTAAGAATTGCATTAAAAATGAAAGTAATTAGTTTTATACTTTTCTTAGATAGTTCGAATATTATCTTTCCTGTGATTAGGTCAAAACCGGGTGATTTCCTAATATCGATTTCTTTTACTATTGTTTTCCAAGTTTCCTTGGTTGCAATTTTTTTATGAGGAAAGTTCATTTGGAAAGGGCTGTCCAGAAAATCCAAAATACCATTTTCATCTTCTGCTGCCGTTTCTGAAGGATACGGTTTGAATACTTCCTGCAGATGATTAGCAAACATCGTAGCCTTTTCTTTATCATTCCTTGCCCATTTATTTTTCTCATCTTTGATAGAAGGGTTGTGTATCTCTGGTCTTTTCATCTTCCTTGTTGCTTTCCACAGCGAGTACTCCGTAGCTTCCGATGGTGTTAAATTTTCAAGATATTCTTGAATACATTGGTTATTATGCTCCTATATCAATTCCTTTAGGCCTTTTGTAGCTCTATTTAATTTTCTTTTATTAGTAGGTGATTTGCATAGTTGCCATTGTTTACGTAGATGTCTTTTCTCCATTATTTTCTCCTTAATGAGTAGGGGCGCATCACTCGTCTTCCCTTGGATAGCTTTATGCGTGGGAGTAGCAAACCATGCTGCTTCTTGAATGTTTCTGGTAAGGTGTTCTACTGCTATTTCAATTTCCAGTTCAGTTTTCAGTGGTATACTTAACGAAATAGACTCATTTAGCTTTGATCTAAAAAGGTCCCAGTTAGTTCGATTATTGTGCAAGGATGGCCCAGTTTCTCTACTGCGTATTTCCTCGTATACAGTAATAATCACCGGAGAGTGATCTGATGACAAATATAAACAGGATTCCGCTTTACATTTTTTCGGGTCAACACCTTTAGTGATACAAAAATCGATCACATCCGCAACTTTTTTTACGTCAGAAGGCCAGTAAGTTGGTTCGTAAGTTGAAATTGATCTTAGATTTTTAGAACTCATTGCTTTTACTAGTTCTTTACCCTTGGTATTAGTTATTCTCGAGCCCCATGTTGGGTGCTTGGCGTTATAGTCACCCCCTGCCATAAATTTGTTACCCAGTGTTTCAAAAAAGGTCACGTAGTGTTCCTTCTTGTTGTTGTGTTTTGGTGGACAATAAATTGCTGAGATTGTTACTGGGCTAACTTCATTTTCAATAGTAATACTGGTGGCCTGTAAATAATCCATTGCAAACTTCTCTCTTTCATGATGTGCAATACTATCTTTCATAATTATTGCAGTTCCACCACGTGCCTTACCATCCGGATGTCTAGTGTGGTATATTTTATATTTTGGAATACTATTGTAGTGCCGTTCAGTGAAGTGGGTCTCTGATACCATCATGATATCTATGTCTTGGTCAATTAAAAAAGTTTTTATTTCCCGAGCGTGTTGGTGAAAACCGTTTGCGTTCCAAATACATAATTTATACCTTTGTTGTTTATAGTTTTGTTGTTGTACTGACATTAGGCCAATTTACTAACTACGACAGTAAGTAGGTTGAGCAATGTCCCCATCTGTTCCATGAGTCTGGCAAGCATTTCTTCAAGCTTAACCATATTGCTGACTGGTTGGGTGCTTGTTGGTACTGTTTGATCATTAAGAGCTCGGGCGTATGATACTCCAGTTCTTATTTCTCTTTCTAGGCTAGGTTTAGCTTGAGTTTGATTGTTCTTCTTTTCTCGTAGTGTAGGCTATAATTTTTGTTGCAATTGTTTATGAACTTCACATCGTCTGTAGTTTGCAGGGTGATTTCCTCCACAATTAGCGCATTTTACTTGGTTGTCTTTTATTTGGCGGGAGCAATTTTTTGTCTCATGTTGCTCAGCACATTTTACGCATTTGTGTACTTTGCGACAGTATGCTTTAGTATGCCCAAATGCCTGGCATCTTGTACATTGTGGAATTACTCTTTTGGTACGTGGTGGTTCGCATTTAACAATATTTTAGTCAAGTTTTTCTATGTTGTATACTTCTTTGTTGTTACCACTGGTTTTTAGGTCTACATAAAACATAGGTAGAGGTAATTTGGTGACTCTGTGTTTTATGTTATGAATGTTCACTGCTTCGTGGCCAAGACCCAAGAGCGCTAATTTTATTGCTTCCACCTCCGTTCCGTGGTATAGGCCTCTTAGTACAAACCTAAATGTTTTCTCACTTTTTGGTCTGAAGGTGTGGTATTGGGTGTTTTTCTCATCCAACTCCTTTATAAGAGTTTTAAAGTGTTCAGCCTCAAAAACTTGAACTTTAATTGTTTCAAAGCCCGTGGATTTGACTGTATAATTACTTGTAATTTTTTGCATCAGTGTATGAATGAGTTGAATCACTCCTACCTTATATATTGTTACGGGTGGAGGTTTGGGTATAGTGGTTGTGTTGCTTGATTCATTAGTAGTTGTCTCGTTTGTGGTTTCAACGTTTCCCCGTTCCTCTTCTGTCAGGCATTCAAAACTGTGATTGGTTTCTATTGGTTTACTCAGCCAATAGTCGGCTAGTTTTGTCTGTTTCCTGGCATTCAGCACTTCTGGACTTCTTAGTCTTTTCTTGTGTTGGACGGTTGTCCAACGGTTGGATGGAGATTGTACACTTTGGGGTATAGTCTCTGGGATGGTCTCCGTTTTATCAGAGATGTTTGTTTTATCGGTGCCGTAAGCTGTTGTATTTTGCGGCGGACTTCTAATCACCATCTTATTAATTATTGGGACACAATTAATTTAGATTTGATTATAATTTATTCACAATACAATACACTATTATTATTAGAACAATGATTGTGCACTGCATTGTTTATAGGAATTTCACTTTTTATCTATGTATTTAGTTTGAGGAGAAATCCACATGATATACCATATATGTTATACACCATATAATATAAGGTTTATTTTCCACTTTAAATACAGATTTAGATTATCTACGATGATTTGTAAATGTTCAACGGATACTCGTTCAATTCGTTTTAAACACTTCTTTTGTTAATATAATAACGAACAATAGTAGTTAAAAACAATTTTATTAAATTTCGTATAGAATATTTGAAAGAAAGAACGTCTGCACTGCTTAACAAGCAATAATGAACTGGAGAACTTGAGATGCATCAGTTCCGACTATTTTTCCATAATTTTTACCATTTAGAGGAAGCACAAGATCAATCGTGAAGTCACCGGGACCGCAGCCGATGTCTAACAACGTGTACCGTATTTTTAAATGCACTGAATTTTAGGTTAGTCGCTTAAACCATAGATTTAAAATGAACTGTATGATTTGTTAAATTTAAAGAGAAATATAAATTTTTTTGTTTTTACGAATAATTTGTTGTTTTATACTACAACGATGAGTTCTACTAACTCTATCTATTCTATTGCGACGAGACGTTTGAGCTAGGTAATAATGATGTATACTATGTTCTACGACAACGATGAGTTCTACTAACTATATCTATTGTATTGTGACGAGAGGTTTGAGCCAGGTTATAATGATGTATACTATGTTCTACGACAACGATGAGTTCTACTAACTATATCTATTGTATTGTGACGAGAGGTTTGAGCCAGGTTATAATGATGTATACTATGTTCTACGACAACGATGAGTTCTACTAACTATATCTATTCTATTGAGACGAGATGTTTGAGCTAGGTGATAATGATATATACTATGTTCTACGACAACGATGAGTTCTACT
The DNA here is from genome assembly GCA_963678705.1 of Panorpa germanica. Classification (NCBI taxonomy): domain Eukaryota; kingdom Metazoa; phylum Arthropoda; class Insecta; order Mecoptera; family Panorpidae; genus Panorpa; species Panorpa germanica. The sequence goes on from OY783214.1 coordinate 1,926,038, forward strand.
AACTATATCTATTGTATTGCGACGAGAGGTTTGAGCTAGGTGATAATGATATATACTATGTTCTACGACAATGACAAGTTCTACTAACTATGTCTATTGTATTGCGACGAAAGGTTTGAGCTAGGTAATAATGATGTATACTATGTTCTACGACAACGATGAGTTCTACTAGCCATATTTATTGTATTGCGACGAGAGGTTTGAGCTAGGTAATAATGATGTATACTATGTTCTACGACAACGATGATTTCTACTAACTATATCTATTCTATTGAGACAAGAGGTTTGAGCTAGGTGATAATGATATATACTATGTTCTACGACAACGATGCGTTCTACTAACTATATCTATTGTATTGCGACGAGAGGTTTGAGCTAGGTGATAATGATATATACTATGTTCTACGACAATGATAAGTTCTACTAACTATGTCTATTGTATTGCGACGAAAGGTTTGAGCTAGGTAATAATGATGTATACTATGTTCTACGACAACGATGAGTTCTACTAGCTATATTTATTGTATTGCGACGAGAGGTTTGAGCTTGGTAATAATGATGTATACTATGTTCTACGACAACGATGATTTCTACTAACTATATCTATACTATTGAGACGAGAGGTTTGAACTAGGTAATAATGATGTATACTATGTTCTACGACAACGATGAGTTCTACTAACTATATCTCTTTTATTGCGATGATAGGTTTGGTTATATTAACTGTTTATATTATATATACTTTTATTTCTTCTTAGTATTTCTATTGCCAATATTTTATACTACTCTTCTGAGCAGTTTGATTGCGAAGTGGTTTGACCAACATTTTGTTATAACAGTATGCATTTTACTATAAACGACTAGGCAGCGGTTTGATTGTATTAACTATTTATATTAAAAATAACTTTATTTGTCATATTTTATATTTTTTAAATTTTTAAATGAATATTTTGCCTAAACATTAGCAGTATATGTTATTTTAATTGAAGTTAAAATTCTTTTTTAGAGACCTTATATTAATAAGTACTTTGTACATAACGGAAATTGATACGACATAGATTCACAGTACACACTTAATAACTAAATTAAACACACGGATTTTTCTTTTGTTTTCTAAATCTCAATCTCTAACCAAACCCTTCAATAATATAATAAATATTCAACATCCAACATCAGTCAAAGAACAACAACAAAATCGAAATTAATAAATTTGGAACACAGAGAATATATATATATATATATATATATATATATATATATATATATATATATATATATATATATATATATATATATATAAAACACATGGGCTGAAAAGTCCCGGCCTAACAAAGAAAACACAGTTTTTTTGGTTCAAAATTAGCTTTATTCATCAACGTAATCTCCATCAAGAGAAACGCAATCATTCCAGCGCCGCTCTAACATTTCAATACCACTTTTGTAGAACGATTTATCTTTTGCCTCAAAGTAGGCCTCAGTTTCGGCGATAACCTCTTCATTCGTGCGAAATTTCTTGCCGGCGAGCATTTTCTTCAGGTCTGCGAATAGGCAGTAGTCGCTGAGAGCCAAATCTGGCGAATACGGTGGATGTGGGAGCAATTCAATGTTCAATTCATGTAGTTTTGCCATTGTTTTGAGTGACTTGTGACACGGTGCGTTGTCTTGATGAAACAGAAGTTTTTTCTATGCCATATGCGGTCGTTTCTTTTCAATTTCGGCATTCAAACGCTCCAATAACGCTATATAATATTCACTGTTAATGGTATTTCCTTTCTCAAGATAGTCGATGAATATTACACCTCGCACATCCCAAAATACCGAGGCCATAACCTTTCAAGCCAATTGTTGTGCTTTCGGGCGCTTTAGACGAGGTTCACCAGTTGCTGTCCACTCAGATGACGATCGGTTTGATTCCGGAGTGAAGTGATGGATCCATGTTTCATCCATTGTCACATATCGACGCAAAAATTCCGGTTTGTTACGTTTAAACATGGCCAAACACTGCTCAGAATCATCAACACGTTCTCGTTTTTGATAAACAGTAAGCAAACGCGGCACCCACTTTGAACAGAGCTTTCTCATAGTCAAATGCTAATGCAATATAAAGCCAACTCGTTCTTTTGATATCTTTACGTTGTCAGCTAACTCACGCAACTTCACTTTTCGATCATTCCAAACGATTTTATGGATTTTCTTAATGTTTTCTAGTGTTACCGCCTCATTTGGACGTCCACTGCGTTCTGCATCATCGGTGTCTCTACGACCACGTTTGAAGTCAGCAAACCAATGTTTTATTGTTGTTTCTGATGAAGCGGAGTCCCCATAACACTTTTCAAGCCATTGCTTCGCTTGAACGGTATTTTTTCCTTTCAAGAAGCAGTGTAAAATTAAAACACGAAATTGTTTTTGATCCATTGTTTTGAAAATAGGAGAAGTAGCGTCACTCTTAGCACAATAACTTACAAACTAATTAATAGAATATCATGAAATTTTAACAGCTGTCTTTTGAAGGTTAGTATTAACTGAAAAAAAGGTGACTGCAATAAAACTAGCGCCATCTATGTGTTAGGCTAGAGACTTTTCACCCCATGTGCTATAAAATGAATTAGATTTTATATGTGAAAGCTAATTTTGGAACATAAAATTATATTGTCCCAGTCATTTAAGCTTAAATAAGGTTTATCGAAATTCGATATACCCAGCTGTAAGTCTGTAAATACTTGTATATTGACACCCTAAAATTGTCGCAAAACCTACATATGGGTTATACATACACCCTACCATAATTCCATGATTCTGCTACTACAAACCGCACAAGTGTTTTTCGTAATGTTTAAAATTTTGGAACTAGTCAGTGGACTAGAACTGAACAAATATGTTTAACTTTATATATAAATTACTAGATAAGCCACGCTTAGTTGTATTATTCTTTGAAATTAACAAAAAGAGAATTGCCAAGATCGACAGTCAGTAAACTGCATCCAACCAGAAAGGGTGCCGCCCAAATTTTACAACCCAAAAATTAAAAATATTTCTTAAATAGTTATTTATGTACCTATATATATATATATATATATATATATATATATATATATATATATATATATATATATATATATTTGCATATGTACATGTTTGAATAACATTTAAACTGTACTGTAAACTAAGTTATTTACTATACTGTACTATCGGCACCGTTGTGATTTTATTTCCTCTTTATATTGTAGTTAACATTATTCGGTAACTTATATTGAATACGAATATATAAATTACAAATAAATATTTCTTTTAGCAGCAAAGTTATTTTATACCTTAAATTAAATCTCTGCTAAGTTGTTATTAAATAAGTAATTATAAATAAAGGAAATGCTATTGAACTGCAAATAGTTGATACATAAGAGGGTTGATACATATTCACTGTTCTGTACTTCTTGCTGCGTTGTGATTTTATTAACTATTGTGTTGTACTTAAAGTTACTTAATTATTATACCAACTAATATTGAACATTCTTTTTCTATAGAATTTTTTGTTTTTTAATTTTATCTGTGACTTCACTTTACTTAATGAACACACTCTTTCAATCTCACATCTCAAAAACATAACATTTTATAACAAATAATTAGTTAACCTACAACGCAACAACGAAATCAAAATGGCAAAATAGAGGTTCTATTGAGTTATTGAAGCAGTGCGGACGTGTTTGTTCATTGATCAAATATTCAATAAAACGGAAAAAAACAAAAAACTATTGTGTATTTAAGTTGCAATAAATTTTACTCTCGAAATATTTTAAAATAAAGTGTTAGAATTTTGTGTGTGTAATGGAAGGTGATGTGAACCCTGGAGGAGGGCACTATAGTGATCCTCCAAAAAACAATATGCCATCTGCCATGGACGATAATAGTAAAACCGATAATATGAATAAATATAACAGTAATAATAGATACAGCACATATAAAGTTATGATACAACCACAACAAGGACAACAAAATTTCTTTAGCTCACTAAAGCTAGCAGAAATAGTTTGCGCAATAACAAACAAAAATAATATAACAGAAATCAAAAAAATTGGAAAAAATAGAGCTATAATACAATGTACAACAGCAGAAATAGCAAATAAGATTGTAAGTGATCCAATATTAAAACAAAATAAATTTGATGCATACATACCATACTTCTGGACCACAAAAACAGCCATTATTAAACAAGTTGATTTAGACTACACTGAGGAAACATTAATAAATAACATCGAATCGAGCAATTTTAAAATTACAAAAGTCCAAAGACTTAACAGAAAAGTAGTCACGGATAATGGTATTAAATACGAACCATCGATGACTATAAAATTATATTTCGAAGGTATGTATTTACCAGAGTATGTTTATTTATGGAGAGTACGCAGAGCTGTTGAACCATATATACAACCAACTGTACAATGATATAAATGCTTAAAATATGGACATACCTCTGGTAAATGCCGTTCCCCAATATCTAAATGTCGAACATGTGGAAGTACCGAACATACAGTATCAACATGCACAGCTACAACTGCAAGGTGCACAAATTGTACAGGCAACCACCAAGCAACAGACAAAGAATGCCCCGAAAGATTAATACAAAACAAAATCAAAAAAGTAATGGCAGATTATAATTTAAGTTACTATGAGGCACGCGGCGAAGTAGATAGAAGAGAAAACACTGACCATCTGTTTTCAGTTCGCACTCAAAATAGGTTCGATCTACTTCAAAACTATAATGAGATCTTCCCACATATGACAAACTCAACAGAGAAAGATAATTCAATTCCTGTATACAAGCCACACCCATTAACAAGACGTGGCAATAAAAAATCAAAAAACATTAATCCTCCAACATTCAAACCTCAAAATAAAATATCAAATCTTCCATCAACATCTAACATTCAACAAAACAAAAGAAAACGCATAACCAGCAAAGAGTCAGCAGAATCTTTAGGAGATGATGACTTTTTAACAAACATCTTAAATAATGAAAAGGAACTACAGGCTTTAACAGAAACTAAAAAAACAACAAATCTTAAAAATTCTAAAACAATTAAAACTAGTAACAACACAGAAATAAATAGTCAGCCTGAGCCCTCGTGCTCAAAAAATAATAAAGAAACAAATATAACAATAGATGACAATGAAAATATTAAAAATAGATTACGCAAATTACCTAAAACATAAAATAAACAAGTGCTAAAACAAACTATTCGAATAGATTACTCAGAAATAATATAATATAAATTTATTAATAATTCAATGCTCCCGTCAAAATTAAATTTAATTCAGTAGAATCTAAACGGCTTTTTTAGACGTTTAGAAAATATCAAAAGACTTACAGTAGATTACAACCCTATTATAATCTGTTTGCAAGAAACAAATTTTAAGACTAAGCAAACACCGAACATTAAGAAATACAATATATTCCGAAAAGATCGACTAACGGAACACGCCAGTGGTGGAGTGGCCACACTGGTTAGAGAGGATTTTTTTTCGGAATATATAAATATACAATCCAACTTGGAAGTAATCGTGGTCAGAGTACATGTCCCACAAAAAATTACTATTTGCAACTTATACTTACCTAACAGTCAAAACATAATTTTATCAGATATTGAAAACATATTAACTCAATTACCTCCACCCTTCATATTACTTGGAGATTTTAATGCACATAACAGACTATGGGGCAATGTCACGGACAATAGAGGACGAATAATAGAAAGATTATTGGACAATAACAATTTAATACTCTTAAATGACGGCCAACACACACACTTTAATTTTTCTTTTCAAAACACATCCGCAATTGATCTTACTTTATGTCAACCACAAATAGCATCAAAACTAGAATGGTCAGTCCTACCAGATTTATATGGAAGTGATCATTTTCCTATTCAACTCCAAATCTTAAACAATACAATAGAAATGAACTGGTCAGGACTAAAATGGAACATCTCTAAAGCGGATTGGAATCTATATGTTGAAGAAATAATCAATAATAACATAACAGTTAATAAAGATGACCACATAGATGTGATAACACAATCTATTAACTCCAAGATATTAACAGCTGCAAATAACTCAATTCCAAAAAAGAAAATTGGCCCACACAAACCAGCTATACCTTGGTGGAATGAAACATGTGCTAATGCGGTAAGAATGAAAAAAACAGCTTTTAACAGATATAAACGCCACAAAACTATAGAACTTTTTGTAGAATTCAAAAGATTAAGAGCACTAGCACAAAAAACCATGAAGCAAGCAAGGAAACAATCATGGGAACAGTTTATATACTCCATAAATTCACAAACAAGTATAAAAGAAGTATGGAACAAAATAAAATCAATAAAAGGAAATCAGCGAAAATTCAATATTCCTGCTTTAAAAATGTCATCAAACATAACTACATCACAACAAGAAATAGTAGATTTATTGGGTAAAAATTTCTATCTTAACTTCAGCACTTCAAAATATCCAACACAATTTCAACAACACATGGCAGGAAAAACATATACAGAAATAAACTTATCATCTGACAATACTGAAACTTATAATACTCCAATTACTTTAGATGAACTAAAATCAGCGCTTCATAATTGTAAACTATCTAGTCCAGGGCCAGACAACATCCATAACTACTTCATAAAAAATCTACCTGATGAAACCAAAAAAACTATCCTAAAATTCTTTAATCATATCTGGTTAAACGACTTATTTCCATCAGAATGGCAAAAAGCAATTATATTACCAATTTTAAAACCCGGAAAAGATGTAACTGATATCAATAGCTACAGACCTATATCTTTAACTAACACCTTGTGCAAATTACTAGAAAAAATCATTAATGAAAGACTCATTTATACCCTAGAAACACAAAATCTGTTAGAACCTAGACAAAGTGGCTTTCGTAAGCATCATTCTACACTAGATCAAATAGTTAATTTGGAAACAGAAATACTCAATAGCTTTGCCAATAACCGGAAAACTATAGCAATTTTCTTAGACATTGACAAAGCTTACGATCGAACATGGAGAAACAACATATTAAAAGCATTAGAAATATGGAACACAAAGGGTCATCTAGCCTATTTCGTTAAAAATTTAATGAAAACAAGAAAATTCAGTGTGAATTTAAACAACAATAAATCACAAGAATTCGTACAAGAAAATGGTATTCCTCAAGGTTCAGTTCTTAGTGTAACATTATTTCTAATCTCAATAAACAATATAGTCAATAACATTAAAAACCCCGTGAAAGCAGGCATCTATGCTGACGACTTAGTTATTTACTGCAGCAACAAGGATATAGAAATAGTTCAAAAAAAACTTCAATCAGCCTTAAACTGCCTAGAAGACTGGTCTAATAAAACAGGATATACATTTTCTACCAACAAAACTAAATGTATTCTTTTTAAGAAATCACCAAGGCATATTTCTCCTCCAAGACTGACAATATACAATGAAGAGCTTGCATATACACGCCAAATATCTTATTTGGGTATAATTTTTGATGAAAAATTATCCTGGGTTAATCATATAAAAAATTTAAAGACAAAATGTAGCACTGTCATAAACATTATGAAAGTCATATCATCCAATAATTGGGGTAGTGACCAGAAAACACTAATGCATATTTTTCAAACAATGATCCGATCTACATTGACAGCATTTATAATGCAGGTTTAAGAATAGTCACTGATGCATTTAGAACATCTCCTGTAAAGAGCCTGTATGCCATATGTGGAGAACCACCGCCTTCAATTAGACGAGACCAACTATCTCTAAATTATTATGCATCAGTCATTTCGAATCCTACAAACATTAATTTCAGAATTACAATAGCTCCACAATATGTCTCACTATACCATAGAAACTCAAAACTGAAAAAACCACTTCTAATCAGACTAAAAAATCTCAAGGACAAACATTCTTTATCCGACATAAGAACAATTCCAATAATATTTAATAGCATTGCACCATGGATCATAGGATTACCATCTATAAACTTAACACTGTCAAAAATGGCTAAAAGTAATACTAATTCAACCATTTACAGATCGGCACTAAATAGTATTTTGGAAAATTACCAAGATTTCATTAAAATTTATACAGATGGTACCAAATTACAGAATGAAACAGCTTGCGCCTTTATAATTGAAGATACAATTGGAAAAATTAAACTAAATACAATCAACAGTGTTTTTACGTCTGAATTATATGCTATAAAAGAAAGTTTACAAGAAATCACATCAACAAACAACCAAAGAAATGTATTAATTTTATCTGACTCTCTGAGTGCCCTATTGGCCATAGAAACACTATATACCAACCACCCCATAATTCAAACCATTCACCGTCTCATTCACAACCTCCACATCAAGCAAATTAAAACTCAATTTTTATGGTTTCCCTCTCACACCGGTATCACACGAAATGAACAAGTTGATAATTATGCTAAAAAAGCAATTTATTCAGGACGCATTCCAGAAGAAACAACAATTACATGTTCAGATCTAAAGAACAAAATCAAAAATATAATAAATTGTTCATGGCAAAAAGAATGGAGTGAAGAAAGTGATAACAAATTAAGAGAAGTAAAACCATCAATTTGCAAACAAGAATTACCAGACGGAATAAATAGAAGGCTGGAAGTAGTAATATGTAGAATCATGATAGGACATACAAATTATACTCATACTTACTTATTCAAAAAAGAACCACAACCAATATGCGGACAATGCAACAACCCATTAACAGTAAAGCATATTATTTTCCACTGCTCAAGGTACTCGTCGATAAGACAGGAATGTAATATGCCGCAAGATTATAAACTGATATATGAAAACAAAGAAAATTTGAAAAACCTTATTGAATTTATAAATAAAGCAAACCTAATTTCCTTATTTTAAATTATAAATTACAAATTATATATTATAAATTATTGTATATGTATATGTATGTGCTAATAACTTCAAAAAGTTGATCACCAATAAAATAAAAAAAAAAAAAAAAAAAAAAATGGCAAAATAATAGAATTATTTACAAAAAGCATCTTGAATGTAAAAAACGCATATACAAAATAGTTAATATTTTATATGTGAGAGCTAATTTTGAAACACTAGAGATTATATTGATTTTGTTAATAGTAAAACTAAATATTTATATTATTAATTTTTAAATTTTCAATTTAAGGATTGTGTACTTAAATATTATTATTATTTTTTTTTTATTAATACTTCACGGGCTTTTTAGGACCACGGTCCTTTTTTCGCCCTACTTACTTTATTTTATTTACATTTTAACTATTTACATTTCATTATTATTATTACTACCTAAACTTTTAACCCCGCTTTATGCCATAACCTGTCTATGACTAGGCACACTGGCCACCTCGGATTTTTTAATATTTCCTCCATACTCGTAGGCAACTCCACTCCATTTTTCACCAAAACCATATACAAATTATTTCTGCAGACCTCCGTTTCTGTACATTGGAAGATCAAATGTTTTGGATCTGCTACCCCTTCTCCACAATTGCAAATATCTTCTTCTACCAATTGATTTCTTTTGAGATGTGACAATACCCCTGTATGGTCTACCCTCAGTCTCGAGATAAGTGATAGCACTCTTCTCGGACCTTCGGCTTTCCACCACCAACGACGTCCGCACACCGAAGACTGTAAACTGAAAGCCAATAAGTCCACTACATATTGAATTTCTTCACTTGCTACTGTTCCAGCTGTTTGTTGTGCGGCGTCGTTTGCTTTTTCATTTCCTGTGATTCCTTTGTGAGCAGGAATCCACACTAACGGTACATCGAATCCTTTCATCTTTATTCTATTAAAATTTCTTCTTACTGTATAAAATACATTTCCCGCTTTTCTGATAATCTCATTCTTTCCCAATGCTTCCACTGCTTTTGAATCTATACTTAAATATCATGAAAATTAAAATAGTGGATTTTGCATCCAACAAGAGCTGAGCGATGTAAGATAATGAATTGTTTTGTACTAGTTCTGTAAAAACAAGAAGTATACCTTTTGTAGACTTTTAGATTAATGTAGTGTCTTTATTTAAATAAAGTGTTACAAGGGTAGCAATAAAATTAATATATAGCTTTATACTTTAAAATATTAACGAATGTTGAACTGGTTTAAAGTTAATATTTTTGAAACAGCATCACATACTGGTTGCATTACAGTGGACAGCGTTGCCATATTTCTCAACAGCGTAATTGTATTTAGTCGTAATTGTATTTATGTGTATATAAAAGCGTACATGTATTAGGTACAAATTAAAAAAAAACTTTTTTTACCCAAGTTAAATACTGAAACCACAGGCTTGGTAAGAAATCAAACTCAAAAACCAATCGAAATACATTTCAAAGTGACTGCCAGAAAAGGCAATTTATTTATTATAGATGTATAATCGTAAAACAATAATATAAATAAAGTACGATATAAGAATAAAACTTTTAATTTCTTTATTTACTACAGTGTACAGTTTCTTTTACAAATTTTTAAGAATATTTTATATTACTAGTCCAATAACCTTATTTCTTGACATTAATTCTTCACAGCATAGGTATTTATTTCTTAGCAAACGCAAATCAGAAAGTTACACAAGTAAATGAATACTCTAAAAATAAAATAAATCAGTTTAAACAATATTTAATACTCAAATCTTTATAGTATCATGCATGTAGATCTCATTGGTGGTCGTTGAGTTACTAGGCTTTGAGCTTGATATTGAAATTTTGTAACGACTTTCTTCCTCTTGAATGTTGATTCTGTTGCAGCTTCCATTTGTTTTCGCCGAACTATGACCGCTTTCCTTGTACTTGCAACATCAATGCGCTCGCGGAAATTCAAATAGTGAAAGAAATTTTCGTACAAGCTTATCTCAGCTACGTTGTATTCTTCAATTATATCATGTTCGTCTTTTAATTGTTCCAGGTGGGCGAACAACACGGTAAGTTTTAGATTGGGATCTCTAATGTGGTAATACAGCGTATCCTGGTAAGAAGAATATTGATAAATAAACATATAATATATATGAATATATGCGTTTGGGCTTACAAAAATTATAGTTATGAAATATTAACTGGAATTAGCAGAAAAGGTTGCACATCCCTGTATTAATATCTCGGCGACATGAAATAAACAAAAGGCGTATTAGATGAGTCATAACCTGTTTACGCGCAGTTCTCGAATATAACACAATAACGACGCAGAATCCGTAAACAATAACATATCTGTATATACGTATTAGTGCGATCTTTCTAGAACTAAATACTACGCGTGTTAAGTGGGACGTCATAGAAATAGAAGGTCAAACAGCGTAATGCATAATTGCATATAGAATTATTCTCGAATATCAAAGGTGTCGAGGGCAGGGGTATTCTACTGCGTAAGCCGCTGATATAAAAGGACCAAAGCTTCGCGTCGCAAGTCAGTCCGCAAGAAGAAGTCAGTCCGTTGTAAATAGTTGTAATTGTTTTGTGTAAATAAATAAAGTCTGTAAATAGTGTAAATCCTTCTAATTATTGTTAATTGTGGTTATTCATTAATTTATAAGTTACAACGCGACTAAATAGTGAAAACAATTACTCCGCTCGGTGATTAAAGAACCCAAAGTCGCAGGCGTAATACGGCGTATATTTAGAAGGTTCGAGAATCCTAATCTCCCTTCCCTTAATCCTCGCTCGCACATACAAATTTGCACCTTTGGCGTCATACAAGGTTCCAGAGCCAGACTCCCTTCATTTCCCTTTCGCGCCCTTACAAGTTTGAAACATTTAGAGGATAATTGACACGACAAACATAAAACATAAATATATATATATATGTAGTAATCTACGAATATCAAATACGAGATTCAACCCGGAAATAGATACGTAATACCAAAAGCAGTTCCAAAAAGCGATATCAAGACCAAACAATGTGCGCCGAGACATTCCCTTCAAAGAATGAACTGAACTGCGATAACCACGATGTATAGTGATGACGAAAGAGTCAGGAATACATACACACAAAGTAACATATCACACATACCAATAATCGGGTCAAACTCGAGTCAAATCGAAATAATTGCAATGAAAGTGATATTAATAATTAATTATTTTTTTGTTTATATCTTTTTCTTGTTAAATATTAAATAAATAGAAATATGCTTACTGAGGTCTGATACATCAACCGGGCCAGTACTCGAGACGTAAAGTCGTCTTTTAGGGAATTAATTGCGCTGGAATAAATAAAAATGAGATTCAGAATATTTTACGAACAGTAATTGTTAAGGAGCATTAATCTTATACAAATTTAAATTAAACCTAATAATATATTTCAATGGAGGGTTATAACATATTAATACGAATATATTATTAGTGGTTTGTGTTAATTTATCACGACTAAAGCATGATCGTTTCGATTGATGTTATGTTAAAACGATCCATTTATCATCCTGACGATTCGATTTAAAAAAAGAAACAAATTCATTGTATCAAATGTATTTCACATTTATTGATTAGCTGTGTTAAGTGAATTAATCTCTTGCAATTTATGAGGAAACCAAAAATCGAGCATTTTAACAAGTGCAAAACATTTTAAAAAAGAAAATTATTGTGTGGGACACATTTAACATTTCTGCAGACTGCCATCTAATACTGCATTTTAATTCAATAACTTTGAATTGGTCTTCAGTAAGGCGACCCGGACTCACTTCCTTTTACAAATTTGCACCTAACATTCTTTGATGTTCTACTTTATAAAAACAATAATAATGCTTACTTTTCCTTTACTCGCAACAGAGCTGTTTTGAGTTTGATTATGGCCTCATTTCCAAAACCGAAACGTTGTCTGAGTAAATTGTAGGACGCCAAGCACTGAAGCTGGCCCTTGTACAAAATGGCCGTCTTGGTACAGATACTTGAAATGTTATCGACATTCTTGCTGAAAAGTTATCAAGGTCATTTATTAAAATCCATTTCCACATAGAATATACGCTTTCAAGGAACGCTTTAATCAAGGTACGCTTCAATCAACAGATCTGTATGCCTCCCAACTTTACTTTCCTTAATAAGTTCAATGCGATTGATGCTAGTTAACTATGCAATTAAGTGCCATTTTTATAACAATAACACACATGATCTTAATGGTAAGTGTCACATATTCGTACGACACTCAGCATTCGAAGAGAAGCGAGAGAAAACTACTAAAAGTGAATTAGCGCAACGAAGCAGAAAACGTTAAAAAATATTTCGACCTTAGCTGAGGGTACAATCAGTAATAGCAACATGGATCACATTTCTTAATTACCGCCGCTGAAGTTAGCGAAAAGTTCCAGCAAAAAGTTAGAAAATGAGATAGTACTAGTGGTGTAAAACTGACAGCCGTGGAAATGACGTTAAACTTGTTGAATTTAATATTTATTAGTGCCTTAGGCTAATATTTTAAATAAATAAGTTATAATTTGCAAGTCAAAATTAAAAAAGAAAAACATAATCCATTGCTATGACATAAATAACATTTACTCAATACGGGGAATAAAGGTTTGTACTATACATAGAAAATGTAGATTGTCTCCCAAACATAACCCAATACAATAAAGAAACTAAACATATAGCTTAATGACATCATAGCTAATAGAATAAAACAAAATTTAAAATAAGACAAAACATAAATTAAAAGTAACAACCCTCCAAAGTTCACTAACTAAAACTCATTAGGTCCTTTAGACCTATAGTCCTATAGACTTCTAGTGCCCATAGAAAATTCAGATTATCTTCGTAGATTATTGGGTTATGCTTAGGAGATAATAAAAGGAACTTTTCGCTAACTCTAGCGATGTTTTTAATTAGTATATGTGTTACGTTTTATGACCAACGACAATTGTTACGGAGACCAAAATGTTAACAATTGACAAAGTTACAGAACATTGAAGTGATAGAAGTTATATAAAGGGTATCCCGTAAGCACCTGGTACTTATGGGAAAGATAATTTGAGTCCAGGACAAGCCGGAATATCAAAATGTTTCCGCATTTTAATAGTAATACCATTTTTTATTCCAGAGATTGACTGGTCTGGCATAAGTTAAAGTAAAAGATTTTAATGTAAAATGTGATTTGCATTTAAAAAAGTTAAAAGAGTTAAAAAACTTTGCAAAAAGCTTCATTAATAAAATACGTATACGTAAGAAAACGGTATAATTGGTGGTAGCAAAAATATTTTTTAATACGTTATAAAAGCCTCGAGACGTACATTGCCTGGGGGTCCGGACATGGTTAATCCGACTCTGATTACACGTTACAATGACAGTGATAGCATCAAAAAACGCCATTAAGATAAGCATTGAAAAACAGCAACATTGACAGAAATGGTTCGAAAGGAGAATGCCAGAGTTCAACGTAATCCACGACAAAGCGCTGTTCAATTGGTGAATTTGGTTCAATGTGTTTGCTTGTAGCATGGGGCGCATATTAAAAAATGAACTACGATTGAAACCATACAAAATACAAAAAGTGCCGCATTTAGCATCTGCACAAGAGGCAGTTAGCCCAGCAAGAACAAAGGTGTTATAATTCTTGCACGTTGGTAGTGAGCTTATAAATTTGGCTTTTCCTTTTTGTGAAGGTAAATAAACAAATCTTCTGTGAAAGGTTTTTAAACCAAGCTTTGGTATCTTGGGCATGTAAGCAATTCGGTAGAAATATTTAGACGTTTCAACAAGACTCGGCACCATCCCATAAAGCCCGTGAAACACAATGTTTTTTTACAAAAATATTCCCAGCTTCATTTCTTCACCACCATATTCCCCGCACTTACACCCACTAGGGTTTAATAGGGTTTATTAACTTAAAAATATGAGACGGTCAACTTTAATCATTGCTCTTCGCCGAGAATGGGACACTATACCATCAGACTACATTCGTGCAGCGTGTGAAACTTTCCCGAACAGACCAAATGCTATTATCCGCGCTAAAGGTGGCTACGTCGAACAATAATACTTTTCTTTAAATGTGAAATATTTTTACGATATACTAAAGTTTTTAAATAAAGTTGAACAATATTATAGCATTTTTAATTGGTAACATTTCCAGCGCTGACTCCTGTATATGTTGTTCTTACTATTATAACGGTTAATTTCTACCCTTTATATAAAAAACCCATAAGAACGCATGTCGGTGTACATATCAATGCCGGCATCAAAATCGTATATGGTTTCTTCTAAACGGCGCCTAAAAAGTTTTTTTAATTTTAATATTTTGTAGAGGAAGAATTTCTTACGTCCCTGAAATTTTCCCCGAATTTCCTTAAAGAAAATATTTTGACAAAACTGAAAATATTCTAAAAATGCTTTTGCAATTTTTGAATATTTGGGAACAACGTCGCAACAGGGGTAGAATGTTGAAATATGAGACGTGGGCACTTTTTAGAAGTCATTAAAGACAAACAATAGAAAACTACAAATTTGCAGTAGCGGCGCGTGTTAAAGGCTAAAAACCAGAAATATTAAATATATAGAGATGAAATGCTCTTATTTAAAATACATGTTCTTAAATACAAACAAAATAGATACCCGTGCTAAGATTTGACAAATTTTTTCAATAGCGCTGGTATAAGAAGGGCAATGATAATAAAATATAGAAACAAAGCTGAAATTTAATATGCAGATATAGATTGACATATTAATAACGAAAACATAAAAAATATATAATACTGTGATAAACCGAAAATAAGAATATAGAGGTAGAACGATAATATTTTGCATGTAGAGTATTAAATAGAAGTAAAATTCTCTATATGTTAGATATTAAAATTCGCAGCGCGAATTTTGGGAAGTGGGGCAAGCTTTGCAATAGAGCTCAATTTTGAAATTTAGAATGTGGAGGGTCTCTCTCAACGGTCATTTACAAAAGGTAGACAGATTATTTGGTACGAACTAAATAAATTGATATGACTAATATTTGATAATTTTACATCAGTAGCGGTGTTAAATGTGGAGGACTAATATTATATCGTAAATGTAAATATGGAAATTAGAATGTAAGTTTACATTACAGTATTAATTGTTTAAATGAATTGCTGTAGTATCGAATTGGAAGTGCTTGAGTGGAGGGAGAGGGGACGCTGGGGGGTCAGTATGCTAAGTAACGGTGATGCTCGAAGTAGTAACGATAGAGAATAAGAGCATTGGGAGGTAGTCGAAAGTGCGAGAATGACAAGGGCTAGAGCGGCGGCGCTGGTGTTAGAGGAACAATTCTATAAATATAATGTAGTTATAAGGATAAAATTCAGTATGTAGGTGAACAATAATGTATTAATTTTGAGAATTAATTGTTAAAAGTATGGGCGGGTGGCGGAATCGCAGGATTATTTTATTATAGCGCTAGAGCGAGGGCGCTGAAAATGTGCTCTAATGACCGACGGTGCTCAGGGTAGGAGCGATACAGTGCTGCTAAGCGTGTGCCGCGTTAGTGTTATTAAATTAAAGTGCGGGTATGATAGAGCTTATATGAGGTGGTTAGTGGGAGAACAGGCAGGGCAATAGACATTATTTAATTTAGTGTTTATTTAGAGTAACGGGTAGGTTTATTGCAAATTGGGAGAAGTTAAATTTAAAATAATATATATTTTAACGATAATTACTTGAAACTAATATTTTGGAATCAACAGCTAACTTAAATTTTATGACAAATATTATATACACGTCGCTTTGCGACGAGGCGAAGCGCTAGTCCTTACTATATTATATTGTTTCAAGTGACAGTTAATATGATTATCTGTTTATATGCTCCAGCGATTTGTATGGTGGCTCGAAAACGGCTCCGCCCATTTTTGTGAAAATTGCATATTTTGTAGAGAAAAAATTCTAAGACTTTTGGCGTTCTTAGATTTTCCCCTGAATATCCTGAAAACGCGTAGTTTTAGAAAAATTAAAAAAAATATTTTCACTTTTTGCTCTATAACTTTAATTTTGGCATGTGTTTGGCAAAAATTAAAAAATTAGAAACGGGGGTTGAGAAAATTAAGGGGCCTGGTAAGAAACTTTGAATAAAACTCAAATTTTAGATTACTTAATAATAATATATTATTAAAAAAAAATCAAAAATTGTATTTGAGTTGATTACCAGATATACAGCAAAATGTACCCGTTCTTTTTATCTGCTTTTACAAAAGTACGGATTTTGCTGGAGTTCAAGGAAACATCTGAGAACACCAAAAGATTTAGAAATTTTTTTTCTTTGAAAATGGTAATTTTCAAAAACATTGTAAGAGCCGTTTTCGAGCCTCCATACAAACTTCAGTACCAAACATATAAACAAGTAAGATACACCTGGAACATTTTAATACAGGACCAGAACTTTGCGTCGTCGCAAAGCTATGTCTATGTAATATTTGTGATTTGTAGTTTGATCTAGCAATTGGACCGTATAGTCGCATTGTTAGATACTGACATTTATAAACAAAGAAATAAATTAAAATAAGTATTATTTTTTTCTTTTCGTTTCAACAATACCGATTTAGTTTGTTTTACTTTTCATATTGATAAAGTGAACTTACTTAATATTATTTTATAGTTTTGTGTTTTTTTTTATTGAGTGTAATGGATGATGATATCAGTCCTGGAGTACATTAGCTATAGATAATGATATTGTTACAGTGAATGGGAACAAATACAATAGCAACAATAATTATATCACCTATAAGGTCATGATAGTATGAAGACAAGGTCGACACAATTTTTTTCGCTCACTAAATCGAACAGAAATAAATTGCGCAATAACGAACAAAAATAATACCACAGAAATTTAAAAAATAGGACAAAATAGGGCCATTTTACAATGTTCAACAGCAGAAATCGCAAATTAAATTACGACTGATTCGATTTTAGGGTATAATAAATTTCAAGCATACAAACCTTAGTTCTGGACCTCAAAAACGGCAATTATAAAACAAGTTGATTTAGATTACACCGAGGAAATTTTATTAAATAACATCGAATTTACCAATTAAAAAGTTACTGAAATGCAAAGACTTAACAGAAAAGTAATTACTGATATTTGTATTACGTAAACCTGTAAAACTCAAACTGTTTTTCGATGAAATGAATTTATCTGAATATGTTTGTTTATGGGGAGTTCGCAGAGCTGTTGAACCATACATCCAACCAACTCTACAATGCTTAAAGTGTCTAAAGTATGACTATACTTCTACCAAATGCCGTTCTCAAAGATCTAAATGTACAACTGCCAGGTGCACAAATTGTAGCGGTAACCTCTAAGCAACAGATAAAGACTGCTCTGAAAAATTAATACAAAATAAAATTTAAAAAGTTATGATTGATTAAAATTTAAGCTATCATTAGACCTGCGGCGAAGTAGATGGAAGGAAAACATTGTTTTCAGATCGCACAAAAAATAGGTTCGACTTACTCTAAAACTGTAGTGAGATCTTCCCACCTGTGGCAGGCTTGACAGATAATAATAATTAATCACTACATACAAGCTAAACCCAATAACAAGACGTGGCATTCAAAAATCAACAAACAGTAATCCTCCAACATCGAAAACCCAAAATAAATTGTTCAATTTTACATCCACATCCAATATTCAACAAAACAAAATAAGACGCGTAACCAGCAGAGAATCAGTAGAATCTTTAAGAGATGATGACTTTTTAACACGCATCTTAAATATTGAAAAGGAACTACATGCTCTAACAGAAAATAAAAAAAAACAACAAATCTTAAAAATTCTAAACAATCAAACCTAATAACACCACTGAAATAAATTGCCAGCCTGAGCCCTCGTGCTCAAAAAATAATAAACAAGCAATTATAACAATAGATGACAATGAAAATATTAAAAACAGATTACGTAATAAAAAAATTAAAATAAACAAGTGTTAAAAACGAATAGAGTCAAATAGTCAATATGGTCAAATCGATTACTCAGTAATATTTCAATATAAACTTATTTATAATTCAATGCTAGCGTCAAAATTAAATTTACTTCAATGGAATTCAAACGGCTTTTTTAGACGATTAAAAAACTTTGGAAGACTAGCAGTAGAAAACAACCCCATTGTAATCTGTTTACAAGAAACAAATTTTAATCCAATACAATAATGGCAGTATATACCGAAAAGATCGACTTACGGAACACGCCAGAGGTGGACTGGCTACACAAGTAAGAGAGGATTTTTATTTGGAACAAATATCTATACAATCCAACACAAGATTGGAAGAAGTTGTGGTCAGAGTATATGTTCCACAAAAAGTTACTATTTGTAACCTATATTTACTAAATAGTCAAAACATAATTATATCAAATATTGAAAACATATTATCAAATTACCATCTCCCTATAAATTACTTGCATAACGTTGGCAATGTTACGGATAGCAGAGATTAATTAATAGAAAGAATAAAGTACTATAATGAATTTAATACTCTTAAATGACGGCCAACACACACATTTTAATTTTTCTTCCCAAAGTTCATTCGCAATTGATTTACCTCTATGTTAACAACAAATAGGATCGACACTAGAATTGTTAGTCCTACCAGATTTATATAGAACTGATCATTCTTCAATTCAACTTCAAATCCTAAATAATACAACAGATATGAACTGGTCAGGATTAAGGTGGAACATCTCCAAAGAGGATTGGCAACTATACGTTAAAGAAATAATTAATAATAACATAACATTTAACGTATACGATCACATAGATGTCATAACACAATCTATTAGTTAAAGGATATTAGAAGCAGCAAATAACTCAGTTTCCAAAGAGAAAATTGGTTCACACAAACCAGGTCTTTGTAGAATGAAACATGTCATAATACTGGTAAAGTAAAGAAAACAGCTTTTAACAAATAAAAACTTTACAAAACTGTAGAACGTTTCGTCGAGTTCAAAATCTCTTAGAACCTAGACAAAGTAGCATTCGTAAGCGTCGAAACAATCATGGGAACAATTTGTATATTCTATAAATTCACAAACAAGTATAAAAGAAGTATGGATCAAAATAAAATCAATATAACCAGCGAATATTCAATATCTCTGCTTTAAAAATGTCATCAAACATAATTACAGCACAACAAGAAATAGTAGATTTATTAGGTAAAAATTTTAACTTCAGTAGTTCTTAATATCCAAAACAACTTCAACATCACATGGCAGGAGAAACCTGTATAGAAATAAACTCATCATCTGACAATAGTGAAACATTATAAATCCAATTACTTCAGTTGAACTAGAATCATTACTCTATAATTGTAAACTATCTAGTCAAGGTCCAGACAACATTCATAACTACATCATAAAAAATCTACCTGCTGAAACCAAAAAACAATCCTAAAACTCTTCAGTGATATCTGAATCAACGACTTATTTCCAACAGGATGGCAGAAAGCAACTTTATTACCAGTTCTTGAACCGGAAAAGACGAAACCGATATCAATAGCTACATACCTATATCTTTAATGATCACCTTATACAAATTATTAGAAATTATTCAAATTATCATCAATGAAAGTCTCATATACACCTTGGAAACAAAAAATCTCATAGAACCTAGACAAATTGGCTTTCGTAAGCGTCAATCTACACTGGATCAAATAGTTATTCTGGAAAGGGAAATACTAAATAGCATTGCGACTAACCAGAAAACTTTAGCGATTCTCCTAAACATTGATAAAGCTTAAAAGCATATTAAAAGCACTAGAATTATGGAACATAAAGGGCCATCTAGCCCACTTTGTTAAATATTTAATGATACCAATTAAATTTAGTGTGAATTTAAATAACAATTAATAACAAGAATTCACACAAGAAAACGGTAGTCCTCAAGGTTCAGTTCTTAGTGTAGCATTGCTTCTAATTTTAATAAACAACATATTCAATAACATCAAAATCCCGTAAAAGCAGGCCTTTATGCTGCCTACTTAGTTATTTACTGCAGCAACAAGGATATACAAATAGCTCAAAGAAAACTTTAATCAGCTTTAAACTGCCTAGAAGTTTGGTCTAATAAAACAGGATATACATGTTATACCACTAAAAGTAAATACATCCTTTTTAAGAAATCACCGAAGCTTATTTCTTTCGATCATATCAACATTTAAAAACAAAATATAGTTCTGTCATAACTTTTATGAAAGTTATTTTATACAATAATTGTGGTAATGACCAGAAAATACTAATGCATATTTTTCAAACTTTGATCCGCTCTAAAATAGATTACGGTGAAATTATAAATCAAACTGCAAATTAAAACCATTCTGAAACTCATTGACAGCATTTATAATGCATGTTTAAGAATAGCCACTGGTGCATTTATAATATTCTCTGTAAAGAGCCTATATGCCATAAGAGGAGAACCATTGCCTTTACTTAGACGAGATTAGCTATCTTTATATTATTATGTCATCATGCATCAGTCATATCAAATCCCACAAACATAAATCTATGAATTAGAATACCTCCACAATATGTCTCAATATACCACACAAACTCGTAAACTGAAAAAACCGCTCCTAATTAGATTAAAAAATCTTAAGGACAAATATTGCTTATCTGACATAGGAACAATTCCAACAATCTTCAATTGCATCGCACCATGGAGTCTATCTATAGTCTTAACTCTGTCAAAAATGACTAAAATTATTATCAATCTAACCATCTACAGGTTCGTACTAAATGTTTATACAGATGGGACCAAATTACAGGATGAGACAGCTTGCGCTTATATAAGATAGAAGATAAAAGATATAAGATAAAATTGAAAAAATCAAACTAGACGCAAGCAACAGTATTTTTACGTCTGAATTATATGCTGAAAAAGAAAGTTTACAAGACACCATATCAACAAATACTAAAAGGAATATTCAAATTTTTTCCGACTCACTTAGTTCCCAATTGGCCATAGAGACTCTTTATACCAACCACCCAATAGTTCAAACCATTAACCGTCTAATTCACAAGCTAAGGTTGGATTCCCTCTTACACCGGTATTACACGAAATGAACGAGTTGATAATTATTCCAAAGAAGCAATTCATTCAGGGCGCATTCAAGAAGAAACTATAAAACGTGTTCAGACTTAAAGAACAAAATCAAAAACATAATAAATTGTTCATGGCAAAACAAATGGAGTGAGGAAGAAATTAAATGAAGTGAAACCATCAATGTGAAAACAAGAATTACCGGACGGACTAAATAGAAGGCTGAAAGTAGTCAAAAGTAGACTCGTGATAGGTCATACAAATTATACTCATACCTACTTATTCAAAAGGGAACCACAACCAATATGTCAACAATGCAACAGCCCACTAACGGTAAAGCATATTATTCCTCAATGGTCAAGATACTCATTGCTCAGACAAGAATTTAATATACCTCATGAGTATAGGCAGACATATAAAAACTTTATTGGGTTTATAAACAAAATCAATTAAATCTCTTTATTTTAAATATCTTGTAAATTATGAATTATGTATTACAAATGTTTATAAATGTATATTTGCTGTTTAAGTGCTAATAACTTGTCGATGCACTAAAATTAAATATATAAAAAAGTATTTGTGATTAAATTTGTAGTTAGCTGTAATTTTAAGTAATTTTCTCAAATACATATTTCTTTACATTTATCTTCACCCAATTTTACTCTAAATAAGCACTGTATTGAACAATGTCCAGTGCATCGCCCCTGATCGCGACCAATCACCGCCTATAAGCTCGCGCTATATATTCGCGCTGCTACTGAGCTCAAATTTTAGATTTATAGTTATTGGAAAATGTACAAAATTATTATCTCAGCACACAACCCAATTTTCTGTTTCCTTTTTTTTCTTGTACATGAGATATTTACAAATTAATTTTTTTTTTCCGAATTACTTCTTACAGGAAAATTTAGGGAAGATTTTAGGAGAGCAGAAAGTCTTAGAAATTTGTCCTCTACAAAATATCAATATTTCAAAAAGTTTGTAGGCGCCGTTTAGAAGATACCATATACGATTTTGATACCCGATATAATCTTTCCTATATATACAAAATACAACATGAGGGTGGACCTCCTGAAGATTACTCGAGAAAAAAAAGTATCTCATAGCAAAAGTGATTACTATAAACATCAACAATTTATGAAATTTAGTTCTTGTTTAAAAATTGTGTGCATTAATTTTTTTTAATGCTGGTTTTGCTGGAATATTTACCATTTTAGAATGTTAGATAGTTGTGTCAATTTAAAAGAAAATCATAGTAGTGGCCAATAAGTCGTTTGAATTGTTAAAAATAATAAGTAATATATATTATATATATGTGGGATGTATTTTAGGTTTAGATTTAAGTTTAGATATAATTAGTTTTTTAAGAAAAAATAATTATATAGAACTCTATAAATTAGGTTAAGAACTATACTAGCATGAGGTTGTGTTTGAGTGTAAATGTTTTAAATTGTTTTGTAAACCCCGTACTCTGGACAAAAGACACTAACTAGCTTTGCTTTTAAATTGTTTTGTAAACCCCGAACTCTTGACACCAGACGCTCGCTGCAACGTGTGACGAGGCATGTTCAACAGGCAAAAGAATATAAGAAAATGGCGAATAGAGAGCATACACAGTTTGTATGGAGGTCATTTGTAAATTCAGGAATATGGTATTTTAACTAGTTGTTACTATCATTGAGAATTGAAATCAGAATCGCTAGTTGTGATATTTGATATTGTTATAGGCGTAAATAGTGGAGTGTTTGCACAAAGCTATAGTGTTAAATGTTAGGTTATTTTTATCATTATAAACCGTGTTGTTTTGTTAATTCACACCCACACTTAGGGGCTCAACCGGGATGGTTATAATTCACACCCACATATATATATATATACATTTATATTATATATATATATATATATATATATATATATATATTTATATATATATATATATATATGTACATATATATATATATACATATATATATATATATATATATATATATATATATATATATATATATATATACATATATATGTATATATACTTTAATATTATTAATTTTTTATATGGATATTGATACATACAATACGTTTTGGTTGTATATCCGAACTACAATGCGTGACGACGTAAATTCGTTGATTCGTAAATTCATTTTATTCTAAATTTTCACCCTTATACGACCAACCCATGATTTTTAATCGCGATTTTTATATTATTCTGTTCCGTTCCTGTTCTGTTCTATTCTATAGATGTTTGACAGATTGATAACCAGTATGATGTTGTATGGAACAGAGGTTTGGGGGTGGAAGAAGCAAGAGAAGTTGGAAAGAATACAGGAGAGATATATTAAATGGTTACTAGGGCTGGACAGGTGCACGCCAGGATACATGATCATGGAGGAGCTAAAAAGGGATAAGATACGAATTAAAACAGGTGAAAGAGCAATAAAATATGAGGAGAAATTGACCAGGGCTGAAAGCAAAATTTTAAAGAAAATAAGGGAGGATAGTATAAAGAATGGGGGGGATGGAGGTCCAAAAAAAGAAAGGAGTATTTTGAAAGGAATGGAATGCCGATCGAGGAGGCAGAGAGGAGAAGAGAAGGAGGCGCAAGTGTGGAAGAGGAGCTAAGGAGGAGGGATAAGGCGATACAACAACAGGAGAGAATGGGAAAAATCGAAAAAAGCAACTACAATACAAGATATAAAAGGTTATGGAAAAATGATGTACGTCAGTACCTTATAGAAAAAGATATAAAACACATAAGAAGGACAGCAAGGTTTAGATTGGGAAATGAGGAAAAAGGAAACAGATACTGGGAAAGTAGTGAGGAAAGAAAGGGTAGAGTGTGCAGAACGGAGGACGAAACACCGGAGCACATTAAGTTTGAGTGTAAGGAAAAAGTAGTGAGCGAAAGGAATATTGGCCATCTATTAAAGGGAGGTAGTGAAGGAAAAAGGTGGATGGCTGAAATAGTAAAAAGGAAGAGAAAAACAGGACACTAAATAAGCTGGTGGCTTGGTTGCACAAGGAACAGGAAGAGAGAGGAAGTACTAAAAAAAAGTGAAGGGAAGCAGGAGAAAGAAAGAAGTAGCGAGGAAACAATTAAACTTTAGTCCAGAAAAATAGAGGATTTTTGGAAAGGAGATAAGAACAAGAGGTAGATGACGGAGATAGAGACAATAATAACATAGTAAAGGTAGAGAGTCAAGAAGAAAAGAGTAAAGTAAGAGAGTCAAGAGTAAATAGTAAAGACAGAGCGTCTAGGCCTGTGATAGACATAAGTAAAGAAGTGAAAACGAAGAGAGAAGGCAGAAAGGATAGTGAAAAGATAATAGAGGGTCTGTCGAGAGAAGACAAGAAAGGCAAGAGGTTATAGATAAAAATACAGACTATAAGAAAGGAGAAGCAGAAAATGGTTTGCCGAAAGGAGACAAAGAAGACAAGAGGTAAGAAAACAATGAGAATGAAGAAAGACTAGGGAAAATAAAGGAGAAGGGTCAAGAGAAGAAGAAGCAAAAAGTACTTTTGGAAATAAGAAGGTCTAGAATAGTTTAAGTTTAATTTTAAGTTGAAGTTCTATGAAATGTATTAAGAATGTAGATTGTAAAGCCGAAAGGCGAACAATTAATAATAAATAATAATATTATTCTGTTCCATCCACTGATCCACAAGATGGCAATCGAATATAATAATTGTAGTATACTATAATTTTCATGTATTTCTTAAAAAAATATATTTCCTAAAAAAATATTTACTAGAAATGACGTATATGGCAAAACAACGTTTGCCGGGTCAGCTAGTAATATATAAATATCGAAAATAGCCTAACGGCAATACCCTATGCTATTCCTGAGTTAGTACAATAGCTCTGCAAACAATTGTCCAGTCCATTCCAGGTTCAATTGGATTGTTAACTTACCTACCAGTAGTCAGGATGATACTTTGACCTGATTTTTTTATGCTTTCAATTAATAGATAAACTGATTCCCTGTCATTTTCTTCCACTAAAGTTATTGGGTCATCTAGAAGAATAAGAGTGGGACATTTTATAAAGGCGACAGCAAGATTCAATTTTCGTAGGTCACTTGTTAACATATTCTGAATTAATTCATGTTGAACGTTCTGTA
Organism: Panorpa germanica; assembly: GCA_963678705.1. Lineage (NCBI taxonomy): Eukaryota > Metazoa > Arthropoda > Insecta > Mecoptera > Panorpidae > Panorpa > Panorpa germanica. Next base: position 1,952,191 of record OY783214.1, read on the forward strand.
AACCTATATAAAAATTAAAATGTATTTTAACTAACAAACTTCGACGGTTTAAAGACATAGCTTTGCTAGAAATTTTAAACAAGAGTTTATAATCTGATACTAACTAAAATAGGTAAACCAGAATTCTATTTCTTTCGTCAAAGTTTCTCCACTGTAACCACGTAATTTGGCAAAATACAACAGACTTTCGTATGCTGTCATATTATCACTAAGTGCTGAGTTATAAGGGCAATATCCAATATTTGACATGTAGAATGATCGGTTCTTGTCGATAGCTTGCTTGTACATGTACATATTTCCTTGACTTGGAGGAACAAGTCCAGCTAGTATCCGTAGAATCAATGACTTTCCAGAATTCGTTGCACCACAGATAACGATAGATTCTCCAGACTGTAAATTTAGTGGTTATAAATTGTAACTACATGTATATTGAAATAAAACTAAACATACCGTTACTGTTAAGTCGATGCATTGAAGAATGACGTTTGAGTCAAAGATCTTCGTCATGTTGTACACGAAATAGTTGAATTTAGTCACTCTTGATGATGCTGAAACAATTAATTAAGACATTATTACATTATCTTAACAAGAGAATGTCGCACATTACTTTACAATAAAATACGAATCTAGCCAGAAAAAAAAATCTAAAATTTTGATAGGAAATAGTGCCTTTTTCTCATAAAATCTTTGTTAAATATTTTCTAGCTCAGAAAAATAACCAGTTTTGCTTTAACGGTATTACATCCCCACAAGTGTAGCTAGAAATCCTAATTTTATTTAGAACATTTAATAGTACTAACAATTTCAGCTATTGGTAGGTCTCCTATTTTGCCGTTAATAATTTTATTTTTTGTCTATGGTAACGCTTCCTGTAGATTTGGGCTATATTTTTAATTAAAAATACATTTTTATGCTTTTAAAATAGTTTTAAATAGTTCATTTGTGGAATTGTCTAAATTATCTATAAATTAGCAATATTATCTTAAAATACAGGGGTCGCCGCTCGAAGTGTTATCAATTAAATATGCTGTAATTTTGTAAATATTGATTTTTTAAATTTAGTAAGCAATTGTTTTTTGTGCGCTTTTGTCCTCTTTAATCTTCGCAGATCTCTGGTGTTAAGTAGCTGCAGAACTCCTTGATTCTGATCAAGGATAGATGCTGTAGGGTCAATAAATAGTAACTTGCTGTCATTATGACTTCTTCATATACGGAAAGCATATAATGTAGCAGAGCTCATTCGCAGTTTTGTGCAGAACATTGGAATCTTACAACCAGGAGGAGTGAATTTTTCTAATTGTGTGTAGTTGTGTGTAAAACAGAGGCTATGGCTACATGATTATAACGATAAGAGGAGAAGGGAAAGTGGTAAACACGAAGAAAGAAAAATGCGTTACTCTAATCACTTGCTCCTGATGGAAGAAATAAAAGCGAGTGAAGAAGAAAGAGAGGAAGAAGAATGTAAGGAAGGAAACAGCTAAAAAAGGATGAACAACGTTTTAGGAAGGATATGGAACTGTTAAACGAGGAGAAACAATACACAAAGGTGGTGAAAGAAATTAAAGAGAGGTTGAAAAGAAAAGCTCAAATAAAAGTGCGGATGGTATTTAGATGAATGAGAAGAAAAAAGTAGCTTAGAAGACACCGGAGATATAAGCAAGGAAGAACACAGGAATAATGATGATGCATGTTTAATGCACAAAAAGAGGAATCGAGACACATATTAAGTGTTTAATAAACAGTTAAATTTAAAGTAACTGTAAGACAATATGAAGAAGAACACTTCTAAGTACATGAAATAGGATTAGTGATCAAAAGACAGAAATTAGAGGAAAACGCAAAACCTGAAATTTAAGCGAGTTTTAGAAGGGCAGAGAAACACGTTGCCACATCTATATATTAAACCATGCAATCAAAAGAGAACTAAAGAAAAAAGAGGAAGAACATACGTGATGTTTGTAAATTTAAAAGCAGCGTTTCACATGATGGACAGGCGTAAGCTGTGTGGAATAATGGAAAAAGAATATACAAGTAGAATTATTAGTAACGGTAAAAAAAGTGATGATGGAATAAAAATTTAGCTAAAAGTCGTGTGTAAGTAATCTGTTGAGTTTTGGACTGTCAGTGGGGTAAGGCAAGGATTCACATATAGCTCCACGCTGTTCTCAATATATTTTGCGGATATGAAGGAAGTGATAAAAAAGTCAATATATGTGCTTACTGAGAAGACAAAGAGAAAATGGACTATAACGTATGCGGACGACATAGTTCTTTGAGCCAAAACAGAAAAAGAAACGGAAAAAATGTCAAGTAGTCAAATGGAACCCAATGTAGAAAAAACGAAAATTATTGTATTATAAAAGCGGAGAAGGAAATAGAGGACGGGTACAGTAATTTAATGGGAAGGAGATTGGGGAAATAGACGAGTTCCAATACTTTATGTTATGTATTTAAAAAATCATAGGTGAGAAAACTCAAATATAGAATGTAGCAAAGATAGGTTGAATTTGCAAGGATAAGAGTGTAGAGCATTGGTGAAGTATTATTTGGGGCAAATATAATAAAAGAGTTTAAATGTTCAGAAGACTGTTGTCAAGCATGATGTTATATGGATTGGAGATGTAGAGGTAGTAGAAACAAAAAGCGCTAAAAGAAATATAATAAAATATATGAAAACTGAAATGGGGAATGGGGTTGGATAGATACACCCAGAAGTATATTGCGATGGAGTATTTGAAAAGGAAAAAAATAGACTTGAAGCTGGCGGAGAGCAGTTAGATTATAAAAAGAAATGAAAAATGCCTACAGTGGGCTTTAAAAGACTTTACGCAAATAGGTTATTCATGAAGATGAAAGAGTGGATACAAAAAGGAGGAAAGAGTACTATAAAAGAAATGAAATGGCAGTAAAAGACGCAGAAAGAATGAGAGGAAGGAAGAAGTGTAATGAGTTAAGAAGGGGGAACCCGGGGATACACAAACAAGGAAGAATATCGAAAAATGATCAATGGAAGTACAATAAGAGGTACAAGAAAATATAGGAGATGGTGATATTAGCGAATATAGAAAAAAAAGCACAAGAAACTTAAGGAGAATCGGATTTAGAATGGGTAATGAAGAGAAAGATAGTAAGTAGGGTAGATATTAGGGTGAAAGACAAGGAAGCGGATGTAGGATTTCCAAGCGGAGAGGGAGATTATTAAGTTAGAAATGAAACATTAAAGTTGGTAGTTAAAGGAAAATAGAGGCTGATATGGAACATAGAGAAAAGCAGAATAATGAACATGGTCTAGGAAATCTTTTTGTAAAATTTTTAGAATTAAAAGTTTAATTTATATAATGCAAGGTATATGTAATATCATCTTGAAATATTTCTTGCTTTATTTTTTCTGCTACCCTCGTCCAATCTTATTTTTTCATTTTTTTAAATTTTATATTTCGACTTCTCTTGGTTGTTGTAACCGTCTGTATCCTGTTGTATTGAATAAAACTGCACCTTAATCACCATCTTTCTGCTATTCTTCTTTATAATCCTTTTTCTTCCATGTTGTTTCGATGTCTCTTATCCCCTTCTTTATCTTTTTCAGAAATTTCCAAGAAATAGCTCGCGACACAATCCGCACTCCCACACTGCTCCTTCCACACCGTTCTCCCACACCTCACCTTTGCAACGTAAGCGCAGAAATAAAACCAAGCTACCCTTTCTGGACACCTTGTATAAGGACGGTGTCATAAGACGAAGATTTTAGAAAATTACTAATAAAAAGTATGGGTAACATATGACGTAACCAGCGGATATAAAAGGCGAGTCAGTCAGTGAGAACCAGTCAGCTTAATTCAATCAGTCAGTAGGAAAACTGTAGTTGTAAATTGTTTTGCTTAATTAAATAAAGTTATAGTGTAAATAGTGTAATCCATGTTTTCATTTAACTGTGGATATTCTTAAAATAAATACTTCAGCTCGGTAATTAAAGAAGTCATATGTAATCCGCACTTCTGATGTGGAAACAAGATACTCTTATTTATTTTAGGGTAAATGTCAATTCAATGGATATTCAACTATGCAATATTTTAGTATAATACATTTGTATAATACATTTATTTACTAAAATAACAGCGATGATAATAATACTATATGGTTACAATATAAACGTTGGCATTTACTTTACAAATACAGAAAAATGAATGAACAAACTCTCTTAAAGTTTGATACTTGTATACTCAGTCCTACATTAGTTTTCAGCTAGATTTAACTGGTTCATTTTTATTATTTTTGAGAATGCGTTTAGCTAATTTCGATAAGCACATTGCTTCACGTATTCAATCAGTGGTTTAACGTTTCGCACATATTATTTGGTTTAATATATAGATATATATATATATATATATATATATATATATATATATATATAAATATATATATATATATATGCCGAGCATTTTCTCAACACTACCGTGGAATATATTTACAATTCAATACACCAATCTATCGTTGCGTGGTTCTGCCGGAAACCAAACGTGTGGCCTGTTATCATTTTTTCTTTTAGAACAATGGGTTTTATTCTCGTAAATGACAATTTCTCTCGGCGGTAATCCGGAGGAGGCTTATATGTCGATAGGATGTCTTCATAGGGATTCTTTCCTGTATTAGGAATCATTATGATTTGTTCCACTTTTCATTGGAAAGGATTAAAGCTAGTTTTTATAATTGCATTTTATAGTTGCGTTAAGTATTTGTGTCCTATAATAGGTAGTTCTTTTAAAATTTTACCAGTTATTAGACTGTAACCTGGTGATTTCCTTTAGTTTAGATCAGTTAAAGCTATATATTTGATTTCCTTAATTTTAAATTTCTAGCTGATGCATCTATCTTAATTTGAAAGTATCTCCTTTCCTTCTTCTGACCGTATTTCGCTGGCGTGGGGAACAAAAACTTTTTTTTAATGCCTTTTGTTCTTTCATCTGTTTCTGCTCGTATTTGTAAAATTAAGATCTGTTGGATTTAAATTTAGCGCCCTCTCGGGATTGACACTACTACTCTTCTATCTTTCTTTTTACACTCGGTAATACTGTAGGTAATACTGTACTCTGTAATACTGTACTATGTAATTCTATACTCTGTGACATCATAATGCAAGTGTACATTTACTTAATAAAATAAACCTGATTAATATAAATTAATAGTTTATCTCTGCTAAATATAACAGGTTCTGGGCCCAGTTAAACCCAGAGACGTTTAGTAAGTGTTTTTCGAAAAGTAAACAGTGAATAAAGACTTTTAGTGGTGAACATAACCTTAAAAAAAAACAAGGCTGTTAAAACTGTTTCTGTTCTTCTTTGTGTTTAAAGTGTTCTCAACGAATAAAAATGGCATCGAATAATTCACTGGCATTAATCGAGAAGTTAACCGGCCGTGAAAACTATTCGACTTGGCAATTCGCAGTGAAAACATACCTACAACACGAAGAACTATGGGATTGCATTGAGGTTAACCCGGCGTCACCCGCAGATTAAAAACGTGATACAAAAGCGAAAACAAAGATAATTCTTCTGGTTGATCCGATCAATTACGTTCATATCCAAGAGGAAAACACGGCCAAAGAAGTTTAGGACAAATTAACCGCAGCGTTTGACGACTCCGGACTTACACGCCGAGTTGGTCTGCTGCGTGATTTATGTAACACATTGCTCAGTGGATGTCAAAATATAGAAGAGTATGTGAGCAAAATTATGTCAATAGCTCACAAGCTGCGCAACATTGGCTTTAAAGTGGACGACGAGTGACTCGGGACGTTGCTGCTCTCCGGTCTGCCCGAACCATATCAACCAATGATTATTGCGATCGAAAGCTCTGGCACAAAAATAACAGCAGACAGTGTTAAAGCAAAACTATTGCAAGATGTTAGAAATTCAGACAACAACACAACGGCTTTTGCTGTCAACAAGAAGTTTCATAACAACTCTGTAAACAAGAAGTTCTACAAGGGTCCGAGATGTTATTCCTGCAATCAATATGGACATAAACGCTCTGAATGCAACAAATACAAACACATGAACAAGACACAGAAACCTAGCTCTTCTTATGCTGCTGTGTTTGTTACATCATCCCACTATGATGATGCTTGGTACATAGACTCCGGTGGTTCGGCACGTATGAGTAAGACCAAGAATATAATTGTAAAGGAAACTACCCCTATAACAAAGAACATTCGTGTTGCTGATAACAAAGTGTTATCTGTGCAAAGCTCAGGAGATGTCAGCTTAAACATTTATGACCAAAACGGGCAAGAGAATAAGATTCTGTTCACAAATGTCTTATATGTTCCTGAATTGGCAACTAATCTGATATCTGTAAGCCAAATTATTAAAAATGAAGGCAAAGTGAAATTTGATACCTCAGGCTGTGTGATCATGAACAGCAAGAATCAAATAATAGCAACTGCAAACATTGTAAATAACATGTACCGGCTGAACATGCCTGAAAGCCTTGCGCACATGTCCAGTGTTGAACATGAACAAGATGCCATTTGCTGGCACCAGAGGATAAGACATCTTAATTTCCAAACTTTGAAAAAATTGTCTGATAACACAGAGCAGTTAACTTTCTCAGGAAAAATAGAAAATCTGAAATGCATAACCTGTAAAGAAGGAAAGCAGACACGGTTACCTTTTAAAAGTGATGGATTAAGAGTCACCAAACCCCTAGAACTGGTTCAATCCGACGTATGTGGACCAATAGAAACCCAGTCTCTCGGTGAAAGCAGATATTTTTTAACCTTCCTAGATGAATATTCTAAGAAGATTTCAGTATACTTTCTTCACAACAAGTCTGAAGTGCTCAGTAAATTCAAAGAATTCAAGCAAGAAGTTGAAAATCAATTGGATGCTCGTATAAAGGTTCTTCGTACAGACAACGGACTTGAATACGATAACAAAGCCTTCTCTAATTACCTGAAAGGTGCCGGAATCATCCACCAAACCACCACACCATACACGCCTGAACAGAATGGGACTGCGGAACGCATGAATCGGACACTGGTTGAAAAAGCGAAGTGCATGTTACTCAACGCTGGTCTGCCGAAGTTGTATTGGGCAGATGCAATACACACTGCTGCCTACATCATCAATCGTTCCCCAACCAGATCCTTAGCTTTCAAGACTCCTATGGAAATGTGGTCTGGACGCAAACCAAATGGTAATCATATGCGTATATTTGGCTGCGAGGCAATGGTTCATCTACCTAAAGAAAAACGCAGAAAATGGGACTCAAAGGCTCACAGAATGATTTTCATCGGATACTGCGACCATACAAAAGGATACAGATTCACATTACCAAATACTAAAAAGGTAATAAAGAGCAGAGATGCTACATTTCTTGAGTCCTCAGTGAAGAGAGACTTTGTTTCGGTAGAATTGAAGGAGACAGACACTGAAAATGACAAAATAAATACAAAAAAAGAAGATGTAAGAGAAAAAGCAAAAACGGAAGAGGACAGCTTGATTGACAATGACACAAATTCAGAAAGTACATATGAGACAGAGAAAGGAAACAGGTCAACATCCGACAGTGAATACTTACCTAACACCAGTATTTATTCTCCTCCTGTCAGTAATGTGACATTGAGACCAAGAAATAAAACAAAAAATAAGAATTTCAACTGTCCATGTACTGAAGAACATACTCATCTGTGTTTATTCTCATCCTGTGTTCCTGTAACATATGAAGAAGCAGTACATTCAACAAATAAAAATGAATGGATAAAGTCAATCAATGAAGAACTTGATGCTCATAAGAAAAATGAAACCTGGACATTGATAGAAAAACCTCCAAATGCCAAAGTGATCGGCAGTAAATGGGTGTTCCGAATAAAGGAAGAGTCAACGGGTCCACGGTTCAAATCGAGACTTTGTGCTAAGGGATTTGCACAAACCGCAGGTATTGACTACACAGAAACCTTCGCTCCGACTGTAAGGTATGATTTTATACGTTTATTGCTTTCCATGGCTGTTTAAAATAAACTTAAAATCTTACAACTTGATGTAAAAACTGCATTTTTATATGGTGAACTTGAAGAGACCATATTTATGTCTCCGCCTGAAGGTCTATCCTGTGAAAACAACATGGTATGCAAGCTCAACAAGTCGCTGTATGGTTTAAAGCAAGCCCCCAGAAGCTGGAATAAGAAATTTGACTCAATATTAAAGAAATTTGGCTTCATCAACAGCAAAGCTGATCAATGTGTATATGTTGGTCATGTCAATAATGATAAATGTTATCTTTGTCTGTATGTGGATGATGGCCTACTATTTTTTAAAACTGAATCCACTCTGAAAGAAATAACTAAAAAACTACAATCTGTGCTGGAAGTAAAAATATTGAACACACCAAGTAATTTTGTGGGCATGCAAATTGAGATATTTAGCAACGGTATTTTTATACATCAGACCAAGTATGTTGAACAACTGTTAGAGAAGTTTAACATGACTGATGCTAACCCGAACACTGTTCTAGTGAACCCCCATGTCAAGCTACAAAAGGGAGATGGAGAACCAGAGAAAAACTATCCATACAGAGAAGCTGTGGGTTCTCTTATGCATCTGGCTACAGTCAGTCGACCATAAATTATGTTTGCCGTGAGCCTGGTGAGTCGATTTTCAAGTTACTATAACAAATCACACTGGAATGCTGTCATGAAGATCTCTAAGTACCTGAAGGATACTAAAGATTATGGCCTAAACTACTTATTAACATTAGAGCCACCAGCTGTTACTGGTTATAGTGGTGCTGATTATGCAAATGATATTGATACAAGACGCTCAGTTACTGGCTACGTCTTCATAAAGAATGGTGCTGCTGTGACATGGTCCAGCCAACGCCAACAGACGGTTGCTCTGTCAACAGCAGAAGCTGAATTTATGGCAGCCTGTGCTGCAACAAAAGAAGCTATGTGGATAAAGCAAGTGTTATGTGATGTTGGTGAATATAAAGAAGACACTATGTGTTCACATTTGGACAATCAAAGTGCCATCAGTGTAATCAAGAATATAAATTTTCATAAAAGATGTAAACATATTGATATTAAGTATCACTTCATAAAAGAAAAATATTCTCAAAAGATTATAGATCTTAAATCTGTAAGCACTGCTGATCAATATGCAGATATATTAACTAAAGCATTGTCAAAAGATAAATTCCAATCCTTAAGATCCAAACTTGGTATGTTTAACTACAACTCTTTTGTTAAGTGATATGTTAGAATATCTTGTAGTATAACTTGATTAATATTTTCATGTTTTTGACACTCAATTAATTATGATTTGTTGTTAGAATGTCTAAATTTAGAGGGAGTGTTGGATTTAAATTTAGCGCCCACTCGGGATTGACACTGCTACTCTTCTATCATTCTTTTTACACTCGGTAATACTGTAGGTAATACTGTACTCTGTAATACTGTACTATGTAATTCTATACTCTGTGACATCATAATGCAAGTGTACATTTACTTAATAAAATAAACCTGATTAATATAAATTAATAGTTTATCTCTGATAAATATAACAAGATCTAACGATGCTTTAGCTACTTGGTAGCTTTTCAGAGCAAGTACTCAGTGGTCTTAGTTACGCTAAATTTTGTTAAATAGTTCTCCATTGCTTGCTTTCTTTTTCTCTATTCAGTACTTTTTTGTTTACTTGGTAGCTTTATTCAGCATTCTTTTGTGCTCAAATGGTCTTGTAATTGCCACTACTTTCTCATTTTTCGTTGAGCTGTGATCTCCGTCACCGTCGCAGAGCAGGAGTCTTTTGTGTCATATGGTGAACACAGTGGGCATAATTCCAAGCTGGTTGTTGAAATGCTCGACGGCTTCTGGATGCATTGCGTGAACTATCGAGTAGTTTCTTACTTGCAGGTAACCATTTTTCGTAAAATGTGTTACGAAAATTTACATTATATCAATTTTATTTTAATTATCAATGCATGAATTTCTTGTCTTTGTTGAAACAAGCTATTGGTGTTCCCATTGGTGTGCTATTTTATACTGGATGGAGGCTAATTTTTGAAACAAGATTTATTAACAGATACAGCATGATGTTCATTTGTTCCATTAATCCCTTCATCATTTGTTTTAGATCTGCAATATCATTGGTGCTACAGTCGTCTTATGGTTCGGGCTGCCTCTCTTGGCTCACTGTTTGCGCATGCAATCTCTTCTGATGGTCGTCTGAAGGGAATGTATGTCTGGCGTGGGGGACAGCTTGGTAGATTCACCTGTGTATTCTTGAGGAATTTTCTTATTTCGTAGTGTTGGGAATTTATTTTTTTAAATGGTCTTTATGTATTAAGCATTCTCTGTAGTTGGCTGGTTCATCACCTTAACATAGAATACATTTTGTGTTGTCTGTTCTTCCTTGCGTAGGGCATTCCCGAGTTGCGTACTCCATGTTATCATTATTCGCACCTGGAATGTCTTTCGGAGAAAATTTGGTATCTCCGTATCGTAAACATTGTAAGCATCTTTCTATTTCTGTTGGTAGGTTCAAAATGTATTTTTGTATTTAGTAAAAACTCAATTTTACACATTTTTTTTTTATTTTCCTGAGTTTTTTAGTCTACAAAAATATAGATATCGATATAATCTAGTTTTATTTATTCTGTGACGGATATTGCTAATATTGATTACGTTGTGGCCGTATCCCTCTATCTGCTCACAAAGAAGATCTACTTTACATGAGCTTTGCATGTACCTCAGTCTTCGGGTACAAATGATATTTCGTGTCTCTGCCACTCTGCTTCCCTTATTTACGGAGTGTTCATTCTCCTCAACAAAAAAGTGGCTTGGATCCCTAGAACTAGTTAGTACATAGAGTGAGTGAGTGGGTTCCCGCGAATAGCAGGCGACCGCTGAGCACTCCTGGTAGGTGACTAAAGATAGAGATGGTATTGACAAGCGAAGCGGATTGGCCAAAACACCTGCAAAGAAATCAGCCTCAGTAGGAGACGTAGTAACTATAAGAAATGAAATATGTAAACAAAGCCCCTAGTGCACAGAGAAAGATCAAGCGCCTGCTGTTAGAGGGACATGTATTAAAATACTGAAAACTATGTCATCCCCACCACAACTAATATGTACGCTACAACACCAAATAAAATGCGAAAAGACAAGTGAAATAGAAGTAGCAAATCAAAACTAACAGATCATCGATTATGAAACCAGTCACAAAGATGTTTGGAGTAAAATAAGCATTAAAGAAAGACCTCGTAACAGTTCAGGAAAAGAAATTAATAAAGATCTTCGAAAACATAGCAGACAAAACTTGACTACTGACAAAGTCCTTCTGTTGCTACAACAAAGAGATTTAGCTTACTAGATAATGGTGACAACAGAGAAGGGATCGTAGCTTAAACCACCATATTAAATCAAATATGGGCAAAGCAAATTAAACGACTACTGATATTTGTTAAAGGGAGATAAGTCTACTAGCTCGACTTCTGTAACAAATCGCAAAGGAAAACTACTTAATGAGTTAAACATCTATGCCGATAGAACGATGGAAGTTAACGGTACCATAGTTTAGTACCATACTATGGTACCGTTAACTTCCATCGTTCTATCGGCATAGATGTTTAACTCATTAAGTAGTTTTCCTTTGCGATTTGTTACAGAAGTCGAGCTAGTAGACTTATCTCCCTTTAACAAATATCAGTAGTCGTTTAATTTGCTTTGCCCATATTTGATTTAATATGGTGGTTTAAGCTACGATCCCTTCTCTGTTGTCACCATTATCTAGTAAGCTAAATCTCTTTGTTGTAGCAACAGAAGGACTTTGTCAGTAGTCAAGTTTTGTCTGCTATGTTTTCGAAGATCTTTATTAATTTCTTTTCCTGAACTGTTACGAGGTCTTTCTTTAATGCTTATTTTACTCCAAACATCTTTGTGACTGGTTTCATAATCGATGATCTGTTAGTTTTGATTTGCTACTTCTATTTCACTTGTCTAGTGACGCTAATTATTTGAGAAGGCAACTTTTCGCATTTTATTTGGTGTTGTGGTGGGGATGACATAGTTTTCAGTATTTTAATACATGTCCCTCTAACAGCAGGCGCTTGATCTTTCTCTGTGCACTAGGGGCTTTGTTTACATATTTCATTTCTTATAGTTACTACGTCTCCTACTGAGGCTGATTTCTTTGCAGGTGTTTTGGCCAATCCGCTTCGCTTGTCAATACCATCTCTATCTTTAGTCACCTACCAGGAGTGCTCAGCGGTCGCCTGCTATTCGCGGGAACCCACTCACTCACTATATGTACTAACTAGTTCTAGGGATCCAAGCCACTTTTTTGTTGAGGAGAATGAACACTCCGAGGAATCCTGGTAATCTACGCGAGGTATTTTATTTCACTTCTTCTCGCCGCGCAAGCTGGGTTAGAGTATTTCTTTACGTGTCAACCGCGGGACGCTTTGTGAGGGTCATATATAGAAGCGATGAGCCATAATTAGAAAAATTTAGTTTCATAACACTCATATTACTATAATTGTAATGTTCCGACTGTATGTTTATATGTTTACGCGATTCGTATAATAGCTCGAAAACGGCTACTATGAATTTTTTCAAAATTTCCAACTTCGTAAAGAAAAAAATTCTAAGAATTTTCTTCCTGAATTTCCTGGAAACCCGTAATTTTGGAAGAACTTAAAATTTTTTTTTACTTTTTGCTGTATAACTTTTAATTTGTAAAAGATTTTTGAGAAATTTAGCACGTGTATTAAGGTATTTAATGCTAATATATTATAAACTTTAGAAATTTAAAAATTGATAAATAGGGCGTTGACAAAATTTGGTGGTCCGCTAGAGATGTTTTGAGAAATTTCAAGTTTTGGATTGTGTCATAATTGAGTATTTTATTAATAAAAAAACTTCAAAATTTAATTGCGGGCGGTTTTTGCCGATTTGTGCTAGAAAGTTGAAAATCTTTATATATGCTAACTTTGGTACTTACTTTACAAATCGGAAAAAAATCCTAAGTTTTGAAAAAAAGTATGTCAAATAACTAATAAATGACAAATATTTTTTATTTTGTTAAAAAGAATATATTTTCAGTTTAGTAAGTTTATATGAAAAATTATTTATTTTTATATGTAAAATTAATATAGAACAATTTCAATTTAAAAATGGGATTAAAATTTAAAATAAAATTCAAGTCACACACAAAAGACAGTCATCGCTTGTGACGGAGGTAAACTTTAGTATTACTATACTATATAAAGGGGCGAATAAAATATAAAACACCATGTCTGTCATATTATTAGGTATAGAACAATTTTGCAAAATTTTTAAAATTATAAAAAAATTTGTATAAAATATTTAAAAAAATTTAAATATAATAAAATTTGACAAATATATTGTATTGTAATAGAAATGTCAAATATTGTAGAATAATGAACATGTAATGTGTAAAAATGTTTAGGTAATTAAAAAGTAAGGTATTGAATATTTATTCACACATAATTAATAATAAAACTTTCTGCAATATTTTAAAAATGAATGCAAACGTGATGGACAGCTTGGTAGAGCTTAACATAAATATTTTATTATAATTTATGTACTAATAGAAGCTACAATAGAAAAAAGTACAGAAATAAGAAACAGTACAGAGACAAATAGTAGTAGAAATAAAAAAAGGAAAAGTAGCGAATAATTTTGACGAACTCTCGGATGCCAATGCGTCAGAAGAAGTTAAAGCTTTAGAACACAAACCACCATTACTGTTTATATATGGTGTCAACGATATCAAACCTATCAATAGCCTTCTTGACATGCACGCCAAAAACGCTTATCAAAGTAAGTTGATTGGAGGATCACAAGTAAAGCTGCAGCTCCAGGATATTGAAACATAAAAAAGAATAGTGACACTCCTAAGGGATAGGAACACCGAGTTCCACACATACCAACAAAAAATGGCCAAAAGCTACAAAGTTATGGTAAGACACCTACATCACTTCACGGATGAATCACACATAAAGAAGGAATTAGAAAACTATGGGAAAGGTCATTCGAATAAGCAATATCAAACAAAGAACCACTAAAATTCCTTTACCATTGTTCTTTGTAGAATTAGAACAAAGGCCAAACAACAAAGACATCTTTGACCTGGAATTCCTACTAAATAGTAAAATTAAAATTGAACCACCAAAATTCAAAAGAGAGGTACCGCAATGTACAAAATGCCAAAGGTATGGTCACACCAAAACTTACTGTTACAGAAACGCAAGATGTGTTAAATGCGCAGGTGATCACCATACCAGCCAGTGTGACTGGAAGAACAAAGAAAACGAAAAAGTAAAATGTGTCCTCTGCTATATGAAAATTCTAAACTACAAAATATATGACACAAAACATCTGGACCATACCTCTAAAAAGTGTTTTCAACAGTGTAAATGGATGCTCCCTACAATTAAAGAAGAAGATTGTTAAAAAGAAAAAGTTCAGAAGATCATGGCAAAACACCAGGCTCCTATGCGAACAAAATTCAACCGTGCATACAAGGAACTCAAATGTATGCTAGAAGACTTGAAAGATAAATAACTGCAAAATTATCTAAGTAATTTAACTGCTACAGATACTACCAATTATTCACTGTGGAAAGCAACCAAGCGGCTTAAGCAGCCTACAACTTATATTCCGCCTATCAAAACGCTAGATGGTAAATGGACTAGTGAGAAAGCCACAATTTTTGCTGATTACTTCGAACAAGTTTTCAAACCATTTCCTTCAACCTGCAGTGAAAATAAAGAAAAATACAATCATGAGTTTTTAAGAGTCCTATCGCAGCCAGGTGAACGTATAAAACGCATAAGAGTCAAGGAAATACAAAACCTAATAAAGTTTAAAAAAAAAACTAAAAAAGCACCAGGCATTGACAAGATAAACGGAAAAATTGTAAAAGAGCTACCGGCGAAAAGAATAAGATAGCTCACTATTTTATTTACGGCAATCCTAAGGTTGAGAACATTTCCGCTTAAATGGAAAATAGCAGAAAAAATACTAATTCCAAAACCAGGTGAAGGCGCAAAAGAGGTATCTCCCGGTAGTGTCAAAACCTTTTAAAAATCTTTTTCTAAAAAGACTGAACGTCATTATCGAGAATAGCAAACTAATTCCAACACATCAGTTTGGCTTTAGACAATAGCATGCTACAACTGAACACGTACATCGAGTAGCCTGCACTATAAAGTTAGCACTATAGGAAAAGAAATATTACTCGGCAGCTTTTCTGGACATCAGCCAAGCGTTTGGCAAGGTATGGTATCCTGGACTACTGTTTACTACTATAAATTGCCCTGTCAAATAACTTTTTATGAATCCTTAAGTCTTATTTCACAAACAGAAAGTTTATGATAAAATATCAGAATTAAAAATCTACGATACGTGACATTGAATCGGGCGTTCCTCAAGGTAGTGTTCTTGGAGCAGTACTAGACTATTCTTTATTTCATAAGTTACAACGCGACTAAATAGTGAAAACAATTACTTCGCTCGATAATTATAACGAACCCGCAGGCGTGATACAGCTCATATATATATATAACGTTAGAAAATTATCCTCCCTTCCTTATTCCTCGCTCGCACCTTCAAATTTGTACCTTTAGAGTCATAGAAGGTTCCAGAGCCCAGACTCCCTTCATCCCCTATTTACGTCCTTACAATTTGGTATCCATTGGTGTTACAACCTGATCGTTTCTACGCACACACGCCGATAAATTGTAACATCTAGTGTCAGACGTGGGGTAGCTACAGTTAAGATCGCTGCATATTGAATTTTAGAAGAATGAAGCACTGGAAAGTCTAAAACTACATTTCCGAGGAGAATTCCAGCACTTCTATTTGCTGTTAGCTACAAGAAGGATTTTTAGAAGAAGAAGGTTCTAGAAAGTCCCAAATTATGATTTCGAACAGACTTTCAGAATCTTTTAGAAACTTCTAAACAACTTCAGAGACTCCCAGAAACTTCTAAAAGACTTCCAGAAACTTCCAGTAAATACTAAAGACTTCCATAAACTTGTCGGTAGTAGTTTAAAAGCAACACAACACAACACACAACAAAACGGAAGGCAGATTTATTGAAATAACTAAAGGAAATGATGCTATTTCAAGTTGCAAAGTCCTTAAATCAAAATGCTGGTTTAAGAAAGATGAAAACAGCAATACAAGATTTGATAGAAATAGAATAAAAAGAATAGAATAGAATAAAAAGAAAAATTAGGAAAAGACAGAAAAATCTAAAGAAGAAATTTTAAAATTATGAAAAAAAATTCAAGAACAGACGGAACAAACAAAAACAGAAATGTGTGAGAAGTATAATACAATACAAAAGCAGAATAAAGCTTACAAGCGCAGTTGCAAACGATTGAAGAAGCTTGCAGAGCGTTCAAAAAGGAATAAGAAATGCGTATTGATAAAATAGTAGACAATGTGGCACAAAATCACCAATCTGTAACAATACGACAAGATATAGAAAAAAGCGTGGAACTCTTCCAAAAAGATGGAAAGCAACTGGTAGGAGCCCAGTTAGCACTACTTAAAATAAGGTTACGAAAGCCAGCACTATCTTGCCAGCCCTATACGATGGAACAATCTCATGGCTAGAATATGATGTTTAATAACAGCCATAGCGGACTTTAATGGCTTGAGTGACAGAGATTGTGCAGGGCAGTTAGCGGACATGTTACGGAGCTCGGCCCTAATCGCTTTCCAAAACATTAACCAAGACGAGCGGCGAAACTACACGGCTCTTAAAGCAATGTTAGGCTAGCGGTATGGCAAAGAAAGTCTTGCACCTCTGTACTTGGTACAACTTTTAAATAGGCGACATGCTTCGGGATAAATACTAGCAGACCTAGCGATTGATATCGAAAGATTCGTGAACCGTGCGGCAGACAAAGCCCCCAGAGAAACACTTAGAATTTAAGAGGTGCAATATTTCGCTAACGCGGTACAAGAGCGCAGAATAAAAGAGGCTATATTATTGGTTAAACCGAATAACATAAATAAGGCAGCTGCGCTTCAAATGGAAACCGTCAGCCATATTCCTGACGTTAGGCGTTTAAGGGGCGCCGTCTCTGCATCTTCCTCTTATACCACCCCTTCTATGGACGATGTGCTTAAGCGATTAGCAGACTTTGAGGATTAAAACAGGAACCGTTAAAATCCAGGAATTTAAAAATGTCGGCGATCGTCTTACAACAGGGTAAAAAACTCAACTAAGAATGGCACAACTTTAGAAAGAGGACCCTTCACATCATCTGCCCATTCGGATAAGCAGTCGGGAAACGAGTCGTAGGCAGCCTAACGGAGATGACCTTGCCTGCTGTTCCGATCAAATGCCCCCACGTTACTGCAGTCTAAACAATAAGAAGAATAACTAGGGGATCAATTATAATGGGATGTTCTGAAGATCGGCCCTGAAAATTTCTGATTAATACTGGTGCCACGTAATCACACACAAAAATTTACGAAACAAGTCATTGCATCAGAAGCTTCCATAGTTTTGCTAGCAATAGCAAGAGATACGACACCCGTTCCAGGTAAATTAAATTAAAAATCAGGCTAGGCCATATGATCCAAGACTTTCTATTTCTCGTTGCACGAAGAGGTAGAATGTGTTCTGGGTTACGACTAGATTTCAAGAGCTAAAATTATTCAAATAGGAAGAGACCGGCTTAAGCTGCTGAAGAATGACGGAAGCTTTAAATATTCGAATATTTGTCACGAAAAAACTCAGAACCTTCACAGGATAAGCAAGTAACCCTTTCAGACTACCTACAAGACGTTGAATAATAATCTAACTCCAAAAGAATCTTATAACCTTACAATGGTGCTTCGGGATAATCAAGACATTTTTTAGTCAGGAATAGAAGACGTGGGATACACGACATTGGTTGAACATTCAATAAAGGTAAGAGATGCTTAGCCGATTAAACAACCAGCACTATAATTACCGTGGGGAAAGGATGACTAAGTTGACGCCATATTCGATCAAATGCTGCGATATGGGATAATAGAATATTCAACAAGTTCCTGGGCATCGCCGATAGTTTTAGTGAAGAAAAAGGACAGAACTAAGTGATTTTTCATAGACTATCGGAGATTGAACGATGTCAAATTGAAGGATGCATATGCGTTGACTCGTCGTGATAGCCTTTTCAGCGTATGAAACGGGTCTCAAAACTACGCTTGGTTTCAGAAATGGATATTGGCAAGTAGAACTTAAACCAGAAAATAAAAAGAAAACAGCATACACGACTGGATAAGGTCTATGGCAGTTTTGAGTAATGCCTTTTGATCTATGTAATGCCCCAGCAATATTTAAACCACTTCGGGAACATGCTTCGTGTATCTCGACGACATAGTAGTGCTTGGTAAAGAAACAAAAATTAATTAATAAAATTTGGGAATTGTACTTTAACGATTGAGGGCAGCAAATCTTAAACTAAATACAATGTAATGCATCCTATGTGCTAAAAAAATAAAATATGTGATATATGCCGCCACTAAAAATGGAATATCTACGGACTTAGAAAAAATAAAAGCCATTCATACCTGGTTCATACCCACTATCCTGTCGGAAGTGAGGAGTTTCATTGGGTTATTTTCTTGCTATAAAAAATTTGTTCCAAACTTTGCAAAGATTGCAAAACCGCTGTATGAATTTACGGAGAAACCAACTACAAAGACGCAACCCATTGTGTGGACACCAATGTGAGCAGTACTCTCACAAATACAACAAGGCAATGAACGCGTAATGGAATACTTTAAAAGGGTATTCTTGAAGGCTAAGAAGAATTACTGTGTCAGTCAAAAGGAACTTCTGGCAGTCGTTAAAGCTCTAAAACAGTTTAGACACTATTTGTGGGGTCAGATATTTTGAATTCGTACCGACCACGCTTCGGTAACTTGGTTACCAAATTTAAAAGAGGCTGAGGGACTACTAGCGCTTTTGGCTAGAACATATAAGCGAGTACAATTATAAAATCGAGTTCCAGTCAGGACGTTAACACGCGAATGCCGATGTATTGTCCAGAATACCGTGTGCAGCTAACGGGTGTCACCACTGTATAGGGAAGGAGGCTCCCCGAATACGAACCCGATGAAGCAATACTTATTTGACATACTCCAGTCTATTTCCAAATGGTGATTACCTCAACTATTATGACGCAGAAAAATGAGATCACGACACTTTTAAAAGCTGAAATCAAAATGAGTATGGAATACATCAAGGATGACCTATTCATAGCACCCTCAGTACAATCATTTGCGCATTGTGTCGCCAAAGACCTGCATATAAGTAAAGATATTGCAGTAACATTCAAAGCGAAATTCAGAGATCTGAAAAGTCTTCGTATACAAAAAAGGAAGCTGGGAAAAGTTGCAGTTCTAGAAAGGGATTAAAAATTTATTTATTACCTGATTAAAAAACAGAGGAGTTCCGGAAAGCCATGATCTTTGCCGATCATTAGTATCACCACAAGAACACTTCCTACAGTAACAAGTCAAGAAGTTAACCATTTCCCATATAGCTTGCGGACACCAACATTTGACGTAGGCACATGTCGATAGTCTGCTTAAATACGTGCTTTACGACTTGGAGCTCAACATTCAGGTCTATATCCCAAAACAAGTAACAACCGTTACCGTAAGATACTTGACTGGTAAAACCGAAGAAACTCAAGTAACAATGAATAACGATACACCTCCACCTGCAGATAGCTCGACTCAAATACTCATCTAATAGAAACTGAACTAGGTAATGCCGTGGGTTAAGCACAGAAAGAAGATTAGGATCTGGCACTCATCGCGGCATGAAAAAAGACAGAACTTAGAACTCAATGGTCAGAGGTGTCAGCCTATATTCATCGCGTAAAACAAAATTGGTCTATGTGAAACTGTCTAGAACTTCACGATGGAAGGCTATATCGATGGTGGAAATTTGAAAACGACAGGCCTCTCATTCGACAATAAGCAAATCCCGGATATACTGAAATAGTTACAGGATAATTTCTCAAGTGTACATTTCGAGGTGTATAAAACACAAGAAAAGATACGGCAAAGGTGGTACTAGCCCCGGTACGGAATTTCAGTGAAACGACTGTCTCGAAATTGTGATACCTGTAAGGGCATCTTTTGAAAGAGTTGGAATCAACATTTTAGGACCACAGCCACGGAGCCGAACCGGCAATAAGTACGTGTTGATCGTGGTAGATAACTTCACCCAGTGGCCTAAAATACTTCCTATCTCGAATCAAGAAACGGGTACAATTACAAGTAGCAGTTCTTTGTGCAAGAAGTAATATCCCGTTATGGAATTCTCCTAGACTTACGTTCGGATCAAGGACGAAATTAGGCATAAAACTATATTACACCTACACCATTACATTCACAGTCGAACGGCATGGTTGAGAGACTAAATTGAACATTAGAAGAATACCTGTCGACATTTGTCAGTGCAAATCAGGACAATAGGGACGAAATGATACGTCTATTTCTATTAGCATATCGGTCAGCGGTGCACGAAGCAACACGGCAGATTCCAGGCGCTTTGCTACTGGGACGTGAACTCAGGTTACCCTGTGACATAATGTACGGACCTCCTCTTGAAACAAGACTTATTGGCAACTAAGAATACTGTGAAACCCTAGCACAAGAATTAGAAGAGATCCACAAATTTACGAGAGAACGCCTATTGTGATGTAATGTACGGATCTCCTGTTAAAAGAAAGTTTATTGGCAACTTAGAATACTGCGAAATCGTAGCGCAGAATTAGAAGAGATCCACACATTTGCGACAGAACGCCTTTAGTTAGCGACGGATCGCTCTAAAACACGTTATAATTGTGTGAAAGAAAGTCAGCGCTTTTGCAGAGGTAATGCTTTAAAAGAATGCTGTTCAAAGAAAAAGATAGGATAAAGCACTAAGCTACAAGCCAAATGGAAAGGACTGTTTTCCTAATTTAATATCGCACGTTATCCTCAAGGTGCAGAGGTCCGTCCGAGAAAAATGCACGATCATTCAATGCTCAAGATTGGGGACTAATTGATTCAACCGCCCGATGAAAGTTATGAATTCTACGGACGAGCGTTTTAAAGAGCAGAAAATGTTACGAATTTGCGGACGTCTAAGCATAAAAGAATTATAGTTAACAGAAAAGGTTGTACACCCCTTTACAAATACTTTGGCAATGTGATAAACAAGGTTGTTTACTTGACGCGTCATTACTTTATTAGGCGTAGTACTTGGAAAAGATAAACAAATCCATATCGCGAATATACGTTATTCACTCGTTGTTTCTTGTACTAATTATACTATAAGCGTCTAAAGGCTAAAGCGTCTATAGAATTATTCTGGAAAGTCAAAAATTTCGAGAGAAGGGGTATTCTGCTACGCCACCTGCTGGTATAAAGGGAGTCAGTCCGCGACCGTTAGTCAGTTACAAGCAATCAATCAGAAAAAAAACCAAAAATGAACAATAGTTTTAAACAGTTGTAAATTGTTTTGTGCTATTAAATAAAGTCTGTAAATAGTGTTAATTCGTATTCTTATTTTATTTGTGGCTATTCATTAAATTATTGATTTCAAAGCGACAAAATAAAATTAAAAAGAACCTTCTTTTTAAAACTTCTTAAAAAGAAATCGCAGACGTGATACGGCACATATGTACAAGGTTCGAGAACTATCTTTCCTTCCTTATTCCTTGCTAGTACCTACAAATTTGTACCTTTGGCGTCACAGAAGGTTTCAGAGCCCAGACTTTTTCTTTCCTCCTTTCACGCACTTATAGTTGCTAGGAACATACGCCTTTATATATATATATATATATATATATATATATATATATATATATATATATATATATATATATATATATATATATATATATATATATATATATATATATATATATATATATATATATTGTTATGAATTTGCGGGCGTCTGTCAGCAATAAATAATTAAGTGAAATAACAAAGAGTGTTGTTTTGTGTGAATAAGTCTGTAAAAGTGTAAATCCTTCTTATTATTTTAATTGTGGCGTATAAGTTACAACGCGACTAAATAGTGTAAACAATTATTTCGCTCGGTGATTAGAAAGAACCCCAGTCGCAGGTGTAATACGGCGTATATTTAGAAGGTTCGAGAATCCTAATCTCCCTTCCCTTAATCCTCGCTTGCACATACAAATTTGTACCTTTTGCGTCATAGAAGGTTCCAGAGCCAGACGCCCTTCACTCCCCTTTCACGCCCTTACAAGTTTGAAACATTTGGTGTTAGAAGCTAAAGAGGATAATTGCTACGTGCACGCAAGCCGTCGTCGCGCCCAGTAAAATTGTAACAATATATATATATATATATTTGCAACACAGACATTCAGCCGATTAATCGCAAGAACTGTTCTCACTGCAGCTAAACCGATAAAACAAACTTTGAAAATGAAAAATTATTTTCAGAACCTATGGCCCTTCAAACCTTTCTACAATGAAATGTTAACTTATTACTTTGTTTGCCCTTAACTTACAGTTTATTTCTTTTTGGATTGTTTCTTTCTCATAATGAATTTCCGGATCCACGTTGAGATTAGATGCCAAATCAATATCTTTTTCAAACAGCATAATGTGCAACCTGTTTAGAATATTTAATTCTTTGCATGCAATCAACGTCTAAAATGTTAAGGACACTGTTAGTAGTAGAACATACAATTTCAAAACCGTTTTATTAATCTATTAATATTATCCCGCTAAGCACAGTTACTTGCATTTGGGGTTCACCTAATATAGCAAACTTACGTATTACAAAAACTAATTTTACGGAAAATTACTTAGGTTAAATGACTTGATTTTTAAAGGTTTAGTCATTTGAAATTTAAACAAAATAGCTATAAGTTAATATAATGTATTAGACGTAGATTCTTCTTTCTCTAGAGTTATATGTGCCACATATACTACCTGGACTGACGGATTTATTTTTACCAAAATATTATTTTTTTCATACAAGAAGACATAGATGCTGTTTCTTTTATATTTTATTCAGACTTCATTACGAGTTATCTTTCTTTTTTGCAAGAAAGAGATATAATAGTTTACAGAAGATTGCTATCTCTTTTATTCTCCGTACGTAAGACCTTGAATTAAATTTATTAAAAGCATCAATAGAAAAAGCTTTTTTTAAATAAATATTAATAGGTTTCGCTTATGTGTGTAAGTGAATATTACATATTTTGTGTTTAGCGGGATTTGATTAAATTATGATAGAATACCGTAAAGACAATTATATGTCCAATGAGAGCTGCTAACATATGAAGACTATTTGGAAACTGTGGAATAAAGTAGAAGATACTGCACCCTCCAGTAAGACATCCAGATTCTGAAATATAAAAAAATTAATATTAATTAATTAATATCAATTATCAATATCAATTATATCAAATTAATATTATTCTTTTTTTTTTTTTAGAAAATTGAAATATGAATAAAGTTATATTATTCTTATATACGAGTATAATCTTATATTATGATCTTTCCTAAAATGGAAAACAGTGTTACCATATCAGTTGTCTTTGACTGCTGTTATTGGGTCTTGATTATTAAAGTATTAGCTTAAAAGTACTCTTTCGACAATAGCTTTTTTTTTATTATTTACCAACCCTCAACTTTTATAACTAATATGCATAACAGACGATACTAGGGACCATCAATTCATATTCGCATAATTTACTTTTAAATTTTTAGGTTTGTTTTTACATTACTTTTATATTTGTCACTGTTGTTCGAAAGCTTTGTTCTTCCAGTAAATGGTGGATCAGGCATTTTCTTATTTTCTTGGCGAGGGTCACTATCTAGAGTTTCATTAATAGAGGATACTCTATTGTAAAAACGTTGAATTACTTATATGTTTGTTTTCTTTGTGCATCTCTATTTTTTCTATTTTAGTGCTTTACTTCTATATAACTTCAAACTTTTTTTACTTCTGAAGGCAAACCAATGCTTGGAACTGAGATTATCACTTAAAATAAATCGATTTATTCTCATTAGAAGTAATTTCTCAAACAGTTACAGTTGACATTACCAGCAGTGATATGGGTATCTGTGAAGTTATATCTTTTGGCATCTTTCCAAGTTTAATATCATTATAACTGAAAAAGAATGACGTCAACATATTTCTAGTGTAATCTCTGTTCTCATCTAACTGTAGTTATTCTTTAATTATTAATCTACTGTTATTAATTTTTTTGTAATTCTCGTTATCAAATCGATCTTTCCTTTCATAGTCAGTTTAACTGTGAACTGCATATTGGTGAATCTCGAGCTTGGGACGTGGTTGTTTTGGTTTCGTTGATTAACTTTAGTTAGTAGTGGTCGATTTTCTAATTCTTGACCTAGTTTCAATATCAAAGTTACAATTTATCATCAGGTTTGCAATTTTTGTAATGTTAAAAGTTGATACTCCATAGGCGATTATTCATTTCTATCCTATATAATCTATTATTTTAGACAAAAAGTCGACTTTCGACTAAGGTCAGTCACTACTCCAAAGTCTTTATTTCTCGCTTGGACATCCTCTATAATCTATTTGTTACGAATACCTGCTACCTTTCTCTTTGTTACTCATTCTGTAACTGGGGATTCTCTTTACATTCCTTGCCTCCTTTTCTCCTCTTTTTATTGGAATCACGCTCTTCCATATCTTCGTGTATCTCTTATTGCAATTCCTTTTGTAAAATGTATCCCTCTTAACTTCTCCTTTACATTTTTTCTTTTTGCTATCATTCCCTTTATTTTTTATTCTTTCTAGTTTTTTTTTCTTTCTTCGCATTCTTTCCAACCTTTTTGCGCTTTTTTCGCATTGTCCTCAAGATTACACTACGTTTTTCTTATACATTACTGCTCTTCTTTTGCTTAAATTATTATCCATTTTTCTTTTCCATGCCATATACCCTGTCTTGCATCTATCCAATCACATAATTTATTTCACATACCTCTCCACAGGAGCCGATTGAACAACAAAACTATTCTTCTTATATCCCCTCTTTCAGTTTTTTTGACCATTTCTTTATTTAAATCTCCTAATCGCGGTTTTTTTAATATATAACCTACGTCCTTGAACCCTTCATCTTCCTTAATCTCCTCTTCTTAAAACTTCCATGTTCTTTTTTTAATAGATTATAATAAATTATTATATAGTTCTTAATTTATAGATTAAAATAAAGTTGTATTTACCTTTCTGAAATCAACTTGATTTTCTAAAATCAATTGAACCAATTTTATTCATATAACTTAGTATATATACCAATTTTATTTATATAACTTTTCATATAATTTTAGCTAAATAAAGGGGGGGGTCTGGGTTTCAGCGTAAAAAAAAACACTTTTTTTGTGATTTTTTATCTCAAATATCGATTGAGCAATTTTATTCAAACCTTCTATACATTGTTGAGCATAGTTTTGACTATGTTCTGTAAATTTTTCATGCAAAAATATTAAATCATTAGCCCGTGACAGAGCTTCCCCCACTATAAAAATTTAGTTAAATTATAAACAAATCTTCCCCCCAACGTTCTCTGATTATTCTTTTTTTAATTTAAAAATTTTTGGCGGCCATCTAAAGTGTGAACCGTTATTTTCGACTAAAATTTCCGCCATTTTGTGGGTGGGAAACACTCTTAATGTTAAAAAAAAAATTTTTACTAAACGTAGGGGGGAGGTATTTTATATGAAGAAAATGTGTACAAAGTTTGAAATGAATCGGTCGAGTAGTTTTCAAATGGCAGTGAACACGGACTTTGAAAAAGTAGTTTTGAGAAAAACGCGTCAGGACTATAGCAATGAATAAACTGTATACCTGATTAACATATAATACAATATAATATACCGAATTAATAAGACAATAACTTCAAGAATATTGCTTAGATCGGCTTAAAATTTTAAGGACATATTCTTGAAATGTTAAACAATAAGATAAAACAAAAAACAAAAAATCGATTTTTCGAAAGTGAAAACCCAGACCCCCCCTAAAGAGTTATATCGT
The DNA here is from genome assembly GCA_963678705.1 of Panorpa germanica. Taxonomy (NCBI): domain Eukaryota; kingdom Metazoa; phylum Arthropoda; class Insecta; order Mecoptera; family Panorpidae; genus Panorpa; species Panorpa germanica. The sequence goes on from OY783214.1 coordinate 1,978,266, forward strand.
TTCAACTTTGGGCCTGCATTGACAATTCAGTAACTTATTTTATCTCATTCTCATAGCAGCAGTGTAATTCGTATCTGAGGTTTCAACCCGTATTCCGGGTTTCAAAATTTGGATGTACTCGTATATGATATACAGTGGTCACATAAGAAAATAAATTGGCCTGAATCGATAAACAAATACCGCGTAATTTAAAAAAACCGTGTGCTACGAGTACTTAGTCAAACATCCAATTTCCTGCAACTTACCACAGCAATCATACTCCATTGTCGTATTAAACACAGCATACTCGCAGTCCACGACGGGTCTCAGTATTTCGCAATCACCATACAGAGCTTGTTGTTGTTGCAGTTGTAACATGCTCAAACAAAGAATATATATGGGAGACAAGTGCCAAAGTAAATGATAATAATAAAAACTATTTGTAGTCAAGTCTTCAGTTTCATACTTGTGCTCACTAATGTAGTCATTCCAGAAATACACCACTGCACAATCACCTATAAATAAAATTTGGCTGTTATGTTAAAATGTTTTAAATTAAAAATATATTATTCAAAGGTAAAGTATTATAAACAGTTAAAGTAAACGTCTTATCTAACCGTTTAAGGCGATAGTACCGTGTAAAAATTTTAAAATATTTTATTTGATAAATTGTTTCTTTGAAAAATAAAAAAGTCGTCACATTATGTTGTCATTAGTCCTGCAGATTAGAGAGTTGTCTGCAGGTAGAGTCCATCCCCGAATTAAGAAGATACCAACCAACATGTCAGTTTCACTCATCCGAATGATGAGATACTCTAACTGTTGGACAGCCAAGCGTTAACTGGAAGGCTTGAAAGGGAGAAAACCACTGTAAAAACTAAAGTATAAATGTAAATTTAGAAGTGGTAAGAGAGGCAAGCAGGATATGTACTAGTTCTTAAACAATTGCTGGTTGGTATGTAGACCTGTTCCAATTTTATAAACAAATAAATAAAATCAAACGAATACGTTCCCGTTTTTAAATACGGGTAAACTACTATTTTTCTATCTAAGCATATTTCTAAATATTACTTTAGATAGTAAATTAAACAATAATTTTGACTTAAATATTGAAATAAATTAATGAAGAAAGTCGCCTTTCTTTATAAATTTAATAAATAAGTTTGATAAATAAATTCAATAAATTCCATTTATAAATTAAAATATTTTACTTGAATATTTAATTGTAATATTTGATTGCTTTATGGGTTTATGCAGTAAGATTTCAAAAAAAAATAACGATCTTTTGCATTTTCTTGAAGTACGGTGTTTCGAAAATATTCTCCTAAAATATCAAATCAATTCGATTAATAGTTATTGAGAGATATGCCTTACAATTACTAGAGTGGTATTGAACCCTCATGGCAAGAGCAGAAAAATTGGTATTCGTGATTTAGCGGTGATATTCGTCTTCACCGGATCAAAATATCTAAAAGAAAATTTAACTTTATCCATTATCTCGAAATTAAACGAAAATACAAATAATAGCGTATCTACATCGAAAAACTTTTAACGTGTTTTCCAAGAAACTTTGCTTTTCAAATCTCTGCCGACTATAATTAAAAAATTCCTCAATAGATTTTGATGAAATTTTTACGGCTTATTAGTAGCATTGAAAACTAATTTTTATTCAAAAGTATTCATTTATGTTGAAAATTTTGATATTTTTTTAACATGCTTTTGCTTTTTACTTGCTAATGTTTTTTTATTTGCTAATATGAGTAAACTGTCAAACACCGCATTTTGTTAATTTGAAAAAAAAAAACTTGGAATAAATACTTTGCTTTATTATTAAACTAACGATTTTTATTTGCTTTATTGAAGTTATGAATTATTTTCGGAATTAACCATTTAATTCGTTTACATTGAATTATAGTTCTTTATCAATTATTGCTCTCTATCTTTCTAAAATACCCGTTTACATGGAGCAGAATTATTATTTTAATGCATTTCCTTAATTTTCTTGCTTAATTCTCCCCTTCGTCAAAACGCATGGATGTAACTACTTTGAGAACTATTTTGCTATTACCTAATGTTCTGCTTTTAAAATTTCATCGTTTATCCCTCCCTGCCCTAAAATTACACTTCAGAAAATGTTGTATTATTTTGGTTATTAATAATTCATTGTAAATTTAAATTTCAGCTTTGCGTCTAGAACTGAAATAAAATTATACATTTTAGATGCAGAGATCCATTTCCTTCGAATCCAAAAGTACATATATAAATTATAGCTCTTTCTCTATTTATTCGATACTTCTCGCCATTGTAATTTTGGTGTTTCTTCAGAGTGGCCACAACCCTGGAAAACCTTGAAATTCGGGAATTATCAGGCAATTTAATGCAACCGAGAAATACCATGAAAATATCAGTAATATAGTTCACTTAAAATTTAAAATTCATGACAACCAGAACTCAGATATATAATTATTACAAAGGTAATTTTTATAATTATTGTATCGATTAAAATTAAAGTAAAAATTTGCTCTCATGATAAACTATGATTTGCAAAACTACTCCAATACTTCCTACAGTACTTCACAAGTCTAAATTAGCGTGTTGTCACGTGATTTGTATGTTGGCATGTATTGTGACACACACTTGTAAAGTACCCAGGTCACTGAGCACTAGCTGCTCGAACAAATCGCTATATACGACCTAAATCGCCGTCGCTAAAATACGGTTGTAGGGAAAGACAGGCCTTGCTTGTCGTGCAATTTCGCTCACAGATATGTGAACGCATCACGTGTGCCAACATCGAAATTTAAGAGTAGAAGTATTTTCTAAATGTCAATGGATCCAGTTTATTGCCAAACAGTAAGTTTTTCTTAATTCTTTAATGGAAAAACTTTACTGGTAAATCAGGAATTATCAGGCAAATTTGATTTCATTTTTTTCATTTTAATTTTTTGGTGGCCACCCTCTTTTTACACTCTTCCTTAATGACCGTCTACATTAATTCGCATTAACCCCAAAAATTGGTACCGCTACTGAATTTAAATTTTTATTTTCCATTATTGCCAAATATGCCCAATGTGTCTAGCTGTATTCTATGTTAGTTCTATTTTAACATTGCCGCTAGAAATTTACGCCGCTACTAAACTTAAATTTCAGATTTTCAATTATTGGCAAATATAAACAAAAATATTTTTTTTTAATTTTTCAGTATTTTCAAAATAACTTTTTCCAGGAAATTCAGGGAAAATTTCAAGGACGTAGAAAGATTTAGAAATTCGTCCTCTAGAACATATTAAAATTGAAGAAAAAATTGTAGGTGCGTTTAGAAGATATTACGATATACGATTTTGATACACCATAAATATTTATCGTTCACTATAAACACGGGTTCTTATGCAGATATTGATAGTTATAACCATTATAATAGGTATATTAATAGGTATATGTGATGATACTCATTACTTTTATAATCTACTTACTGATTAGGCTTATCAGAAAAGCAAAAAATACGAAATTCCCGGTTTTGGAACAATAAAATGAAGCGAAGTATGAACCAGACAAGATTGCAGTTCCAGAAACGAAATATGAAAAAAGGAAATATCCTGAAAAAAACAACAAAGTTACAGTTTATTTAACACAAGAATGTAATATCACATATATGTTTTTTCGCATAAAGTTTTAATAGGACTACTGCAAAGGCATGTCATAATTGTCAGGCCGAATACTGTACTTTATGATAGAAGTGAATACACTCTACACAATATACTTTTTTAATAAATAGCCTCTATGCTTAATATTCAATCTGATAATTCCTAATTAATTTACATAAATTCGAATTAAATTTTAAACTAATAATATCTCTTTCTTTTTCTCCTCTTGACACATACTCTGTCCTCTTTTTCTCTACTTCTCTATTCTAAACTTCATGATTCTTTCTCTCTCTAATTCTTTCCTCTCTGTACCTTCTTTCTTCTCTTGCTCCACTATTCTACTTCTCTAAAAAACTAAACATTCTTCATATCTGCTCTGCCATACATCTTCTACCTTTCATGTCCCATATCAGCAGTTATTTTCGTTACGTACTTATTTTCTATTCTGCTCCATTCCCTTGCTACTCTCTTATTTCCTCTACATCCTTCCTTTTTCTTTCTACTTCCGCCATCCACCTCTTCCCCTCGATGCATCCTCTCATTACCTTCTCAATATTTTAATCACTCTGTATTTTGCACTCGCAAGTATCTCTAATGTGCTCCAACGTTTATATTTCTTCTTGCACATTCTGCACCACTTCTTTTCTCTTTATTTTCTCAATATTTGCCGCCTTTCTTTTCATTTTCCATTCTAAATCTTGCACTTCTCCTTACATATCTTGCCTATTTTCAACTTATATATTCTGGTACCATCCATTTCCATACCCTTTTACTGATATCTTTTAGTATATTTGCTTTAATCAATTTCTTTATCTTTCTTTTATTTCTCTGTCTCTGCTTTTAAAGCCATCCTCCAAACTTCTTTCTTATTCTCTTTCTCTCTTTGCCACTATTTTATTCCTTTCATAAAACTCGTAACTCCCATTCGATCCTCCCTTTCGCCCTCTTTTCTAACCTATTATCGTATCTTCCTTAATATCTCACAGTCTACCTTATTAATTTTTTCTTTGAATCTTATTTGTTTCTCCCTGCAAGTTCTTATTTTGTCTTCTTTCCCTTTTTCCTTTACTTTATACCTCGTAGTGCAATGGTTGTTGTTTGAATATTAGGAGATGGGGGGAGATGGGAGGAGTATGCTCGATAGTTTCACGGGCTACGTAGCGACACCACCTTTCTGTCTGGAATGCCTGTCGTTCCTATATGAAATCAGCTGGTCTAGCATATTGTAGTTGTCCTTTATCGTGTGCATATTCGACTTTTGCAGCATTCAACATTCAGCGGGGGCATCCTAAAAATTGGATAAGTGGGGACCTTTGCAAATGCAAGATTAAGCCGGTGGGTTTACATCTTATTATGTGCATTCGAATGTTTTGTGCATTTCACCCAACTCCATTTCAGGTTACTGCTTATTTAGGTGTGTTTGCATCTGTAGCACTGTACTCTTCTCACTTTTCCAAATGTATTTTACAAATTGTATCTGAATATTTTTAATGTCCTCGACCTTAATGTTTAGTCTCTTACAGTAGTACTACCTCTTGTAAAATATGGAAGATATTGGACTGTACACCTTGTTATATCTGTTTTAGTTTTCAGCCACTTTTTATTTGATTTACTGTCATTATTACTATATCCGTATTAATATAAAATACAGATTAAAAATCAATTTCTTCTTCTGTCTTGTAGGTATATTCAATATTTTATTTATATTTTTTAAGTCATCCATAGTAATCCAATCAAAATAAACAATAAAATATTGGTAAATTAGCTATATTTCACATAGAGCTGAAAGTTGGTATACACCTTGGGGACATTATTACAAATAAAATATTAAAGTCCTCACCGATCGCACATCTGCATAAAAAGTTATTTAAGGTCAAAAGTCAATTAAAATAGTTTTTCCAATTTTTCCAGTAAACGGTAGGTTTTATCATAAATATAGATCAGATAAAAGTTGTAGATCATAAAACTATCTACAAAAATTGTTCTTACATTTTTTTTTCTAAGAATCACCATTCCTGAGATATTGCAATTCTAAATCACAGAAAACAATAATATGTACGCTGAACCGCCTTTATGTTATACACGCCATCGGATGTTTAATATAAGTAAACTTTTTCTTAGAAAAAAAAGTATAAAAACAATTATTTTAGATAATTTCATAATCTACAACTTTGATCTGATCTATTTTTATTATACCGTTTACCGGAAAAAATTTAAAAACCGTTTTTATTGACCTTTAATCTTAAATAACTATTTTTGCAAATTTGCGATCGGTAAAGACTTTTAGTATTTTATTTGTAATAGTGTACCCAAGGTCTGTACCAACTTTCAGCTCTTTGCAAAATATAGCTAATTCAAATGTTTATTTTGTCCGTATTAATAGTGGTCGTTATCAGTACTAGGTCGCCACTTGGTTTACATTTCAGGATACATTTTGACTTCGCGTGTTGCAATGTATGTTTGATATTGATTTGTGGTATTACATTTATTTTTCTGGATGCTGCTTGAATTGTTTTTCTTTCTAGTTGGCTAGCTGCAAGTGATTTACGTGTTGTATTAGTTTCGGTTTGGGTTAGCAGTGTATTCAATCTATTTGCATTGGTTTCTGTCGGTGCTTCGACGTTTCGCTGCCTATCTTTTGTTTGCTTTCAATTATTGTTTCTGTATGGAACTATAAATTATAATAAATTAATTTCACTTTTTAAATATTTGTAATTAATTTCCACTTTGGGTGTACATAAAATCTAAAATTGTTAAAAAAAAATTAGGTTAGTGTTGCTGTCGGTTTTAAGTACTAGCTCTCTGTCTCTCTCTCCTTCTTCCTTTTTAATTTCTTCTCTTTTCCTTTCTATTTATCGTTCTCTTTATTTCTTTTCTTTCAAGAGGTTCCTTTAAATAGTACTACACAATCGTCTGCGTTAAGAATTGTTAGGGGCGCTATTATTTCTCTACTCGTAATATAAAATATAAATAAGTATTAGATATGAATATAAATTAAAACTATAAGTACATATTTTTTTATATTAACATTGAATTTTTGAGGATGCTGAATCCTTTCACCGTTTTTAGTAATAAATTATCTTAATTTGTTATTAGGTACTGAAAAATAATTTACCTGTATCATCAATATCTATTAACAGTTCCGAATCAGACATGTATATAGTGAAACATACAATACATGTTAAAAACATGAATAAGCAAATATCACACAAATATAGTGACGCCCAATAAGTCCAAAACCTAACTCCAGCCATAGTTTGCTGGTGTCGAAATCCGTTTAAGCGCTCTTGTATTGGAAATGCAATGCGGCTAAACAGGAACAGGATGAGGCCTGAAATAATTGAAATTATTTGTTAACGAAGACATTAATTCAATATTGATAATCTACAGATACTTAAATTTAAAAAAAAATTATATTTTGAATATAATTTTTTTAAATAGATTTTATTTTGATTGAAATTTGCTTTGTAATTCAAAGTATAAAAAAATGTAATTTGAAGTTATAAGTAATATTTGTATATTTTTGGCTTAAATACATAAAGATTTGGTATCAGGTATATGATTTAAGATTTAAGAAGTGAACAGTTCTTTTGAATCAGATTAATCCTAAAAAATATTTTCCTCTGTAAGAAAAATTCTATATATTTAGAGATGTGGTCTATCTTACTTTAGTAGAAACGTCTTAAATTCACTATACATTTACAAACAGACCTAGCAATATATTAATATTGAAAATAGCTCATTAAACTTTTAAATTTGTGCAAATTGTCATAAAATTTCTTTAAAAGCTGGATTTGTGACGTACTTTCACAGAAGAGTAACCATCACTATCAATTAACTTATATTCTCCCTCGTTGCCATTTTATATGTAAGCGAGATATCTAAGAAGGTAAAGGTCCGGTTGTGATCATGTAATTGAACTGTAAAGTAAAGATTTGTCTGATAGAGATAACAGAGAACTTCCAGACAGAAGAGAGAGTTTATCTTGTGCTACATAGTGCGCAGAGGGAACTTCTTAATTTAAAAAAATCGTAAAACAAAAACTATAAGAGATATTTATATTCTTTTTTCTTTAGATAGTGGTACAATTAGTGTCAAAATTAAAATAACTTTTCATTCTCTGTTCTGGTCATTAAATTTAGAGAGTTGAAATAATAAGTTTTGGTCCAATTTGTCCAGCATATCTGTGTCATCATCCAAAGTCTTTGGATAATTGGGATACACCAAGGATTTAAGATATCTCTATAAAAAATTATCGCAGAATGCTAAATTTAGTGAACGTCATGAGGCAGGTTTTCGTTAAAACTCTACATGCCTTTTTTCGTGAAACAAGATCGTGTGGATTTAGTTTTTCCACCACTGCTATTTTGAAGATTTTATGGTGTCCTAGTGGTTGTAGGTCTTGATTTCTTTTTTACTACTAGTATCCATAAACGTATCTACCATCGATTTATTATCAGGAACGCGACATTTAATTGTTTCCCGAATGCACGCTGGGTTGCAATAATCGAACGGTCGTTGTAAAAGTAAGTCGTCACGGCATACGCGTGCTCGTCTCTTATCCACAGCCCGGCCGTTACTAAAATAACCGTACAAAAACCAAAAGGCTGCGCTCCTTTGAATGCGCACAACTTCACCCTCCAAGGATTAAGAGCCGCAGTGGACGCGCGTTTCCAAGTAAGGAAGTTCCTGCGCCCCACCCAGCGTAAGTGTAGCACTGAAAAATAAAGTCAACCAGACAAAAAGTTTATAAAAAGAAATGTAATTGTTTAAAAGTACTGTAAAAGAGTACAAAAAATTTGCGGAGCGTGGGATACTTTGAGTTCTGATATATAGAACTCTTTAATTGAAAGTGAAAGTATACTTAGATTCGTAAAATTTATGCTTAAAAAAAACTCTTATTCTAATTGTGCTCTAATATAAACTCTGAAATAAAGCTCTTATAAAATTTATGTAATAAAATAATATATAAATAAATAAATGTTGAGTTAGCATAATTAAGCACCGTCTCTTCTTTTGCTCCCACGTAGGTGAATGCTTCCTCCTCATTCTCCTCTTCATCATTGTTCAGAACTTTCCATCCATTCTTCCCGATCCATTCCATCATCTTCTTTCGTTCGGTATTGATTACATTATCCTTTGTTTATCCCACTCTTTCACAAATCCTCGCGTGAAAGTCACGTTCTATTACTACTTTCACCTAACTTTCCACTATCTCGTCTATTTGTTTGCTCAGTTTCTCTATCTTTTGTGCATTGTATACCATCATTAGACAAAAACATGCATCAAAATACAATTATAATATAACCTAATTTTACATGTTTTTAAGGCAAAAGTGTAAATGAACTTTATTAAGTGTCGCCTGTACATTTTGATGTGGGACGTGTAAATCCAGACTTACATTTCTAGTTACCAATAATTTTATTATCTATTTTAGTTCAACTATGTCCGACAAATTGTACTATGGGTTATCCCCACCCTTTTCTATTTTAAGTGTGAAATGTACTGTACTCAAATCTACCCTTTTTAAACCAGCTCTCAACGAGATAACAAGTATTTTAAGTAACATTACAATTTAATATTAAAATATATACATTAAGAAATTCATATACATTCATTATTATTAATTATTAGGATAAGTGTTTAATTGTGTAATTCTGTTGGGATTTACGACCCCAATGTGTAATTTTGTATGAAATAAATATACTTTTAAATTCATACTGAGTTCACGAACTTCGAAGACTTCCTGATTACTTTTGGTGAAATACCCGGGCACCACAATCGCCCAAACATTTGGTCCTTCGAGCCGGATCTCCTACAGTCGCGAGAAGCAATCGTGCATGGAATACCTGCAATTATCTACAATGAAGAATTTGAAGTTTTGAGTTATACAAACACTGGAAAATTGGTCAAGGAGGCACCCCTGAGCAAACACGTGCAACAACGGTTAGTGTCTATTCCTTAAAAAATTCTCCATTTCCTATTTCAATATTGCTTTGTTTTACTTCTAAAATATCTTTGTGCATTTTTTTTATACTATAAAATTGTAGCAAAGATTGTTATTTTGTGTATATTGTTTGATTTGTTAGTCTTACAAATTGTTGGTTTAGGAGGGCACAGCTAATGTCCATATTTAGTAAATATTTCTTATGCGTTAGTAAATAATCGATATTAAAATCCACCGGGATTATTTCATTGAGCAAAATATATCTTTTGAGTTGGTAAAATATTACATATTAAAAGCCACCGGGATTGTTTCTAAATTACGACAACTTTTAAACACGTGGTAATATTTGTTCTGCCTATTTGTTGTTAAGCGATATTGCATTTAAAACTTCAGCACAAGTACGGTCCTGTCTAGACCTTTTCCTATGGCCATGCGGTATTGAGTTGTGTTTCATATACCTGATTGATCCGTATCTACGTACCCATAGGGTTTTATTAGTCTGACACCAGAACATTTTTATTATACTGCATTATATTTACATGTGGTTCTGGGTACTTTCTACAATATTGACCAGATCACATTTTATATTACTTATTCACATTTTTACATTATATTTTTAAAAATATTTTATTGTTATTTTTAAAAGAGTATCTATAACACCATATTGCTTAAATCATTTAATATTCGCATCAGACAATAATTTTAATTTCTAATTTGAGCTAATTAAAAGGATTTAAAAATGGTTAACCAAAAGATGCCATATGCACTAAGGAGGGCATATGCACAATTAGAGATATATGGTTTAACTTTCCAGGATCATGTTCCCTATATGGAAAGCATAGACATAACTGATCCATCAACATACGACATTTATAGGATTAAGTATTGTAAGAAAATTTGTCAGCCACTATATAATAAAATTCAACAAGCTTGTCTTGTAATTAAAGCCAATTTAGATAACACAGAATTAGTTAAATTAGAAGCTTTAGTTGAATTACGCACTAACTTGTGTAAAACTTACGATAAAATAGATCAAGCTATAAATTATATTTTTAATAAACATTTTAGTATTGTCCCAATCATTTCTGAACATAGAATGTTGGATGATTGTGATTGGTACACTTGCATAAGACAAGCAAAAAAAGCATCAATCACAGCAAATAAAGCCGATGAGGTAGTCTGCGCAAAACAAATAATTAATAACACAACACGTGATGTTCATGATACGGCAGCTGTCACTGTTCAAGTAAAAGAATCACCTACAATAGGAGATTCAATATTCATTTCTCAGATTACGGAAGAAGTAGTTTGTGAGAAACAAATAAATAACACCACAACAAGTGATGTTACCGACACATCAGTTGCGATAACACAAGTCAAAGATTCACTTACATTGGTTAACGTTTTAGATTATATTCCGCGAATTGACAAACAAACAGTTTGTAAGGAACAAATTATTAATACAACACAATTTGATGTTAACGGTACATTCGGTGTTACATTACCAATCAAAAGGCCACCAGCGTTGTTAGGAGGTATAAAGAACATTGTCATGAAACCTTTTCTTAAATTCGGGAGAAAACCAAACGACAACCCGGTATTAAAGATTATGTACAATAAATTCAAAAGGGACAGCATTTATTTAAATCATTACTTCCTAAATACAGAACCAAGGCATTTAAGAAATTCATATTTCTCACCACGTAGTGGTGCGATAAAACTAATTAGCACTAACAGCAAAATAAGAGATGTTTTTAATAGTTCTATGAATACTACTACCGGTGTTTCATTAAACGCTCTTCAAGCAAATGGTCACACTATTATTTGGCGGTTCGAGCCACGAAAACCATTGCGTTCTTATCAATTGAATACGGTAATATACGGCCTCATAACAGATTCCAATGACAGGATTGAACTGTCTGATCATTGCAATCAATTCAGTTTAATATTGTCGGAAGGAAGTTTTCAATTACATAAATGGGTTTTCAATGCACCATCATTGCTGTCTAAGTTAAAAGGTTACCATTCAACTAGGCACTTTTATTTTGATCCAGGTGACATAGTATGTGCAAAATCACTATGCGTTATGTGGGATTCTGAACGGGACTTATTCCAATATACATTTATTCTTATTAAACAACCCGTGAAACTTACAAAGCGAACCATACCGTCGTTTGTTACAAATATTTTGGACCCGCCATGCCCTTTTTCATCTTGCATTATTTCATTTAAAATCATTAGACAGACGCTATGCTTATTAAAATTAAACTGGGATGATGAGATGCCACGGGATCTCAAAAGTTATTGTTTATCATTAATAAAATCTTTGGTTGCTATGAATGACATGACGATAAAACGCGATGTTCTAATAAATAATTCTGTAACTATTGAATTACATGGCATTTATAATCGATTCGCAAAGGCGTATGGAAGTTGCAATTATTTAACAAACATTAATAATTTGGTAAACGCAAAAATATGCTTTGTACATTGTAAATCGAAGATCGCGCCATTAAAAACTTTGACCACACCATTGTTAGAGCTATGTGCCGCCTTAATCAATGTAAGAATGGTCAAAAAAGCAATAAACTTGTTTCCAGTTAAATTAAAAATGATTATTTTATGGGCAGATTCCACAATTATGCTATTATGGATTAAACTGTCTCTTCATAACTTAAAACTTTTTATTGCTAACCGTATCTCAGAAATTTAATCGGACATGACCGATAAACATGAATGGCGTCATGTTTCCACTGATTCAAACCCCGCGGATCTTATATCACGAGGTATAACAACAGACGTTCTTTTAAACAATCATTTATGGTGGTCAGGTCCAGACTGGTTAAAGCAACCGTCTAATCACTGGCCTATACATAATTTCAATCTACCAGAAATTCCTAAGGAAAAAATTATTATAACCAATAAATGCAATGCAATTTACCGCATATTAAAAGTCAAACTCAACTATCCATTTAGAACTACTGGAGTTGACTGCGCAGGGCCATTACTAATAAAAAGTAAATATGACGGTTCTATCATTAAATATTATATATACTTTTTTAATTGTCTTTGCTACAAAAGAAACTTAGTTACAGAGTTCAATGTCCAATCAATACATTTCAGCGGAACTAATAATATTTTCTATAAATTAACTAAGAATAAAGCAATATTGAACTCCCAAGCAATGTACCCCATGTCACCCAATCCAGATGACCTTATTCCTTTTACTCCCGGACACTTAATCATAGGTCGACAAATCAGCAGTGCCATGCCTACTCCAGGAGCGCCAGTGAACCTCAACAACATGAAAAGATTCCAGCAGATACAACGATGGTATACAGACTATATCCACTTCTGTCAACAGCGCGCAAAATGGAACACATCAAGCACCCTGGATCTAGAAATCGGATCACTTGTAATAGTACAAGAAGACAATATACCTCCTACTCAATGGATAATGGGACGCATAACATATCTCACTGCAGGCAACGACAACACTCCGAGAGCCGCCACCTTGAAAACTCAACCAGGAGAGATCAAACGTGCTGTCAGACGTTCAGCCCTTTTTACCAGTGAATTCATTTTGATAAACCCAATTTATCAAGTGGGGGAGTATGGACAAAAACATGCATCAAAATACAATTATAACATAACCTAATTTTACATGTTTTTGAGGCAAAAGTGTAAATGAACTTTATTGAGTGTCGCCTGTACATTTTGATGTGGGACGTGTAAATCCAGACTTACATTTCTAGTTACCAATAATTTTATTATCTATTTTAGTTCAACTATGTCCGACAAATTGTACTATGGGTTATCCCCACCCTTTTCTATTTTAAGTGTGAAATGTACTGTACTCAAATCTACCCTTTTTAAACCAGCTCTCAACGAGATAACAAGTATTTTAAGTGACATTACAATTTAATATTAAAATATATACATTAAGAAATTCATATACATTCATTATTATTAATTATTAGGATAAGTGTTTAATTGTGTAATTCTGTTGGGATTTACGACCCCAATGTGTAATTTTGTATGAAATAAATATACTTTTAAATTCATACTGAGTTCACGAACTTCGAAGACTTCCTGATTACTTTTGGTGAAATACCCGGGCACCACAATCGCCCAAACAATCATAAATTACAACTTCTCTTCTATTAACACTCTTATTTCCCAAAAATCTTTTATTTCTTCCTGTGCCTCAACTGCTCGAAACCCTCTTTCAACCCAGTGGTTAAGCCATTTGCTCTTTCCTATATATTTTCACTTATCGGATCTTTGCAGTACCATCTTACCTCTCCTGAGATGTTCTGCTTTATTATCTTACACTTTTTTCTTTTGCCCATGTATGTGCCCCTAGACAATTATATCCTATCACTTGATGTAGTCCCAAAAATCGTTGTCCTTGTTTTTAACCCCTGCTATGTTCCAAAACCCTATTTTCTCTTACTTAGTTGCTTCTGCTTCTTACATATTTCTCTCCTTTCCGAAATACACTCTGTTCTAATGGTTTTTTTTTTCGTTAGATGTCCACACTTCATCAGTTATTGATTCCTTTCTGCACCCACCTTTACTTCTTGAACCACTTTTCCTTCTGTTTCTCTGTTCTTCTTCGCCTAATTTCTTAGAATCAATTGTACCTCACTTTCCTTAAACGTCTGATCGTCTTTAATAAATATATCAGTTTCAAGTATTGCCTTTTTCCTAGATGTCTAATATTCAGCAAACTTGCATTTTTAGTTACTTAGTTACCTAAGTGCATATTGTGAGGTTATACAATGTAATTATTAATATATGTATGTAAACTACCAAAATAAATCTTTAAATTTCAGAAGAATCAGAATTTACAATTGCTAATTTAATTTTTTTGAGAAGTATGCCACTGCTTTAAAGTATCTTTTCCATTTGGTTGTGTTTGTTTTACCACTGCCCCAATAATACCTTTTCAAGATGCGTCTGTGTGAATGTTTATTTGCAAATTCTAATCGAATATTTCTGAGACTGGTTGTGAGTACAATAAGTTATTAATGCTGTGAAGTTGAATCTGGCGGTATTTCGCTAGCTCCGGAGTCACATTAAAACAAAAAACATTTCTCATATTTTAATTGTATTTTTGTACCGTGTCTCACTGCAGTTACCAGAATATTTCTCGGTAACAATCGGTGTTACCGAGAGTCACACGTGCAAGGTTTTGCGACGTTGAGCACAGACTGCAGTGAGATCAGTGAGAACGGAGAGTAGTTAAAACGTGGTGTAACAAGCAAACACATGTAAGATTTTGATTAACAGCTAAAAATTAGATTCATACATATTTGGTGATATCATTTTTTTAATAATTTATTTCTTTATCAGTTTTGGTTTCTTTATTGAAATTTCTTTTAATTAGTTTAATTACTTAAATGTAACTAGAACATCGATGGTCGATGGAATTTTAGTTTATGTTGTTAAAACATTATGTTGCATCGATGATATTCCTGCTAGTGGATGAGAAGTGTTTTTATTTGGGTTTTTGTGAAATACTGTTTGGAGGGGATGTCATCATCAAGGACATCATCTTTTTTTCGGGTATGGACTTACCTTTTTTGCCCTGCAGTATTCCTATTTTTTTTTTCTTGCTTGCTCATTCCACTGTTTTCTTTTATGGTTTGTCATCGATGGAAAGGGATCTATTTTGGGTTATTCCAGTAGTTTAAATTTCATAAAGAAATATTTGATCAAGTTGCCTGAGTGTATTATTTAACTGGTAAGTAACACCCATCCATGTGATATCTGATGCCTTGTACATTTACTATTTTACTATTTTTACTATTATATATACAAAGTATATTAGTTTTACTATTTTAATTAAATATTTTATCTTTAAATAGATTTATTGAGAATATTTTTTCTATATTTTTTATTATTTTCATTCAAATGTAATAAAGGATTGCATCCCCATAATTTCTTCGTTATAACGCTTTCAAAAGATTTATGACAATCTGCAGACCAAATAAATCCCGCAAAGGGACTGTAAGATTCTTGTATAAGATTTTTGTCTAGTAGCATCGTTATTTGTTTTTTATTTCCTTTTTATCTTTAACTGAACATCAATAAGGCCACTTTTAACATTATTTGTCCATGAGAAGATCAATAGGTGCTTTGTATTCTCTAACCGTGCCAATGTCATATTTGCCTTTTGCAAAAATTTATTTAGAGTATTTCTTCATTTTGTGTATTTCTGACTTTTGTTGATTATTTAAATTACGTATAATTATTTTAAAATCTTCTTCCTTTATGTGTTCATTAAAATTTATTGAACATCGGTTTGTTTCATTTTTCACCTCCTTAGAAGTGTTGTATTTATCGTCATCCTCTTTTATGGGACCTTCTTCTTCTTCTATTTTTCTTTTTTATGATATCCTTATATCAATATTTAAATATTTATTTAGCACTGTATATACATTTACAAACATTTCAATACATAATTCGTAATTCATAATTTACAACTTATAAATATATTTATAATAAAGAAATTAAATTTGTTTTGTTTATAAACTCAATAAGGTTTTTCAGATTATTTCTGCATTTATATATAAGTTCATATTCCTGAGGCATATTATATTCTTATCTAAAAGACGAGTATTTTGAACATTGGAAAATGATATGCTTTACCGTTAGTGGTCTGTTACATTGTTCACTTATTGGTTGTGGTTCTCTTCTGAATAAGTAGGTAATAATAATAATAGGTAGTAGGTTGTATGACTCATCACAAGTCAACATATTACTACTTCCAGCGCTTTATTTATTCCGTCCGGTAATTCTTGTTTGCAAATTAATGACTTCACTTCCATTAATTTGTTATCAGTTTCTTCTCTCCATTTATTTTACCATGAACAATTTATTATATTTTTAATTTTGTTCTTTAGGTCGGAACAGGTTATTTTTTTTTTTGAATGCGTCCTGAATGAATTGCTCCTTTTGCATAATTATCAATTTGTTCGTTTCGTGTGATACCGGTGTGCATGAGAGGAACGCCATAAAAATTGAATTTTTATTTTCTTGATATGAAGGTTGTGAATGAGACGGTGGATGGTTTGAACTATTGGGTGGTTAATATAAAGAGTCTCTAGGGCCAATAAGCCATTCAGAGAATCGGATAAAATAAGTACATTCCTCTTGTTGTTTGTTGATGTGATTTCTTGTATGCTTTCTTTTATCATCTACTTATTATAATGTTCGTAATGTTCCAATTTAACATGGAAAACCCATAAGAACTCATAGATATTTATATATATAGAGCGTTATATATTTATATATATATCCGGTAACAAAATTGTATATGGTATCTTCTAAACGGCGCCTACAAAGTTCTTCAAATTTTGGTATGATGTAAAGGACGAATTTCTAAGACTTTCTACGTCCCTGAATTTTCCCCTGAATTTCCGTGGAAAAACTTATACTGGAAAAACTGAAAAATTTGAAAAAATAATTTTGCTAATATCTGACGAACTAGAAAAGATAGAAAACTGAAATTTGGTATGTGTATTGAGATCATAATTGTGCACATTTTCCGATAGTTGGAAATTTGAAATTTAAGTTTAGTAGCGGCGCGAATTTCTGGGGGCAATGTTAGAATAGAGTTAGGACGTTCAAATTTAATATGTAGGCTCGCTGTAGACAGTAATTAATAAAAAAAAATAAACAGCCCCAAATTTCCAGTGGCGGCGGGAGTTGAGACAATAAAAGCCAGAAATATTGAAAAAGAAGTAATAAAACTTTGGATATGTATTAAGACATTAATTGTGCATGTTTGCCAATAATTGGATTACCAAAATTTTAATTCAGTAGCGGCGTGATTTTTTGGGGGCAATGTCGCAACAGAGCTAGAACGTTAACATTTGGAACGGGGGCCATATATAGAGTGTCATTAAAGACACACTATAGAAATTTGCATCTTTCCAGAGGCGGCGGGCGCTAAGGGCCAAAAACCATATATTTGAAATATATGGCGATGAAAGGCTATAGTTCAGAATATATATTCTTAGATACAAATAAAATAGATCCTCGTGCTAAAATTTGACAAACTTGTTCAGTAGCGGTGGTATGTGGGGGGTACTAATACTAAAATTTAAATACAAAGCTGAAATTTAGTATGCAGATATAGATTGACATTAAGACATTAATTGTGCCTGTTTGCCAATAATTGGATTACCAAAATTTTAATTCAGTAGCGGCGTGATTTTTTGGGGGCAAAGTCGCAACAGAGCTAGAACGTTAACATTTGGAACGGGGGCCATATATAGAGTGTCATTAAAGACACACTATAGAAATTTGCATCTTTCCAGAGGCGGCGGGCGCTGGGGGCCAAAAACCATATATTTGAAATATATGGCGATGAAAGGCTGTAGTTTAGAATATATATTCTTAGATACAAATAAAATAGATCCTCGTGCTAAAATTTGACAAACTTGTTCAGTAGCGGTGGTATGTGGGGGGTACTAATGCTAAAATTTAAATACAAAGCTGAAATTTAGTATGCAGATATAGATTGACATATTTATTACGAAAATATAAAAAGAACTACATTTTCTTAAGTGCAACATTAAAGTGGGGGGGGGGAGGGGTTATAAACCGAGTATAAGAACAATATAGAGGTACAACGATGATATTTTGCATGTAGAATATTAAATAGAAGCTAAATAGTTCTCTATAAGTCAGATATTCAAATTACATTCAGTAGTAGAATTGGATTGATTTTTGGTGCGTTTGTTGTGCTGTGAAATCGAACAGGAGTGAGGGGTATAGGGGGGAAATAGTAACAGCCTCAAATATAAAAAAATAGAAAAAGTGAAAAAATAGAAACTATGCATGTGCATATTTGCGAAAATAAATTTAACCTTAGTAGCGGCGTGAAATTGAGAAAGTGGGGGGCGTGAAAAAGCTTTGCCAAAGAACTCAATTTTGAAATTTCGATCATTTATAAAAGTAGGGGTAGATAAAGGTAGAGAGAGTTGCTACGAGCAAAATAGATTGCTATGCCTAAAATTTGACAATTTTATTTCAGGAGCGGGGATTAATGGGGAGACTAATATTATAACGTAAATATAAATACGAAATGTAGAATGTAAGATTACAGTACAGTTTTAATCATGTAAATGAATTGCTATAATATCGAAATAATAGTGCCTGATTGGAGAAGAGTGTGGCGCTGGGATTCAGTACTAATTAACGGTGGTGTTAGAAGTAGTGGCGATAGATTTTAATGGCCCTGAGAGGTAACCGTGTTGCAGAATATGTGCTTTGGTGCTGTAAGTGTGGGTGACGGGGTATGGGGATTAAATCGAAAGTGCAATAACGGGAAGGAAAAGGCCTAGAGATGAGATTATTAGGAGCGAACTGCTAGGCTTTCTTAAAAACATAAATGAATTGATGTAATTAGTAGGTTTACATTGAAATTAGTGAAAATTTTATCAAAGATTTATCTTATCGAATAATTATTAAAAATTAATGTACTTCTAAGGGTGAAATTTAATATGTAGGTTGCCAGTAAAGTATTAATTTTGAAAACTAATTGCTAAGAGATTAGTACGCAGGGGGTGGAAGCGCAGGACAATTTAATGATTGCGCTAAACGGGGGGGGATAGGAAAGTGCCCTAATGAGCGATGATGCTCAGGTGGGCTGTAGTGTTGCAAGTGGGCGCAATATGGCAAAGGTGCAGATGAATACAATTAAAAGTGCGAGAACGATACAGAGCATGGAGCCAAGAGGTGATTGGTGTTTAGGGGCGGGGCAGTGGACATTGTTCAATACTGTGCTTCATTATGGTTAATGATAATTTTACGCAGCGGGGGCGCTGTGAATGTATTCTAAGGACCGACGATGTTCACGGAAGAAGCGATGCAGAGTGTAGGAGGAGGCGCTCTATAACGAAAGTTTAGAGGAATCAAATTAAAAGTTTGGAAACGTAAGAGAGCATGGAGCCAAGAGGTGACGATTGGGGCTTATGGGCGGGGGCTCTGAAGACTGGACAATACAGTGCTTTATTACTGTAAATAAAGGAATTATAACAAAATAAAGAAATATAAATTTAAAAAATGATATATTTTAGCGAAAATTACTTAAAAATAATATTTTGCATTATTTTCAATTTATCAAATAACTTTTATTTATTCACAAATATTAAATACACGTCGCTTTGCGACGGGGCGAAGCGCTAGTATATTATAATGTCCCAGGTGTTTGAATCTATTCTTATATTCTTATCATATATTATAATGTTCCAAGTGTATATTTATATGTTTGTTGCTGAAATTCGTATGGTAGAATGGAAACGGCTCCTGCGATCTTTTTGAAAATTTCCTATTTCGTAGAGAAAAAAATTCTAAGACTTTTGGCGTCCCTGGATTTTTCCCTGAATTTCCTGGAAACCCGTAATTTTGGAAAAACTAAAAAAATAATTTTTACTTTTTGCTCTATAACTTTTAATTCGTAAAAGATAGAAAGTTGAAATTTTGCATGTGTATTAAGGTATTCAATGCTGACATTTCTCAAAAATTAGAAATTCAAAAATTAAAAAAGGGGGGGTTGAAGAAATTCGGAGGCCCGGTAGGGAACTTTGGAGATAGTTCATATTTTGGATTCTAGAATAATTAAGTATATTATTAATAAAAAAAAATTCAAAATTTTAAAATTTTGTTGGGGGGCACGGGGGCAGTATTTGCCGAGAGTAAAAATTGTGCTAGAAAGTTGAAATTTTGTATATAGGCTAACCTTGGTAACTTATTTACGAATCGAAAAAAAAAATCCCTAATTTTGAAAAAAAGTTGGTCAAATAACGCATAAATTGAAAATATTTTTTATTTTGATAAAAAAAATATATTTTTTTAGTCAATTTATATGTGGCAATGTATATGTGCGAGTTTATTTATTATTTCAATTTAAAAATAGAACAGTTAAATATGAAATGTAATTACGAATTATTTTAATGGATTCAAATGATACACGCCAAAAAGACGTCGCTTTGCAACGGGGGTAAACTATAGTAGAGTTAAATATGAATTGTAATTACGAATTATTTTATTGGATTCAAATATACACGCCAAAAAGACGCTTTACCACGGGGGTAAACTCTGGTGGAATTAAAATTTTTACATGAAGTTCAAGCCACACACAAAAGACAGACGTCGCTTGCGACGGGGGTAAAAGCTAGTATTCTTATATGTTTATATGTTTAGTACTGAATTTTGTATGGCAGCGCGAAAACAGCTCCGGCGATCTTTTTAAAAATTTCCTATTTCGTAGAGAAAAAAATTCTAAGACTTTTGGCGTCCCCGGATTTTTCCCTGAATTTCCTGGAAACCCGTAATTTTGGAAAAACTGGAAAATTCGAAAAAATACTTTTGCAAATATCTGACGAACTAGAAAAGATAGAAAACTGAAACTTGGTATGTGTATTGAGATTATAATTGTGCACATTTTCCAATAGTTGGAAATTTGAAATTTGAGTTCAGTAGCGGCGCGAATTTTTGGGGGCAATGTTAGAATAGAGTAAGGACGTTCAAATTTAATATGTAGGCTCGGTGTAGACAGTAATTAATGAGAAAAAATAAACAGCCCCAAATTTCCAGTGGCGGCGGGAGTTGAGACAGTAAAAGCCAAAAATATTGAAAATGTAGTATTATAACATAGGGTATGTATAAAGACACTAATTGCGCATGTTTGCCAATAATTGGATTACCAAAATTTTAATTCAGTAGCGGCGTGATTTTTTGGGGGCAATGTCGCAACAGAGCTAGAACGTTGATATTTGGAACGTGGGCCCTATATAGAGTGTCATTAAAGACACACTATATAAAATTGCAACTTTCCAGAGGCGGCGGGCGCTGGGGGCCAAAGACCAGAAATATGAAATATATAGAGATAGGGCTATAGTTTAAAAAATATCCTATATTATAATGTTCCAACTGTTTGAATCTATTCTTATCTACTATTATAATGTTCCAACTGTATGTTTATCATATATTATAATGTCCCAGGTGTTTGAATCTATTCTTATATGTTTATATTCTTATATTCTTATATTCTTATATGTTTATATGTTTGGTACTGAATTTTGTATGGCAGCGCGAAAACGGCTCCGGCGATCTTTTTGTAAATTTCCTATTTCGTAGAGAAAAAAATTCTAAGACTTTTGGCGTCCCCGGATTTTTCCCTGAATTTTCTGGAAACCCGTAATTTTGGAAAATCTGGAAAAAAAGTGATTCCTTTTTTGCTGTATTACTTTTAATTCGTAAAAGATAGAAAGTTGAAATTTTGCATGTGTATTAAGGTATTCAATGCTGACATTTCTCAAAAATTAGAAATATAAAAATTGAAAAAGGGGGGGCTGATGAAATTCGGGGGCCCGTTAGGAAACTTTGGAGAAAGTTCATATTCTGGATTCTAGAATAATTAAGTATATTATCAATAAAAAAAAATTCAAAATTTCAAAATTTTATTTGGGGGCACGGGGGGCAGTATTTTCCGAGTGTAAAAATTGTGCTAAAAAGTTGAAATTTTTTATATAGGCTAACTTTGGTACCTAATTTACGAATCAAAAAAAAAATTCCCAAATTTTGAAAAAAAGTTGGTCAAATAACGAACAAACTTAAAATATTTTTTATTTTGTAAAAGAAAAAATTTTTTTTAGTCAGTTTATATGTGTGGCGAGTTTATTTATTATTTCAATTTAAAAATAGAATTAAATATGAAATGTAATTACGAATTATTTTATTGGATTCAAATCATACTCGACCAAAGGACGTCGCATTGCGACGGAGGTAAACTCTAGAGATCTTATATTCTTACATGTTTGGTAGCAAATTTTGTATGGCAGCGCGAAAACGGCTTCGTCAATGTTTTTGAAAATTGCCTGTTTTGTAGAGAAAATTTTTTTAAGACTTTTGGCGTCTCCGGATTTTTCCCTGAATTTCCTGGAAACCCGTAATTTTGGAAAAACTGGAAAAAAAGTGTGACTTTTTTGCTGTATTACTTTTAATTCGTAAAAGATAGAAAGTTGAAATTTCGCATGTGTATTAGGGTATTTTATGCTGACATTTCTCAAAAATTAGAAATTCAAAAATTGAAAAAGGGGGGGTTGAAGAAATTCGGGGGCCTGGTAGAAAACTTTGGAGAAAGTTCATATTCTAGATTTTAGAATAATTAAGTGTATTATTAATAAACAGTTCTATTGAGATATTGAAGCAGTGCGGACGTTTTTTCTTCAATGATCAAATATTCAATAATTATCTTAATAATTTTTAACAACTATTGTTCGTTATGAATAATAGATTCTTATGACAATAAGAAAAAAAAATATTAAAATTTTTTAAAATTATACTGTGTGTTAAATATTTTATATTATTAAATTATCTATTTAATTTAAGATATTTCTTTAAAAAAAAAAAAAATAATAAATCTATAAATCATCAAAATAAAATGGTCTAGTGAGGTCGGTGTGACCACTAATTAACAGTTGTTGCACTGACCAAGAATGCCAAACATGATGCGTTCACCTAACAAAACCATCCAACAAAAGCCATGTGTTAGTGACAAGAAGAGTAGCTCACTAGAAAGTATGGCGGATGCTATACAAGATACGATGGGAACCATCCAAGAAAAGCATGAAGAGATAAAAAATCCGCGGGACGTTTGGCAAAACGTTTCAAACAATAGGAAGAAAAAAAGAGACAGTCCAGATGCACCAAGGAATGTGAGGCAAAAAACACTAGGGGATTACTGGTTAAACCCAATACCATTAGCGAATAGGTTCGACGAACTCTCCGATGCTAATGCATCAGAAGAAGTTAAAGTCGCAGAACACAAACCACCACCACTGTTTATATATGGAGTCAACGACATCAAACCTCTCACTAGCCTGCTAGACACGCACGCCAAAAACGCTTATCAAAGTAAGTTGATCGGAGGATCGCAAGTAAAGCTGCAGCTCCAGGATATTGAAACATACCAAAGAATAGTGACACTCCTAAAGGATAGGAACACCGAGTTCCACACATACCAACAAAAAATGGACAAAAGCTATAAAGTGGTGGTAAGACACCTACATCACTCCACGGATGAATCGGACATAAAGAAAGAATTAGAAAACTATGGGCACAAGGTCATTCGAATAAGCAACATCAAACAAAGGACCACTAAAATTCCTTTACCATTGTTCTTTGTAGAATTAGAACAAAAGCCTAACAACAAAGACATCTTTGACCTGGAATTCCTACTAAATAGTAAAATTAAAATTGAACCACCAAAATTCAAAAGGGAGGTACCGCAATGCACAAAATGCCAAAGATATGGTCACACCAAAACCTACTGTTACCGAAACGCAAGATGTGTTAAATGCGCAGGCGATCACCTTACCAGCCAGTGTGACTGGAAGAACAAATTAAACGAAAAAGTTAAATGTGTTCTCTGCAATAACAATCACACAGCCAACTACAAAGGATGCGATGTTTATAGGCAAATCGTAGAGCGCAAATTTCCTCCACTTAGACCCAGATTTTCAGAAACTGTTGCCCCATTACCATCACGCCAAGTCCAGTCAGGTACCTCCTTTGCACAGGTGGTTAGTAACCAAACAGTGAAAACCCAATCTGAACAAGTGCAACAAAATCATAGTGAATCGAACGTGCAGTCAAATGACATCGCCGAACTAAAAGTTATGATGAAAAGTCTGGTGGAACAAATGAGTACAATGCTCAATCTCATCACAACCTTAGTCTCACGCTTGCCAATCTCTTCACGTCCCTAAGAATCGCACTCTGGAACGCCAATGGTCTTGCTAAACACAGCCAAGAAGTAATTTCCTTTCTTCTAAACCAAAACATTGACATTTTGCTAGTTTCTGAAACGCACTTTACCACTAAAAGCTATATGAAGGTTCCAAACTATAGAATATATGACACTAAACATCCGGACAATAAAGCGCATGGAGGAACAGCTATCATCATTAAGTCTTCTATACAACACCATGAAATTAATGAATATCGCCAAGACTTCCTGCAAGCAACAAGTATTGTAATAAGCGAGCTGAACAGACATTTAACTATCTCCGCAGTATACTGTCCACCGAAACACAACATAAAGTCTGAACAGTTCTACTCTTATTACAATACACTAGGTCCACGTTTCATATCAGGAGGGGATTTTAACGCAAAGCACCCCGAATGGGGATCAAGACTTACAAATCCTAAGGGAAATGAACTGTATAAATGCGTTAAAACACATGGTTTTACAACCCTTTCAAGTGGTGAACCGACGTACTGGCCAACGGATATGGCAAAAACTCCTGATCTAATCGATTTTTGCGTAGTAAAAGGAATTTCCTCTAATTACCTCAAAGCTGAGTCAAGCCTGGATCTCTCATCTGACCACTCACCAGTCATCGTCACATATATCACCCAAATGATGTATAAAGTACCCCTCTTCACAGCACCCAACAAGTACACAGACTGGAGTTTATTCCGAAACTTAATAAATGCTAAACTTAATTGTCACATCTCACTCAAATCAGAAGAGGACCTTAATCAAGGAGTTAATCTCTTCAATAATGTGATAAGAGAAGCCACCGAAGAAGCCACACCTCCAGATAGTGTCTTCAACCGAGTAAATGGATGCCCCCCACAGTTAAAGAAGAAAATTGCTGAAAAGAGAAAGTTGAGAAGATCATGGCAAAACACCAGGCTCCCATGCGAAAAAACAAAATTCAACCGTGCATGTAGGGAACTTAAATGTATGCTAGAAGACATGAAAGAGAAATCACTGCAAAATTATTTAAGTAATTTAACAGCTACAGAAACTACTAACTATTCACTGTGGAAAGCAACCAAGCGGCTTAAGCAGCCTACAACTTATATTCCGCCTATCAAAACGCCAGATGGTAAATGAACTAGAACCAACAGTGAGAAAGTCACAATTTTCGCTGATTACTTCGAACAAGTTTTTAAACCATTTCCTCCAACCCGCAGTGAAGATGAAGAACAAAACATACATGAATTTCTAAGAGTCCCATCGCAGTCAAGTGAACCTATAAAACGTATAAGAGTCAAGGAAATACAAAACCTAGTAAAGTATAATATAAAAACCAAAAAAGCACCAGGTATTGACAAGATAAACGGAAAAATTCTGAAGGAGTTACCGGCGAAAGGAATGAGATACCTCACTATTTTATTCAACGCAATTCTAAGATTGAAGACATTTCCGCTTAAGTGGAAAACTGCAGAAATAATACTTATTCCAAAACCAGGTAAAGACGCAAAAGAGGTATCGTCATACAGACCCATAAGTCTTCTTCCGGTAGTGTCAAAACTTTTTGAAAAACTTATTCTTAAAAGACTGAAGATTATTTTCGAAAATAGCAAACTAATTCCAACACATCAGTTTGGCTTTAGACAACAGCATGCTACAACTGAACAAGTACATCGAGTAGCCTGCACTATAAATTCAGCACTACAGGAGAAGAAGTATTGCTCAGCGGTTTTTCTTGATATCAGCCAAGCGTTTGACAAGGTATGGCATCCTGGACTACTGTTTAAACTAAAAACTGCACTGCCAAATGACTTTTTCGAGATATTAAAGTCTTATATCACAAACAGAAAGTTTATGATAAAATATCAGAATGAAAAATCAACGATACGTGACATTGAATCGGGCGTTCCTCAAGGTAGTGTTCTCGGACCAGTACTATATTTATTATTTACTTCTGACCTTCCTACCATGCGTGAAACAATAGTAGCAACCTACGCTGATGATACCGCAATTCTGGCACTTCATGAAGACTCCGTCATTGCTTCCGCAAAACTGCAGAAACATCTACTACAGATTCAGAATTGGTTAAAAGATTGGAGAATAAAAGTAAACGAAACTAAATCAGTTCACGTAACTTTCACACTAAGGAAGAATTCTTGCCCCCCAGTCACACTAAATAATTTACAACTTCCACAGGCAGAGACAGTAAAATACTTAGGTATCCACTTGGACAGACGCCTAACATGGAGAACGCATATCTGGAAGAAACGGTTGCAGTTAGAAGGTAAAAGAAGAGATATGTACTGGCTCTTGGGCTGGAACTCTCAGTTATCCATCAGTAATAAACTACTGTTGTACAAGGTCATACTGAAGCCAATATGGACATATGGGATAGAGCTATGGGGCAGTGCCAGCAATTCTAATATAGAGATTCTACAAAGGTTTCAAAATAAACTGTTAAAGCAAATCCTTAACGTACCGCGATTCGTTCCAAACTGGTTAACACATCAAGATCTAGGGGTTCCATATATAAGAAGTGCAATTAAGGATAGCAGCAAGAAATACGTAAAAAGATTAGAAGTTCATCCAAATGAATCAGTTGTACAACTTTTCCAGCATAAACCGATTAGACGACTGAAACGTAAAAATCCAATTGACCTACCAAATATGGTGTAGAATAGGTTCCATATGTACGAAATATTATTGTAATAGGTTAAGTCAAAGGGTGAGTCATCGATGGATGGCAAGCTCGCATGTCATTTTTTATTTATATTCCCAAAATTTAATTATTGTTCTTCGAGGACAGATTGTAAATTATGTATGTTGTAAAATAAAAAAAAAAAAAAAAAAAATTAATAAAAGAAAAATTCAAAATTTCAAAATTTTATTTTGGGGCACGGGGGGCAGTAATTTCCGAGTGTAAAAATTGTGCTAGAAAGTTGAAATTTTGTATATAGGCTAACCGTGGTAACTTATTTACTAATCGAAAAAAAATCCCAAATTTTGAAAAAAAGTTGGTCAAATAACGCATGAATTGAAAATATTTTTTATTTTGATATAAAAAATATATTTCCTTAGTCAGTTTGAATGAAAAATTAATTGTTATAATATGTAAAATTAATATAGGACGAATTTATTTATTATTTCAGTTTAAAAATGGAATTAAATTTTGACATGAAATTCAAGCCACACACAAAAAACAGACGTCGCTTGCGACGGGGGTAAAAGCTAGTAATCTTATGTTCTTATATGTTTGGTACTGAATTTTGTATGGCAGCGCGAAAACGGCTTCCACGATTTTTTTGAAAATTTCCTATTTCGTAGAGAAAAAAATTCTAAGACTTTTGGCGTTCTCGGATTTTCCCCTGAATTTCCAGGAAACCCGTAATTTTGGAAAAACTGGAAAAAAGTTGGTCTCTTTTTTGCTGTATAACTTCTTATTTGTGAAAGATATAAAGTTGAAATTTTGCATGTGTATTAAGGTATTCAATGCTGACATTTCTCAAAAATTAGAAATTCAAAAATTGAAAAAGGGGGGGGTTGTAGAACTGCGGGGGCCCGGTAGGGAACTTTGGAGAAAGTTTTTATTCTAAATTCTAGAATAATTAAGCATATTATTAATTAAAAAAAATTCAAAATTTCAAAATGTTATTTGGGGGCACGGGGGCAGTATTTGCCAAAAAAAAAATTGTGCTAGAAAGTTGAAATTTTGTATATAGGCTAACCTTGGTAACTTATTTACGAATCGAAAAAAAAAATCTAAAATTTTAAAAAAAAGTTGGTCTAATAACGCATAAATTGAAAATATTTTTTATTTTGATAAAAAAAAAATATTTTTTTTGTCAATTTATTATTGAGCGAGTTTATTATTTGAATTTAAAAATAGAGTTAAATATGAAATATAATTACGAATTATTTTATTGGTTTTAAATCATACACGCCAAAAAGACGTCCCTTTGTGACGGGGGTAAACGTTACTGGAATTTAAATTTTTACATGAAGTTCAAGCCACACACAAAAGGCAAACGTCGCTTGCGACGGGGGTAAAAGCTAGTGTTCTTATATGTTTGGTACTGAATTTTGTATGGCAGCGCGAAAACGGCTTCCACGATTTTTTTGAAAATTTCCTATTTCGTAGAGAAAAAAATTCTAAGACTTTTGGCGTTCTCGGATTTTCCCCTGAATTTCCAGGAAACCCGTAATTTTGGAAAAACTGGAAAAAAGTTGGTCTCTTTTTTGCTGTATAACTTCTTATTTGTGAAAGATATAAAGTTGAAATTTTGCATGTGTATTAAGGTATTCAATGCTGACATTTCTCAAAAATTAGAAATTCAAAAATTGAAAAAGGGGGGGGTTGTAGAACTGCGGGGGCCCGGTAGGGAACTTTGGAGAAAGTTTTTATTCTAAATTCTAGAATAATTAAGCATATTATTAATTAAAAAAAATTCAAAATTTCAAAATGTTATTTGGGGGCACGGGGGCAGTATTTGCCAAAAAAAAAATTGTGCTAGAAAGTTGAAATTTTGTATATAGGCTAACCTTGGTAACTTATTTACGAATCGAAAAAAAAAATCTAAAATTTTGAAAAAAAGTTGGTCTAATAACGCATAAATTGAAAATATTTTTTATTTTGATAAAAAAAAAATATTTTTTTTGTCAATTTATTATTGAGCGAGTTTATTATTTGAATTTAAAAATAGAGTTAAATATGAAATATAATTACGAATTATTTTATTGGTTTTAAATCATACACGCCAAAAAGACGTCCCTTTGCGACGGGGGTAAACGTTACTGGAATTTAAATTTTTACATGAAGTTCAAGCCACACACAAAAGGCAAACGTCGCTTGCGACGGGGGTAAAAGCTAGTAGCATATAATTCAGATGATAAAACACTCTTGCTTGGATCTAGATTTATTTTTCCAATTGTATCTTCAAATATATAGGCGCCAGCTGTTTCATCCTGTAATTTGGTACTATCTGTATAATTTTTAATCGAATCTTGGTAATCTTCCAAAATACTATTTATTGCCAACCTGTAAATGGTAGGATTGGTATTACTTTTAGTCATTTTTGACAGAGTTAAGTTTATAGATGGTAATCTTATGATTCATGATACGATGCTATTGAAGATTATTGGAATTGTTCTTATGTTAGATTAAGATTTTTTGTCCTTGAGATTTTCTAATCTGATTATTGTAATTGTGAAATTTATATTTGTGGGATTCGATATGACTGATGCATAATAATTTAGAGATAGTTGGTCTCGTCTAAGTAAAGACCATGGCCCTTCCCTTATGGCATACAGGATCTTTACAGGAGACGTTCCAAATGCACCAGTGGCTAGTCTTAAACCTGCATTATAAATGCTGTCAATGAGTTTGAGAATGTTTTAATTTGCAGTTTATTATATAATTCCACCGTTATCTATTTTAGTGCGGATTAGAGTTTGAAAAATATGCATTAGTGTTTTCTGGTCACTTCCCCAATTGTTGCATGATATAACTTTCATAAATGTTTATGACAATACTATCCAGGTTAATTTTTCATCAAAGATCATACCCAAATAATAAAATTGTCGTGTATATGGAAGTTTTTCGTTGTATATTAACAGTCTTGGAGGAGAAATAAGCTTTGGTGATTTTTTATATAGGATGCATTTCCTTTTGGTGTTAGAAAATGTATATCCTGTTTTATTAGACCAGTCTTCTAGGCAGTTTAAAGCTGATTGAAGTTTTCTTTTAGCTATTTATATATCCTTGTTGCAGCAGTAAATAACTAAGTCGTCAGCATAAAAGCCAGCTTTCACGGGATTTTTAATGTTATTGATTGTATTGTTTAATGAAATTAGAAACAATGTTAACCAAAGATCTGAACCTTGAGGAATACCATTATCTTGTATGATTTCTTGTGATTTATTGTTGTTTAAATTCACACTAAATTTACTTATATTAATTAAATTTTTAACGAAGTGGGCTAGATGACCCTTTATGTTCTATAATTCTAGTGCTTTTAATATGTTGTATCTCTATATTCGATCGTAACCTTTGTCAATGTCTAAGAAAATTGCTACAGTTTTTCGGTTATTTGTAAAGCTATTCAGTATTTCCGTTTCCAGATTAACTATTTGATCCTGTGTAGAATGACGCTTACGAAAGCCACGTAGTCTAGGTTCTAAGAGATTTTGTGTTTCTAGGGTATATATGAGCCCTTCATTAATGGTTTTTTCTAATAATTTGCATAAGGTGTTCGTTTAAGATATAGGTCTGTTTCTATTGATATCAGTTGCGCTTTTTCCGGGTTTTAGAACTGGTAATAAAATTGCTTTTTGCCATTCTGTTGGAAATAAGTCGTTTATCCAGATATGAATAAACAATTTTAGGATTGTTTTTTTGGTTTTAGTAGGTAGATTTTTAATGAAATAGTTATGAATGTTGTCTGGACATGGACTTGATAGTTTACAATTATGAAGCGCTGATTTTAGGTTATCTAAAGTGATTGGAGTATTATTTGTTTCAGTATTGTCATACGATAAGTTGGTTTCTATATATGTTTCTCTTGCCGTGTGTTGTTGAAGTTGTACTGGATATTTTGAACTACTGAAGTTAAGATAGAAATTTTTACCTAATAAATCTACTATTTCTTGTTGTGATGTAATTATGTTTGATGACATTATTAAAGCAGAGATATTGAAATTGGTAATTGTGTTAATATGTTTTCTATGTCTGATATAATTAAATTTTGACTGTTTGGTAAGTATACGTTGCAAATAGTAATTTTTTGTAAAACATGTACTCTGACCACGATTACTTCCAAGTTGGATTGTATAGTTATATGTTCCGAAAAAAAATTCTCTCTAACCAGTGTAGCCACTCCACCACTAACACGTTCCATAAATCGATCTCTTCGGAATATATTGTATTTTTTATTATTCGGTGTTTTCATTTGCTTAAAATTTGTTTCTTGTAAACAGATTCTATCAGATAAACAGATTCTAATGGCGTTGTTATCTACAGTAAGTATGTTTTCTAAACGGCAAAAAAATCCGTTAAATTCCATTGAATTAAATTTAATTTTGACGGGAGCATTAAATTATAAATAAATTTTTATTGAATTGTTATTGAGTAATCTATTTGAATGGTTTGTTTTTAACATTTGTTTATTCTTAATTTTTGGTTTATTGCGTAACCTGTTTTTAATATTTTCATTGCCATCTATTGTTGTAACTGCTTGTTTTTTATTTTTTTGACACAAAGGCTTAAAATGCATATTTATTTTTGTGATGTTATTAGTTTTGATGGTTGTAGAATTTTTAAGATTTGTTGTTCTTTTAGATTCTGTTAAAGTCTGTAGTTCTTTTTTAATATTTAAGATGCGTGTTGAAAAGTCATGACCTCTTAAAGATTCTACTGACTCCTTGCTGGTTAAGCGTCTTCTTTTGTTTTGTTGATTATTAAATGTGGATGGAAAATTAAATATTTTATTTTGGATTTTGGATGTTAGAGGATTAATACTTGTTGATTTTTCATTGCCACGTCTTGTTAATGGGTTTGGCTTGTATATAGGAATTGAATTATCATTATCTGTTGACCCTACTTTAGGTAATAAGATCTCATTATAGTTTGAGAGTAGATCGAACCTATTTTGAGTGCGGACTGAAAACAGATGGTCAGTGTTTTCCCTTTCAGCAACTTCGTTGCGAGCCACATGGTAATTTAAATTATAATCGATTATTACTTGGTTAATTTTATTTTGAACTAATCTCTCAGCGCAGTCTTTGTCTGTTGCTTGGTGGTTATCGCTAAAATTTGTGCACTTCACAGTTGTTTCTAAAATTCCACAGTCTCGACATTTGGATATTTGAGAACGGCATTTGGTAGAGGTATGGCCATACTTTAGACACTTGTAGCATTGTACAATTGGTTGGATGTATGGTTCAACAGCTCGGCGTACTCTCCATGAATAAACATATTCAGGTAAATTTATACCTTTGAAAAACAGTTTAAGAGTTGTCGATGGATCGTGCTTAATACCATTATCAGTAATTACTTTCCTGTTAAGTCTTTGAACTTTAGTAATTTTAAAATTATTAAATTCGATGTTATTTATTAAAGCTTCCTCGGTATAATCTAAGTCAGCCTGTTTTATAATTGCCCTTTTTGTGGTCCAGAAGTAGGGTATGTTTGCTTCAAATTTATTATTCTATGAAATCGGATCAGTCACAATCTTATTTGCGATTTCTGCTGGTAAACATTGTACAATGGCCCTATTTTTTCTAATTTTTTTATTTCTGTGATGTTGTTTTTGTCCGTAATTATGCAAATTATTTCTGCTAGCTATAGCGAGCTATAAAAAGAATAGAAAGAAATTTTGTTGACCTTGTTGTGATGCTATCATGACCTTTTATATGTGCTATAATTATTAGCTCTTACTGCTAGATACAAACTCCAAAACATATTTAAAATCAATTATATAAACATCAGCTTTTTCTTTCATATCAAAATTTTTTAATCTAATAGTTGTTAAACCAATTGTCTTCTTAACACCATTAATTGTAATTAATTTATCACTTTTAGAATCATTCTTTCTTTCTACTTTCAGTTCTATTAATTTGAAGTTTTTTTTTTTTTTTGATTACTAAAGATTATTACAATCTGTCCTGCTTATAGGACATTCAGTGATAGGTATGTCAAAATAAAGTTGTTTTGCGCGGGATGTGCCCATCGATTCATCCCTCAATTTTAATGGATCCTAGATTCTTAGCTATTTATTTAGCTAGTACGTCCTGAGGTACCTTCTTTTTCAGTCTGGGTACTGTGGAAATATTGGACATTAGACAGCTCGCCAAATTGATTGGATGCTTTATTATTCTCTCCCTGTACACTTTGCTTCTAAGCACTATTTCATCTTTGACTGTAGGTATATCCAGGTCCCGATGTATTATGTGATTAGGTATAAACGATCAGTGACAATCCTTAGCATGTTGGACTGAGATATTTGGATTAAATTAATATTTGAGGTAGATGCAGTACCCCACAGTTGTATACTATATGACCATACCGGTTTAAGTATGGTTCTGTAGAGCAGTAGTTCGTTTTTCGTGCTAAGTTGTGATTTCCGTCCTATCAGCCAGTACATCTTCCGCAGTTGTAGACCTAGTTGCTTTCTTTTAGTAAATATGTGCTTCTTCCAAGTAAGCCTCCTGTCTAGGTGTATTCCCAGGTAGCTCACATGGTCAGCCTGCGGTATATTGACATTGTCTAAAGTGAAACTTAAGCATTTTCCCTGTCTAGTTGTGAATGTGATATGTATTGATTTTGATTCGCTGGTCTTGATTCACCAGTCCTTCATCCATGAAGAAAGTTTGTCTTGATTTTTTTGTAGCATAGTCGAGGCATTAGCTGGATCATTTTGCGATGCCAATATTGCCGTATCGTCAGCAAAGGTTCCCGTCATTACTGAACTTTCCACATGTAGGTCTGCTGTGTATGATAACTATAATATAGGCCCCAATTCGCTACCCTGTGGTACTCCGGCCTGGATCTGGCGGATGTTCGTTATTGCATCCTCATGTTTAACCTTGAAGTATCTGTTCTGAATATATGACCTTAGCATACTGTAGTAGGTGGGAAGTTTTTGCCTAATTTTACAGAGAAGTACTTCATGCCACACACGGTCAATTGCCTGAAAAATATCTAGGAATGCTGCTGAGCAAAACTCTTTCCTTTCAAAAGCATGGTGAATTTTATTGACTATTCTGTGAACCTGCTCAATAGTTCCACGTTTATACCTGAAGCTTAATTGGTGATCTGGAATTATATGGTTTTCTGCAATATCCGGAAGCATCCTCGAAAGCAACAAGGATTCGAACATCTTTGCATTTATCGGAAGGAGATTTATAGGCCTACATGATTTCGGTTCTTCTGCAATTTTATTTGGTTTAAGAATCATCATGACTTGCGCGACCTTCCATTGAGGGGGAGTAAAACTAACTTTGGAGTTTCGATTGTGAATCACAACAGTGCGGACGTCTTTCTTTCGATCTCCAATTGAATAGTTAAATATATTAAACTTAAATTACTAATATTATTTGTGATTTAATGAACAATACATTTTCAAACAAATAAAAAACCAGATAACAATAGATAGTGCTAAAATATTTTAAAATATTTCAAAATTGATAAAATATTTATTTTAAGATATGAGTTCTGGTGAAAGAGTGTGGGGTTTGTTAATCTTCCATCGGGTGCCGGCCTCAGGTGGCGGCCAAAATCAACGAAGTTTTAAACGATGGATAATACAAAAACGGATTAAAATACCTCAGGTGGCAGACCAGGATTGAATCTAAAAAATCCAGCCTCTTTGGAGGTCGGCCTCACGGATTCTGGTGGAGGCCAACCATTGTTTGCTGTAGAAAAACTCATAGTATTGAGTCTAAATCAACAATAGATAAGATAACGGAAAATAAAAAAAAATAAGTGTCCTTTTGACTTTTCTGGTAACAGACAACGGTCAATGACACTTAGTAGTAGTGGCAAGACAGAAGCTGGCGAGTCTAGTAATACCACACATTACCCAAATTGTAAAAGACAGGAAGTTAGAACTAATCCTCCGCAAGTTTATGACAATAGTTGGACGAATGTAACCAGTAAGGGCTCGTAATAGCCCAGAGGTGCCATTAAGAAACTTAAAGCAAGCGAAGCTCAATAGATACTGGCTGAGTGCTCCGGTTGAAACGGAAAATAGATTTTCTGCTCTCGATAATGTAAGTCATCCAGAAAAACATAACCAGTCAAACCCCCGCCAATATGAGTTGATAGAGTAAGCAACATGCAACCTCTAACCAAACTGCTCAATGACATCACCGAAAACGAATATGAAATTAAAATCCTGCAAACTGAGGAAGTTGAAACCCATCCAAAAACCACTGAAGCTTACACCATTATAATTCAGGAGCTCCAAGAAGGAGGCACTATGTTCCATATATATAAACTTAAACAAGATAGAAGTTTTAGAGTGGTTTTAAAAAACATGCCCCCCACAACAGATATTGAAGAATTGAAGACCGCAATTGAGGAACTGGGGCATTATGTAGTCAATGTCTGGAATATCAAGGATAGGATAGACAAAAAACCCTTGCCATTATTTGGTATAGA
The DNA here is from genome assembly GCA_963678705.1 of Panorpa germanica. Classification (NCBI taxonomy): domain Eukaryota; kingdom Metazoa; phylum Arthropoda; class Insecta; order Mecoptera; family Panorpidae; genus Panorpa; species Panorpa germanica. The sequence goes on from OY783214.1 coordinate 2,013,776, forward strand.
CCTCAAACCAAGCTCTAATAATAAGCAAATATTTGATATAAAGCACATCCTTCACTACCGAATATCATACTAAGCGCCCAGACCCAAAAGACAAATTCCACAGTGTGTTATATGCCAGAAATATGGACACACACGAGCCTTTGGTTACAAAAGACCTAGATTAGGAGAAAGTTAGGTTTCCCAGCCTTAGAACAAGAAAAGCCTTGGTTCATCGCTTCAGTGACAACAACACAGCCCCTACGTATGCTGAAGTAGTCTGTGGAAACAATATAATTGGATTGAGTAGCCACTCCTCTCAACCAAATGCAAATGAAAATATTATGCAAGAACAAAACCTCAATCCCAACTCTTTTAGTCCAAAACCAGGACAGAAGTATCATTACAGACTTAAAGGAGGTACTCCAGATAATGATGACCAATAAGACAACCATCACTAATATGATGGCTGAACTTCTGACAAAACTGGCTCAAAATTCAACTCAATAAAATTAGCCTTATGGAATGCCAACGGGCTGTAACTCCATATTGAGGAATTGAAGATATTCCTCAATACCAATAATATTGACGTAATGCTATTATCTGAAACGCATTCCACAAAAAAAAGTGACATGAACATCCCAAGATATAGAGCCTACTTCACAAACCACTCTGATGGCAAAGCGCATGGAGGAACGGCTATTCTGATAAAGAAAAAAATTAGGCACTACCAAGCTACTCCACAACGAGAAGAACATATTTAAGCTACCAATGTGATGGTCAAGGACTGGACAGGTCCCATTATGATATTGGCCCTATATAGCCCACCTAAACACAATATTAAAAGATATTCTTATATGAACTTTTTTAATTCTCTTAGAAATAAATTCATTGCCGGAGGCGACTATAACGCTAAATACACGCACGGGGGCTCACGTATCACTCTCTCCAAGGGAAGAGAATTATTGATAGCTACCGAAAAATAGGCACTGAAAGTCACATCCGCAGGACACCCGTCCTATAACCCAAAGGACAGATTGAAATTTCCTGATCTCATTGACTTCTGCGTAACAAAACGAATCTCTGAAAACTACATCGAATGCGAACATTGCTGCGAGATGTCTTCGGATCATACGCCTGTAACAATCACTCTGGCTAGTGAGAATAAAACGAAACCAAGAAAATGCACACCCGTCAACAGCATGACTGACTGGAATCATTTTAACAATATACTTGTGCTTAACATCTATCACTTAATTGTTTACGGTATCTTTATATCTTTCTTTATGACTGTATTCTTCTGTTTGTTTGAACTTTTCAGGATGGAACTAAATAACTTTATTTAAATTTATACAATTTTTACTTGGTTTGATTTTGTCAGACTTGCCTTAACTTGTTTTAAATTGTTTTTGTTCGCTGCACATTCGTGTTTTCTAATTTCATTGTATAGGCCTGCGGTTGATTTTACATAGTCCGGTAAATCAATTACAATAAGATTTATCATTGTTTGGGTGTAGATATGCTTGTTGACCTTCAATAAGAGTTTCCTTTTTTCTGGCATAATCTAATAAGGATCCAGCTTCAAATTTAAATGAAAATGCGTATTTTACTTGTGACCAACCTTTATTTCCATATGTTTCACAAGAGCTGTCCTTCCGTACTTCCTACTCGGAATTGACCGTCAATTTAATTAACATAGTGCTATACCAATCTGAGCATTGCTTTTCTAGTAGTTGTTTTAATATTTTCATTTTCTCTTCAGCCTGTACAATTTCAAATCTTCCACATTTATTCTCAAATTTACTAATTAATTGGTCAGCATTGGATGTTTTATTTGAAAATTTCTCTTTTAAAAACATTTCACCAGTTTGTCCTATGTCTCGCTGGTGCATTACTATTAGTGTTATTGTGTGCAGGCATTGTTCGTTCTGTAATCTCATCTAAATACTGGTCACTTAAGTGTAAATTTTCACATTCATCTTGTAACGAAGTTTTCTACGGGGATGTTAACTCCGTTACGAAATAAACGAACAGGTTAACAGTAATTTCATCTGACAATATAAAATCAAAAACCACAACATAAAATAAATGCAAAGTGGACACAGCTATTTAATAATTTGTGTTTTTCAACAATTCCGATATTAAAAAGTAATATAATATAACAATACAATCGAGTTACGCATTAGAATTTAGAGGTTTGACTACTTACAATAAAAATTATACAAACTAATTTTTACCCATATATAATATATATATGTAGACTTTTTTAATTATCTACATTAGTAGTTTTTGAATCTATTACCATCCCGGTACAGACTCCGCTTTGCAAGTTAGAATATACAACCACCTGTTGAGATTCTCTTATGCAGCCTTGAACTATTCAATCCACATATAAGCCTCAATTTGTAGAGTAGACCCTCTAACCATCCAAATATATCCCGGTTGTGATTCCAATTTGTAGGTTACTTTCTACAACTATCCGTTGTGACGATCAATTTGCAATATAACATAACAACATAGTTTCTTTTATACGAGCAAACACATGGTTTGGATATTGATAGTTCATTTAATATTTACACAAAATATTTACACAAAATTATACAATTACTTCTGAATAAAGCGAATTAATCGTAATTAAATTCACACGAAAATAACACTTGATTAAAATACAATACAGTTCTTTCAATGTTTTTGCGTTACACGTAGTACGCCATTACAATTGTTCAAAGTTAACAACACAATATTCTTAATGAAAATACACCCTAGTACTAAACATTACATTTGCTGTCTAACTCTATTATTTACGCTAATCACAATATCAATTATATTACACCTAGTAATAAATTTATCTATGATTTTAATTCACAAAATAGCAACCATATAAAACCTATTATACTTCTATCGCCATTTGCTTTCTTAACACGACTACTTGTTGTATGTATCCATGAGACAACGCCCTGATGACTCATCATCTTGAACAGCTAGCGAACGGCTCTGTTCTCCGTCCCCTCAGGCGTTCTCTTGACGCTGTAAGCGAACTGGTAAGCATGTAGCTGTGAACGGCTATAGGGTCTGTCACCAGTTTATTTAACATTTAAATATACCCCGTTCTTAGCAAAGATCTCTACCCTAGTTTACAGGTTTCTTATTTCTATTCCTTAAAACTAAATATAATTTTAACTTAAAATTACTCTTAAAAAATAATCCCACATATATAACTTGATTATCTTTATGTATTTTGATAAAAATACATTTAGTGTATAAAATATTAAAAATATTAATAATATTAATATTAATCTACAGTGGGCGAGAGCATTGATGCTTGACGCCGACTGCTGTGTCTTCGGGTTCGATCCCCGGACCAGATATATATTTTCTGGGTTTGGTTATTATGAACTTATATTGATTATGGTCATACATAATCATACAGTTATTAGGCAGTGGTGTAGTCCACATATATGAGGCCACGACACCATAAATACTGCCAACATTGAAGGAGGTCGTCGGTGATAGGACTCAGCATCGGAAATAGGCCGACGTTAAATAAAAAAAAAAAAAAAATAATATTAATCTACCAGGAACAAATATATACAAGAAGTATATGGAATATGAGCGATTAATATAGAATAATCATATCATTTTCTTGAATGTAATAATTCAATGTGCAAATTTCATCCACAGTCAAACCAAAGAAAAAATAGATGATATGATTAAATATATCTTTAGACATTTAAATAAATCACTTATTGATAAATATCCACAGGTAATCGTTAAGTAAACAATTCACAAAGAAAATACTACTCCTATGAAGAATGATCCCATGAACAATAGGGATGTCGTGACATCATCGGTAACACAATAAATTTCATTTCTCAATCGGGGTCTTAAATTTCTTGCCTGCAAAAAATATAATTCAATGGCCATCCACACGGGGCAGATTTAAGTGTTATCTAAAACATAAAGCCGCTGCGCCCCCAGACAGAAAACCCTATCTCACCAAAAAAAAAACAACACCCAAGAAATTCATCTAACTGTATCGATCACGATAATATATCAGCACAAAAAATCTATCCTGCTCACAAATCTATTTAACTATTGCACATACCAATAAAGACATCATGTTAACTATTTACTTAATCACTCCAAAATTTTTTTATTTTAATTATTCATTATTCGTTCAATTCACGGAACACTCTATCTAACGCCATTGCTTTCAATCAGTGCGTTCCCCTGTTCATCGCCACGACTCGTCTCACAAACAGCGCGATCGTGTTACCTTTTGTCTACCAATAACCTAGTCAAATTCAAAAGTGGCGCTGAATTTAAAACAACGTTACAAACTAGAAATATTTCATTCAAATCCGTATCCGTCCATACTTTGCGTGTTTGGTGTCTTATCTTAGGCGACTTTTTTATTTTCGTAAACACGTTAGAAACAATATAGCAGTGTGCTTACTTGTGGGCTATAACTCGTCCGGTGTTTAATTGAGGTTATGCATATCACATTTCTTTTTCCGTCTGTTGACCCCAATTTAAATATTAGCTTTTCCATTATTTCTTGATTTTAACGAAATGTCGTTTTACAAGATCCGTTTTATAAGATTGTCCAGCTTTATTGGAATATTATTATCAAAGTTGATTGATTTATAAATAATTTTATGATTTATATTATAACCTCTTGTGCAGTTTTTAAATAACCACTAGTAACAAAGTGTGAGTTTTCAAAATTGCGATTACAAAATTACAAATTACAAAATTTTATATACCACTTAGAAAACGATGTTTGTGACCTTTACCTTTGAATATCTTTACTTGCAAAAAGTGATTTTATGAGATTCAAAACGTCAAAACAAAACTTTTTGCAGAAAATTTATCTTTTCATTCAATTTCATTTCGAGCTTTACATTTTATATTTATTTGAAAAATTAATTATACATTTATAAATCGGCGTGCGCAGGTAGAAAAGTAAATCGATTATTAAAATATTATTGATAGATTTACTGTAAAATCTCTTTTGCATCCAGAATAATGTAGAAATACTCACCTATCGGAATTCCCCATGTATTGAGAAGTGCGAGTTCTCTGTTGTTTTCAACGAAATGGTCAATATCATATTGTCTGAAAAATGGTATGAATTATTATCCATAAAAGTTTAAAAAGCAATGGCTGCCTGTCCCGTAAGCAAGTAAAAGCATCATTTAGGCTTAAAAAACATTGTTTAAATTTCATTAGAGTCGCAATTTAACTAGTATTGTAGTTAAACTCAACGAAAGTGGATGCGTTATTTAATAGAGTAACAGATCCTCACATTTTGAAAATGTATTGTAAATTATTATTTTAATGATCTCCTTTTATTTCAAGAATTTCAAAATTTAACTGATTGTGATGCTTTAGATGATATTTTCTTGTTCTCAATTTCCTGTTTTTATCAAGCATGTTTTAAAACTAATAATATAAGTTTTGCATCTTTTTAGATAGCCAGTAAAGTGTAATGTTTTTAAAATGTTACGCCGAACAATTTTCATAGACATTTTTTTACAATATCATAATATTTGTCGAAGGAAATTAGAAAAATTGACAATCCTATACAGTTTTGGAGCCGTTTAAATAGATTTTAAATACTGTTTAGTTGTTCGGTGTTTTTATAAAAAATAATTAAATTTTAAATATTTTGAAAAAGGTGCACTTGTGCTTAAAGCGTTATTCCCACCCACTGGTTTGATATTTAATTTACGTTATTAATATTTAATTGTAATGGTTTTGCCACTAGCCACTACATTCTTCCGCACTATATCATTAAATTACATATCGTTGTGCTTAATTACATACTATCTATCTACCCATTCTCACCCTTTCCAAACGAAACAATAAAAACACAAACAAAACAGATAAATTTAAAGCGCTACTGCGTCCCTCTTCCTGCTAGTCACCCTTTAGTTTCGACTGTGCCCTTTCTTTTTTTTCCTCTTTCATTCTCTTTATCTCCGCCATTTACCGGTTGCCTTTATTGCCACCCTTTATAACTGCACAAGCTTCTTTTTACTTTTTACTCTTTTCTGTCATGAATACTTAATATGTTCCAGCGTTTCTATCTCTTTCTAGAACACTCTGCACATCCTTTGCTCTCATTTTTTTTAGTTTTTTCCTTTTTCCTTTCTCTTCGTTTTTCTAAATCGTTATCTAAATCTTGCGATTCTTTTTATGTTCCTTGTATCTCTCCCCCAAATCTTCTTGTATATATCATTATATTTGCTATTATGATTTTTATTTTCTGTTCCTATTCTCCTCTTACATACTTGTGTCTTTTTATTTTCTTCTCCGTGCCACTTCTTTCACTATTCCGTTCCTTTCGTAGTACTCCTTTCGTCTTTTCGTTCCTTCTCTTCCACCCACAAACCACATAAGATAATATATACAATTATTTGCTTACTGTCATCTGTATGCAAATCATTCGATTCTTTTTAAGAGGAATGAACTTTCTAGGATGTGAGAGGGGAAACACGAAATAGATATACTTTTATTTGTTTCAACCCAAACCACTATTTGGATGCCGTATTATATCAAAAATATTACTGTTTTGCATGCTTTGACATGAGTATATCTCTAGAGTATATGTGTACAGTTTATTGTTTGTGATTTATTTTGATGTATTTTTATAAACATGCGGTGCAATAAATCTTGTTCCGATTTGTATCTTATATTATTAAAGCAGTTAATATTATATGAGCATGGTATGTAGCATGATAAATTATATAAGTGCTAAAGAACTCTAATACACCCTCTAATACACGACTACAGACATCTGTGACACACAAAGGCGGTTTGCTTTGTAGCTCATCCAATCCGCCGATTTACGTCCGAATACGCCGTCGCTTAAATACGGTCCCATACTGAGACAGGCCTTATTATTTATTTAGTTTTAATTTATTATTATTATAATTTTTTATTTTTGTCCAAATTATTATTTTATTTTTTTCCCTATTAATATTATAAATAAAATTTAGCATAAAAAATACAATAAACTGTTTTATTTATGATTAATTTAATATAATAATTGAAGTGTGATTTGCGGGTTGCATTCTATATGCGCTGTACATCTCACCACTCAATTAGTAGAGAATGAAATTTGTACTAAAAAAAACAGTGTACATTGTGTGGTTTGTGCTCTTACCTTTTTTGCTATTCTCTTCCCTTCTTTTCCTAAGGATCTCGCTTTTCAGCATTTCCTATTTTCCACTCGAATCTAAGTGCCCTCCTTCCTGCTTCGTTTCTTATTTTGACCTGGTTCACCTCATCCTTTTTCCATATATCCCGGCATGGACCTCTCCCGCCCTAGCACCCAATTTATGTATTTTTCCTGAATTGTTTCCAATTTCGTTCGTTCTTTCCAACTCTTTACCTCTGCTTCGTACAGCATCATACTCGTCATGAGACTAACAAACATACATAGCCTCTTTTATATATCCTCAGCAAACACCTTTTTCCCCTACTGTCCATACCCTTCCTATCGCTAACTTCGTCTTCTTCGTTACCTTTTTTATCTGAGCCTCTTCTCTATGTATTTTAGAACGTGCACCATGCTATTTCATCTACTTTAAATTTCTACGTTCTCTTTTACACCTCCCCCTCCTACTTTTTTTAAGCACCATCATTTTTATATTTTCCGTATTCATCTCTAGCCCTTTCATCTATCATCTCATTCAATTATCCTTCTGTTTTCGCTATGTCGTCTGTGTAAGCTAAGGTCCATATTTTCCTGTTATTTCCGATCATCACCCATTTGTATTGACCCCTTTCCATTACTCCCTCCATATCTAATATGTAGATTGAAAATAGCGGGAGGCTTAAAGGCCAACCTTGTCTCACACCCCTATCCGTCCAAAACTTCTCTGACTCTTCGCCCCCGACTTATTTTTGTGTTTCCATAAATTTCTATATTTACTTCAATTAGATTTTCATCTAAATTTCTTTGTCACTTTAATTACCACAGGTTCTCCCTGTCCACCATATCGAACGCTTCTCTAAGATCGATGAACATTGCAAAAATCTTTTCTTCTTTTGACCTTAGCTAATATTTAACTATGTAGTTTAACGTATATATGCTATCCAAAGTGTTCCTCCCCTTTCTAAACTCTGCGTGAATTTCTGGTATTCTTTCTTTTTCCTGTACTTTTTCTTGTAACATTCTGTCTCCATCCCTGCTAATACCCTGTATACCGTGATCATTAGTGTAATTCCTTCACCTTCGCCACTTAGCGGCGAACAAGACATTTCCTTAATTAGTTCCTGTCCTACTTTCCATGCTTCATTCTTTATCTCATCTCTACCTTTCTTTGATTTCTTTTCTTTCACATTTAGTATCTGTATATCTCCTTTTCCTTCTTTTTTTTTATTTCCATTCCTGAAATTCTTATTTTTTTTCTTTCTTCCTAGCACTCAATGAAATGTTTAACACAAACCTCCATTATTATCTAAATACTAGGTTTTTTCCTTTTACTCCTCTACCTATTTATATATTCCCTTGCCTGCTCTTCCGATTTTATCTCTTTTATCTTCCTTTCCAACCTTTGACTTAAACTTATTTTTTTCCCCCTTTGTTTCCTTTTAAATTTTTCGTCGCATGACTCTCCTCTCTTCCATCCCTTCAGTTCTCCTTTTTGCTCTTTTTTCCATTCTCTATTCCACCACTTGTTTTCTCCAGTCGCTCTAGTAATTTACCACATTTTGATTGATTGATTAATTCTCCTATAATTTCCTATACTCCCTCCGTTCCAATTTTTTCCTCATATATCCGCTTTAGCTTTTCTTTAAATTTCTTCTCTGCCTTCTTTCCATTTACATTCCTTTTCTTTTCCTCTCCTCGAGTTTAACTCCACCACCATCAGTATGTGATCCGAGTCACTTCTTTCTTCCAATTTTATTCTCGCCTTTCTCCTCCCGGCGTTATCACTACGTAATCGATCACTGTATCACGATTTATTATTTAATTTACAATTTAATTCAATATTTGTCACATTCGTGTTTTAATTTTAGTTTAGATAATTTAGTATATAATTTAATATAGATATTTAATTATATATATTTAATTTATATTCAATTATATATAATTTAGATATTTGGATAATTTCTTCGCCGTTGCTTACGCCAAGTTATATTACTAATGACGCATGTGCATCAACATGCGTCATTAGTAATACAACTTGGCGAAAGCAACGGCGAAGAGGCGCAGATACCAGAAATAGCCAAGAAGTAGCGATGAGAATATAGGAATATACGGGAAGGATATAAGAAAGAACGCTTTGGATGTTTGATATACTCATGATAAGCATGATGTTGCACGGATTAGGATATGATGATGAAGATACATCAAATGGGTATTAGTGTTCGACAGATGCACTTCAGAAAAAGTTGTAGAAGGACATAAAAAAATCGTGCCAAGAAGGAGAGTAATAAAATCCGAAGAAAAAATGGATAATGAAGGTGAAAAGGAGGGTGGAAGGAGAAAAGGTATGGTGTGGCGACAGAAAAAGCAGATAGAAGAAGAAAACAAGAAGAATTGTAAAATTAGAGCTAAGAAGCAGAGACAGAGAAATACAGCAGCAGGAAAAAAAATGACAAAAGTTGATAACAACAAATATAATGAAAGGTACAAGAGGATATGGAAGAGAGAGGTACTAATTTATATTGAAACTGGACTAGATTAGGAAATGAGGAGAAAGGCAAGTACTTAGAATATCAAGAGCAATAATTTGCAAATAGTACAGGAAAGAAATAGAAAATTTGGAGCACATTTAGGATGCATGCGAGTACAAATAGAAACTGAAAGCAAAATAGAACAGTTATTGAAAGAAAGAAGTGATTAGCGGAGAGAATGGCAGAGCAGAAATGGGAAGGAGAGTAACAGAGAAAGTAACAACAAAAGAGAAGTATTAGTGTTTAAATTTATTTTAAAGTAGAAAAAATAAAAAAAATGATTAACTAGAATAGGGAATAAAAAGAAATGTAATTTAATAGAATTAAGGCGGAAGAGCTTGACGCCGACTGCTGTGTCTTCGGGTTCGATCCCCGGACCAGATAGATATTTTCTGGGTTTGGTTATTATGAACTTAATTTGATAGTATTAAAAAAAAATGAACTGAGACTGATAGTATTAAAACAAATAAGATAAGAATTTGAACAATATAAACACTCTGTAGATATGATGTTAAAAATACATGTTACATGTGAAACAAATTAGAAAGACTGATTAAAATTAAAAGACAAATTAAAAATATGATCGGCAAGAAGGTTGAATAAGCCAAAGCCTAAATAAATAAAAAAAAAAAAAAAAAAAATAAGACGGAAGATTGTAGTGTCTTACGGCAAAAATATAAGATATAATAATATTAATAATTAGTCATATCGATAACTTGACAAAGAATGTCATTAAACGAGACTTTCACTATTTTATGAAGATATCAAACACGGTCTTAAGTTTAAAACTCTTTTCAAGATACCAGAAACGATTTTGGATGGATCACGGAAACTTAAGGCCTAAAGCAACGTTAGTATTAACATCATCTATTGTTTTTATGGATAGAACGTACGCGGTTTTGTGTTATCTTTACCTTCTTATGTGTGGGAGCCTCGGGATATCTAAAACAATACTGTCATTCACGAACTTCTTCAAAAGGATGTTAAATGCCGTTATTTGTGAAAATAATGCTGCATATTGAAATAATGAGCTGCCATGGATCCGAAGAATAATATTTCCAGTTCTTTTCATAGGTTCTTTCCATTCTATTGCAAAAGCATGCTTGTCTCGATATGTTCCTAAGTTTTCTCTGGCAAGAAGCAGTAAATCTATAAAATAAATACGCTTAAAAGAATTTCTTTACTTAAATAATTCAAATTGGGTTGTAAATCCTTTTCTAATAGTTGGACATTTTGAATTGTGATCAAGGTGGTTAAGTCGTTAATTAAAACAATGCAAACACGTTGAGACTGAGAACGATTCACAAAACCGGTATGTGTGTTTGTTTCGAGACTGGTAAAACGGATTGCAACAAATTAAGGCATTTGTTGATATATCAGCATTGAAGGCATAATACGCATTGTTTTAAAAGAATTATGCTTCTATTCTATTTGCTTGATACAAAACGACAAATAGTGTTTGTAAACACATATATTTGAACATGTTACCAACAATACAATTTAATAACTATATTTAATACTTATCATGTTACATGTTAACGTTGTATTTGTTTCAATAATAGTTGATTGTGAAGTTTGGACCTTATAAGATCTATAAGCTGGCCAAGGCGTATCTGTGATTTGTAGGCGGTATCCAAGTTCTCGAACGGCAAATGTCGCTCAGTTCTTTTCAATAGCTTAGTGGGCGCACAATTTAATTCCGAAGGACCTTTTAGCTATTAATTACTTAATAGCAATTTTTTATTTATATCAAGAGATCGAAAACATCAGAACTTTTTTGGATTACATTTATGTTAAAACTACACTATTGAATTACATATTAACTGATTTTATACTTTAGTTAGTAAGAATATTAGTTACGACACTAGGCAAATGTAACTCGCGGTTCAGGTAATAAAACAAAATATGTGTATTTATTATTAAATGTGTATGCATTAAAAGGTTAGGCGTGCTGTAGGTTTGAATGTTGAAGCGGTAAGAACGAGTTAGGAACAAATGCGTAGTGTCGAGCCCTAGTAGAAGTGAATCGTATAAACAAAGGATGTTTACATAAGAAATATTATAGTTTGCCCACAGAGAGCAGTATATATAAATCAACTAGTTATAAAATATAAATGAATTAAGATTAAGAAATCTTAAATCTAACAATAATTAAAAATAAAAGCAAGATATTGATATACAAATATGAATATTGCATGCATTTATTAACACTAGTGTAGTCACAGATACCGTACAAAGATGAAGACACAGTTTGTAACGATGTAGCATTAAAAAAATACTGCACTTTCTTTTAAAATAGTGAAATGTATTGTCACATAATATTATATTAAATGAAGAAAATAGCTGCCACCACAATAAGTGTGAAGTATAAGAACCGCTTAAAATATTTTAATTCTATGTGATAGAGGAAGAATTAACAGCTGTACTGTTTTTTCATAGATTTGAAGGCAGCGTTCTATATAATGGACCGATAAGTGCTATGGAGATATTTGGAGAGGAGCGGAGAGGAATAGAGGAGAAGCTGATTAGGGGCATAAAGGGTACATACGAAGAAACACAAGTAAAAGTAAAAATTCAAAACATTTATAGGAATGAAACAGGAGTAGAACGTAACCCAACGTTGTTTGCGCTGTATCTCCCTGATCAAGATAAAGCTTAAAAAAAAGAACAGGCGGGCGAGGTGGATAGAAAATAAAAAATACATATACTTTTGTTTACGCCGATGCCATAGTGGTGATGGAGAAGATTAAAGAATGCAAATATGGGGATCAAAGGTACAAAGAAAGCAGGAGATGGCACAGAAGAAGTAAGCAAAATGGGTGCTGGAAGCGGATAAATACACTCCAGGATACCCAGTACTGAAAGAGATGGAAGAGGAACAACTTGGGGATAAATGCCGGGATGAGAGCGATAAAGTTGAATGAAAAATTGAAAAAGGCAGAGAGCGAACTCGCGATTGTGGTGCTTGAACAAATAAAAAATAGAAGGAATTAATGATGGGAAAAAGAAAGAAAGATTATGAGGAAATAGAAATAGCGGCGACGGAAATAGTAAGGCTAAAATGGGAAGGAAGAATATGAAACAGAAGTCTAAGTAACATCTAAACGTATTTTAATTATTTTTGCGGCAAATGAGAGGTAAGTAAATTACACGAAATTTTCAAACATTAAGTCTGTCTATCAATTTCAAAAATCGAAAGAAATAAAATTTTTTGACAAACCAATGAAATTTCTTAGTAAATAAATTCACAATAAGTCAAAGTTTGCAAACCTCTTTGAAGGATTACTTGAAATTACACCTGGTTTAGTTTTCTGTAGATAAAGCCCGTAAGTTTAATGACTAAACCTCATTAAACAAAGCGGTAATTACATAATTGATAAAAGATTTTTCTTTGTATAACAAAAAATGTGTTTCATCACACTGCATTTAGGATTTAAAATACTACATTTACCTTCTTCAATGTCATACGATTTAATCGGTGTAGCTCCAGCCTCTGCAATTGCTGTTCTAATATGTTTCTCTATATCTGGTGAAGCTGTTTCCTGGATTTTGTAAAATACACACATGTCATCAAGGTCAGACATATTATAATTAATTGTTTTTCGTGAGGCGTACATCGGTGTATAATATGAAATTATCCAACAGGTCACAACAGTTATAATTACAGGTAACAAACACTGGAAAATAATACAAATATTATTTAATAAAGTTACTGGAACTACTGTTAAAATTTAAATCATTGGAGTTCTTTCTAAAATTCTTCGCAACAGACAGAGGCAGATGACAAAAAAACGTTTATTACAGCATGTTGTATATCACCACTTTAATATCTGGCTTCAATGATTCAAAACGTAAATGAGTAAGTGAACATTTTCTACCATATTTTTAAAGAAATAGCACAAAATTTTTGTTAAATATAATTTAAATTTTTTTAGTGAAGATATGAGACCTGCCGCATTTCTTAACGTACATCATGTATCAAAATTGTTATTAAAAAATCGGTTCAAGAGATTTGTCAGACAAAAGTAACAAACGTTCTGGACAACCTACTTCAGTTTACGATGACCAAATCAAACTTAGGCCTCATTCTCACTTACTGCTTTGATATTTAATTTACGATTTTAATAAATATTTTAATCTAGATTTCAGGTTTTTAGAATAAGCATTACTTGGACTCATTTATGTTTAAATTAGTAATAGAAATTGTTTATATTTATTTATTTTTGAGTTTTCTTGGTTTTAGAAACATTGTACTTTGTAAGGTACTAAAAAAAACAAAGAAAACGTAAATAAATAATGAGTGGCAATGATACTTTATACATGAATTGGATTTCGGAATAATTGGAATATTTCAAAAAAAATATTTTTGTCAATATATATAAATAGAAAACTGAATTTTGGGGTCTGTATTGAGTTCATAATTGTGCACATTTGTCATTAATTAGAAATTCAAAATTTGTCTTCAGAAGCAGCTCGAATTTTTGGGTACTTTGTTAAAAAAGAATTTGAATGTAAAAATTTAATATATGTGCTTCCTATTACCGAAAATAATTTAGAAATCCTAAATATCCAGTACAGGCGGATGTTTTGAGGATAAAAGCCAGAAATATTGAATTAGGAAAATTAAAACTTAGGGGTATGTTTTGAGTAAATAATTGTCCTATTTGCAATAACTGGAACACCAATACGGCGACAGCTGGAAATCAAAAACCAGAAATATCATATGTTATAATGTTCCAAGTGCATGTTTACATATTTTAATGTTTTCATGTTTTCATGTTTTCATGTTTTCATGTTTCCATATTTCCATGTTTCCATGTTTTCATGTTTTCATGTTTTCATGTTTTCATGTTTTTATGTTTACATGTTTTCATGTTTTTATGTTTTCATGTTTTCATGTTTTCATGTTTTCATGTTTTCATGTTTTCATGTTTTCATGTTTCTATGTTTCCATGTTTTCATGATTTCATGTTTTTATGTTTTCATGTTTTCATGTTTTCATGTTTTAATGTTTTCATGTTTTAATGTTTTCATGTTTTCATGTTTTCATGTTTTCATGTTTTCATGTTTTCATGTTTTCATGTTATCATGTTATCATGTTATCATGTTATCATGTTTTCATGTTTTCATGTTTTCATGTTTTCATGTTTTCATGTTTTCATGTTTTCATGTTTCCATGTTTCCATGTTTTCATGTTTCCATGTTTTCATGTTTTCATGTTTCCATGATAACATGTTTTCATGTTTCCATGTTTCCATGTTTCCATGTTTCCATGTTTTCATGTTTCCATGTTTCCATGTGTTCATGTTTTCATGTTTCCATGTTTCCATGTTTTCATGTTTTCATGTTTTCATGTTTTCATGTTTTCATGTATTCATGTTTTCATGTTTTCATGTTTTCATGTTTTCATGTTTTCATGTTTTCATGTTTTCATGTTATCATGTTATCATGTTTTCATGTTTTCATGTTTTAATGTTTTCATGTTTTTATGTTTTAATGTTTTCATGTGTTCATGTTTTCATGTTTTCATGTTTTCATGTTTTCATGTTTCCATGTTTCTATGTTTCCATGTTTCCATGTTTCCATGTTTTCATGTTATCATGTTATCATGTTTTCATGTTTTCATGTTTTCATGTTTTCATGTTTTCATGTTTTCATGTTTTCATGTTTTGATGTTTTGATGTTTTCATGTTTTCATGTTTTCATGTTTTCATGTTTTCATGTTTTCATGTTTTCATGTTTTCATGTTTTCATGTTTTCATGTTATCATGTTCTCATGTTTTCATGTTTTCATGTTTTCATGTTTTCATGTTTTCATGTTATCATGTTATCATGTTTTCATGTTTTCATGTTTTCATGTTATCATGTTATCATGTTATCATGTTTTCATGTTTTCATGTTTTCATGTTTTCATGTTTTCATGTTTTCATGTTATCATGTTTTCATGTTTTCATGTTTTCATGTTTTCATGTTTTCATGTTTTTATGTTTTCTTGTTTCCATGTTTCCATGTTTCCATGTTTTTATGTTTTCATGTTTTCATGTTTTCATGTTTTCATGTTTTCATGTTTTCATGTTTTCATGTTTTCATGTTTTCATGTTATCATGTTATCATGTTTTCATGTTTTCATGTTTTCATGTTTTCATGTTTTCATGTTTTCATGTTTTCATGTTTTCATGTTTTCATGTTTTCATGTTTTCATGTTTTCATGTTTTCATGTTTTCATGTTTTCATGTTTTCATTTTTTCATTTTTTCATGTTTTCATGTTTTCATGTTTTCATGTTTTCATGTTTTCATGTTTTCATTTTTCATGTTTTCATGTTTTCATGTTTTCATGTTTTCATGTTTTCATGTTTTCATGTTCCATGTTTTCATGTTTTCATGTTATCATGTTTTCATGTTTTCATGTTTTCATGTTTTAATGTTTTCATGTTTTCATGTTAATATAAGAATACCCACATAAAAATAGAAATAAGACAGACAAAATTTTATTTATTTTAATATAATATTGTAAAATTTGGATATAATTTTAATTATGTTCTTAACTGTAGATAAGAGAACATTTTCTTCAATGAGGAGGAATTAGTATAGAAATTAAATTTCTTTAGTTATTACAAATTCTCATCTCTCATTAAAATACTCATTAAAGACAGTTGATATTTGGAGTTGACAGAACCAACTGTACGTAATGTTATTTTATTATAAAATTAGATAAAAAGGAATTGACAACTGTAATAATAAACTTCTAATGTGGTTTTTAATTGTCTACTTTAAATGTCGTAGTTAGATAGTGTCATTATTATAATGTGCATTTAATAAATGTAACTAAAATAAATGTCTTTCATTTTAGAGCAACACATAAGTTTGATTAAAAATTCGTAATAAAATTGGAGATATAGTCTTATATGTTTCCAAAAATATTCTCATATTTTCATAATTCTCTACCATATTTACAATTACTGGAGGTGGAGCTTATTCCTGTTTTAGAAAATGTCCATTTTAAATATAGTTGTCTCGTGGTGCAGTATTGGATACGATAATTAACCGTTTTCTCTTGTTTTTTACTTGTACCTTTTATTTTTTTTGTTCCCACGACACCATTGTTTTTTTTGCCAACTCATCTTCGTCGGTGTAATATTCTTAATTACATTCAGCAGTGTTTGCATGCGTGTTCGATGAGCTTGGTTTATTATCTTTATTTATACCATGTAATTTTCCTAATTTCTCTTTTAACATATTTACTGTATGAGTGAGTTCGAGTGTAATTTTTGTTTTTTCTTCTCTTCGCAAGTTCGAAACAATTTCTCTGCTTCAGTATGCACTGCAGTTTTCTCTGATTTCTTGTATCTATGTGTTGTGGTTTTGTGCTGCAGTTTCGATGATGAGGGTGGAGAGTGCAATATACCTCCTCTTTAGAACGGGCTTGGAGCTACATCCATTTTTAATATGATAGTTGATTTTCCTTCAAATCAGTTAGTTATCCGCTGGTTTAGATTCTGCAATCTCTCCAAATATCCTTTTAAATTTATTTCTTCTTTGTAGCAAATACTGCGTTGGCCAATGTGACAGCTTTTTTAAGCGGCCACAACAACCTTCACTTTTTTTGTCACTATTTGAAGTATTGTTATGCACTATTACAAATTTTTAGAAAATATATATAAGCAGTAAAAAATGCGTTTAACTTAGAAATTTTATGCTCTTCTTGATAATAGGCTATTGTCCTTTAGTTTATTCTCTATTCATTTTGTTGTCTATTTAGATTATAATTACACTATAGATTTGCTATTGAATAATTAAATAAATAATTTACTTATATCACATAAAGCAACAACACGACCGCTCGATTTTAGTGCCTTTTTCTTAACAATTCATAATATAAGTAACAGAATAATAACTAAACAGTTAGTCAGCAAATTAGTCATGGAATATCAACTGAACAGTCAGTATGTCACAGTTAAAGCGCTGCTTAGTTAGCATATAAGTCACGAAATATCAGTAACCAGTAAGCATCTTGTCATAGTTGAACCGCTGCCTAATCAGCATATGAGTCACAGAATACTAGTTCAACAATCGGCATTTAGTCACAATTAAAGCGTTGCTAAGTTATTACGTTAGGTTAAGAATATCAGCTAATTATTCAGTATCTAATCACAGTAAAAGCGCTTTGTTCTATCCTACAAAAATTCTAAAAAACATGTCTAGATTATTAAGAAATTTAACCGTGTAATTTTAATTTATGTATAAGACATAACCCATTTATTTTATTTATTATTTTTATGGTCTACATTTGTTGGGGTTTTAGGTGGTAAAGTAATTTAATTTATTTATTTTTATTCAATAAATATTTTGAGTTTAAAAGATTGTAGTTGGCCTTTGTCTGCCGTATGCTTAAATATATTTTTATTAAGGTCTGATGACTCTTCTTATCTAAAGCTATTTAATGGATTTACAACAGACTAAGGTTACTTGTTAGTTAAACAACCTTTACTACTATTATATTTGTTAATGCCCACATATCCTTTTCCCTACTCCTATTTTTTAATTACTTACAAAACAGTATTTTAATTTACAACATTCTTAGTCTAAGTTTCAAGCAACGAGCTTTTTATTTTAGGTTTCAACAATCGAACATCACTGCTATTTCGTAAGCTGTATTTATTCTTAGCTTTACTATCATTTTTACATGCTGGTACAACATTCAAACTAACCAACATAAAAGCTCACGTGGACTCATTTTTATGTACATCATAAGTACATTTTGGTATTCTCAACAGACACAATACGCATTTACACAACATAGCCGCAATAAACTAACCGTGGCTCTAACACGCTGCTAAGTTAGCACATCAGTTACAGAATATCAGTTAAACAGCCAGAACCTAGTCATAGTTGAACCGCTGCCTAGTCAGCATATCAGCCATGGAAAATCAGCTGAACAGTTGTCATCTGTCCACAGTTGAACCACTAGTCAGCACATCAGCCATGGAAAATCAGCTGAACAGTCAGCATTTAGTAACAATTAAAGCGTTGCTTAGTTAGCAAATCATTCACGAATTTACCTTTACGCCCTGTTCAATAAAACTAGTGGTAAGCGTCCTGCTGCATCCTGTGGCGCTAACCACTAGTCACAGTTGATCCGCTGTACAATTAGCAATTTATGACGCGTTTAGTATAATTTATTTTTATATCATTTGTAACGTTTGTGTTAAGGACAAAATAAAATATATATTTTAAACCATCAACATAGAAACCATCATTATCATTTCACCTGAATTCAACAACTTTAGATTTTTAGAATACTCTAAGGCCATCTGCACACGGGTCGACTGATTGCAAACTAACGGAAACGGAAAACGTGCCATGTCGAGCCGTGTTTCGTGAATCTATAGAATTTTTAACAACACTTTAGATTATAGGGGATTTTATTGTGTCGTATTGTGAGATATTTGTATGTATATATGTATTTCCTATATATATATATATATATATATATATATATATATATATATATATATATATATATATATATATATATATACATATATATATATATATTATCTTCCTATATCATATATTCTCATAATGTTCACCATCAATAACATGCAACGTAATAGCCCTGTGACCAAGAGTGCTTCTACGTTCTCTTACTCGTATACACGTGCGTTCTCTCACTAACAACATAGTTGCATTCTCATTCGGTTCGGCAGATTCGGGGTTTGCGTTTGCATCCAGTCGACCCATGTGACGGCCTAACAATACATCAATAAAATTATATTTACCAGAAATATTTGACTCCAAAATCTTCTAAAGATGAGAAGTTTGTTTTTGAGTAACAGAAGTTTAAATATCTTCCATTGTGAAACGTCAGTAAGTTTTGCTTTCCCTAAAATAATATACTGTTATGAAAATTTCGTAATTACAAGATTAATTTTTTAAATACAACTTATAACGGATAAAAATATTATGGTACCTGCCTTTTTTTTAGACATTTTCTGGTACAACATCTAAAACAATCTACGCATTTCTAATCAATTGCAAATATTATAAAAAAGGTTAATTAATGAAATATAATGGATGTATGTAATGATAAATAATATTCGCAATAAAGTTCGCACCGACTGAGAAAATAAATTTTGTGTACCCACAAAATATTATCGTATACTTTTTGAACGAATCTCTTATTTCTCATCTCATAATTTTTATCGATTGACTTAAAAGTCTCTTTTGTAACCGAAATTACACAACTTGCTTAAACTAAAAGGAATACTTTCGCCATTTCGCTTTCTTTCACTGACTTCCTTTGTACTTTGTCCGTCTGTTCACCTAGATATGCAATAAACATCATAAATTTTCTTTTCAAAATACGAGATCAACTTTTCGAGGAAAGCTGTGGTTATAATATTCTCGTCGCGATATATAAAATCGCCTTGCAGAAAGTCGTATTATATTTGGTTTATTATATGAACATCGTCATTAAATATTTACCGGTTTCTCTTATGGCCAGCATCTTTTCTAACTCTGCTGCAGTGAGTGACTTTTTCTGTACTGTACTCTTCAATCTATAAGCAGAAAATTATGGAAGGATAAAACATAATAAGGTTTATTATTATTGTTCTAACTTTTTAACCTTAGGTAATAATTCTTACGTATTGTAAACTCTTTCCAGAGATGTTTCAGTTATCTGCATATCCTTTATTCCTAAATTTATTTTCTGACTTTCAAATACATTAAAGAAATCTGAAAAGTACTTGACATTGTCTACTGGAATCACGTAATGTGCTTCATTTCTCAAGTTAACCTAAGAAAAAATAATCCAAAATTAAGACATACATACTTAAGGTACACATAGCCCACTGCAATTATTATTTGACTTCATATTAACTTTTTGGAATTCTTAACTTGTATATTACTTCTTTTTTATTCAAACTTTCTAAAATAAGTAAAGAAAAGTTCCTACCGGAACATTTTTTGACAAAACTTTCATCATAACTACAAATATTTTACAACAAAAACAGAAGAACAAAATTTACTACAAAATATAATCTATGAACTTCTTTTGCAAGCAATGGTATTCACGAAAATTTGATATGTAAAACGTTAACTTTGGCCTATAATGCTTGAACCAAAAAAATTACTATACAAAGGCATGTAGAACTGTAATAACCAATTAAACTGAGGAAATATACGTTATACACTCGGTCTATTTTTTTACATAACTTTTATATACTACTATACGCAGTGAAAGCGAGCGGTCGTGTTTTTGTTTTGTGAAGTATAATTAACTTAATAAAATTATTTATTTAAATATATATTAACCAAATTTATTGGTAAATTAAAAAAAAAAAAACAACAAATACTATGTTAAGTGCTTATATATTTTTTCTAAAAATATGATATTTGTTACAGTGAATTTAACAAATAGTGACACAAAAAGCTAAGGGCGATATGACCGCGTGGAAAACCGGTCACATTGGTCAACGTAGTATTTACTACAAAAAGAAAATGGATTTAAAAGGATAAGAAAAATTAACATTTATCAACAGCGGATAGCTAACTGATAAAGAGGAAATTTCGCTACCAAAACCAGAAAAATGGATGTAGCACCACGCCCCTTCCAAAGAGAAGGCACTCTGCACATTTAACAGCAAAACAGCAATGTAAGTATTGAAGAATACTACACCGAAAGAGTTGGCCAAGGGAACAATGGTGTCGCGGGAATAAGAAGAATGGAAGGTACAAAACAAAAACTAGAGAAAACGGACAAGTACCCCATCCATTTCCTTACTACAGGACAACAATAATTAAAATGGACTCTCACTAGAAAAGGAATTCCTAAACCCCCAAAAATTATAATTGTAAATAACGTAGGGAACTCTGAAAATCTGAGAAAATTCTTGAAAGAACAAAACGTTGAGCCAAATGTTACAGTTGTAAGAGACGACAGCATGAAAATAAACGTTGGAAATGGAACTTAGTATAGAGCAGCAACGTTAGCATTGAAGCATACAAAAGCAAGTTGGTACACTTTTAAGAACAAGACGATAGATCAATAAGGGTTATGAAAAAAAAGTCTTCAATTCTGGAGGCTCTAACCTGGAAGATATAAAACAAAACAAATTGTGGTGATGTCGGCGACAAATATCTGAACCAGCAGAGTCAAATTACCATTATCTATGTTTATGATAACATTTTACAAAGAAGAAGACATTAAATGTTTTTACTATATAAAGAAAATTGCCAGAATGGAGGTTTTCATAGAAGCTGACGGAAAGCAAAATCTCATACCGATGCAAGAGATGTCAAGAATTTGGACGCACCAACAGAAACTGTAACAGATCTCTACGATATGTTAAATGCATAAATAAACACTGGAGCAAGGAATGCAATAAACAGGACAGAAATTTTAAATAAAAACGCAAAAAATAAACAGGAAATAAAAGACAGAACATAAAAAAAAAACTTAACCGAGAGATAGCCAGACACAAAGGTCAGTCAGTACAACAGTAACAGCAAAACATATGCGCAGGCTACTGGACCGACAAGAACAACAGAAAGACAACAGAGGCTGAAAACAATCAGTGGAATCAGTGAAGTGCTATAGAAATGTATTATATAAATGGAAAACATAAACTACTGTGAACGTATCGGGTATGGTAGAGAAAAAATTCAAGCGACGTTAGTAACAGTTAAAACAAGAACGAAACACACGTACATAACTAATGATATCTACAGATTAAAATACGTATCGAAACGATGAAAAATAGCAGAAGTTGAAATCATACCAAAACCAGGATATCTACAGATTAAAATACGTATCAAAACGATAAAAAATAGCAGAAGTTGAAATCATACCAAAAATAGGATATCTATAGATTAAAATACGTATCAAAACGATGAAAAATAGCAGAAGTTGAAATCATACCAAAACCAGGATATCTACAGATTAAAATACGTATTAAAACGATGAAAAATAGCAGAAGTTGAAATCATACCAAAACCTGGAAAGCCGCCTAACGAAATAACGTCAGTGAGACCACACCACTTCTGCCAGTGATGTCAAAACTGTTTAAGAAACAACTTTTAAAAAGAATAAACCATTAAATATAGGAGATATTCTTATTCCCAACCATCAGTTTGGGTTTAGAAGTAACCAGTGAACGATAGAATAGGTTCACAGAACAACAGACATAATAAAAGAATCAGACGTAGATGTATTTTTAGATGTAGCTAAAGCTTTTAATAAATAATGGCATTAAGGACTTGGTTACAAATTGAGAAAACTACTACCAAAAGCATACAGTCAGATACTGATCTCATGTATATCTGAACGACAATTCTGAGTGATACAGCGAAACAAACACTCTTAAGAAATAATTATTCGGGCAGGTGTTCCACTAGGAAGTGGGTTCAAACCAATTCTATTTCTGCTTTACAGCTATGACATACTTACTACTGAAGAATCAACTATTGCTACATTTGCAGATAATACCACAATGTTACCTGTGAGTGATACTGTAAAGACATCGACGACTGCAGAGGCCATTAAACAAAATTCGCAGCTGGTCTCAATTATGGAGAATAGCACTAAATGAAAACAATTCAAATCACATCAACTTTACTAACAAAAAAGTAACCTACCAGTTAATCTAAATCGAAAAATAATGGCGAACGCTGGCAAAGCATCTAAACCTGACATCAGATGCAAAATTAAGGTGGAAAACTCATATTAGGAAGGGCCCGACATTAAATATAGGAAAATGTACTGGATGATGGGTAGGAAATCTCAGTTATCCATATACAGTAAACTGTTTTTATATAGACAAATGAAATCCCACTATGGGGACGCTCAAACAAAACTAACAGAAGAATTATACAATGTTTTCCAAATAAAGTACCAAGAGCTATAGTAAACGCATATTCGGTATATTCAAAATAGCGACGTTCACCGGAATCTCCAGATAGTGACGAAGGAATAAAAATTTGAGCTTCCAAGTATCATGGTAGACTGCACTGTCTTCCGAATGACGAGGTACTTCAACTCTTGGACAACCAAGCGTTAACTTGAAGACTTAAGAGGAAAAACCTATCAAACTACAATAGCAATTATAAAAAATAGTTACTTATAAAAATAAAAATTTATATCGTATGTTATGTATATGTAGTGGTTATGAAAAATTGCTAGTTGGTCATTAAACCAATTGTAGTTACGTAAATAAATAAAAAAAACAAAAATAACGCTTTTAGCTATAAAACCAATAAACACGAAAATACTGACACAAAATCTGTAATCTAGTTCTTCTTAATCTTGTAAAAGAAATGAAGCAGACATACTTGGCATAATTATTTTAGAACTTTTGAAATGATTATTGAAAAAAACATGCTATTCCAATAAGCTATTATTTCCGCCACTTGCGCTAGTGTAACAAACATGCTACATTATGTTGTACATGTAAAATGAGCACCTGTAGCAACGAGTTCGGCAAATATCTATTTATTAGTTGACTTATAACGCTGTCTTGGTAGTCAGCTTCTTTTTGTACACGCAGCGTGTAACCCGTTTTGTACTTTGATTTAATAAACACCGGCGTTCCGTAGCATCTCAGATATCCTTTTTCAAAAATTGCAATGCGATCAGCTGAAACAAATATTATACAGAGATTTATATATATATACAATTTATTTCTCATTTCAAGAATACCAATTTAGTTTGTTTTATTTTTCGTATTAATAAGTGGAGTTACGTAGTATTTTTTTTTTGTGTTGTGCCCTTTTTTTGTGTGCAATTGATGGTAAGGTGAGCCCTGGAGGAGGCCACTATGGTTATCGTCCACATAACAATACAGTAGCTATGGATGTTGACAGTGTTACAGTAAAAGTGAACAAATATATTAGCAACAATATATGTAGCACCTATAAGGTCAGGATAGTATCACAACAAGGACAGCAAAATTTCTTTAGCTCACTAAAGCTAGCAGAAATAATATGCACAATTACAGAAATAAAAAAATTGGAAAAAATAGGGCCATTTTACAATGTTTAACAGCAGAAATCGCAAATAAGATTGTAACTGATCCGTTTTGCAAAGAATAATAAATTTGAAGCATATGTACCCTACTCCTGGATCACAAAAAGGGCAATTATAAAACAGGCTGACTTAGATTACACCGAAGAAACTTTAATAAATAACATCGAATGTAATAATTTTAAAATTACTAAACTTCAAAGACTTAGCAGGAAAATAATTACTGATAATGGTATTAAGTACGAACCATCGACAACTCTAAAATTGGTTTTCGAAGGTATAAATTTACCTGAATATGTTTATTTATGGAGAGTATGCCGAGCTGTTCAACCATACATCCAACCAACTGTACTGTTGTAAGTACGCACAATGTCGTACTTATCTTTTTATTTCTAATATAAATGTTATTTATTATATAAGAATTGTATTATGTTAGCTTTAATTTTAATATTAAAATTGTAACAAATTATTATTTAAATTAAGCGCTTGTAAATATTGACGCTGGTCTGTGGACATTTTGTATTGTTTTAATCCTAGGTAACACTGAAGTGGTGTTATATGATGGTATTAAAAAAACCAGCGGACCCCAGTACACGAGTGGTCCTGGAGACACAGTACCAGAGTGGTTCTAGATTTTGAAGTATCAACAGGTCTCTGAGTCAGAGGCGGTGTTCAATTGTATTATATATTTTGTTGAACACGTTTTTGCTATTAGTTAAAATATTACACAAGAAATTTATATTAAGTTAAATATTTGGCATCCTTTCTAATTAAGTAAAATACTACTGTAATTAAGTGATTAGATGACTAAATAAAACTAATTGATTACTAATTTTAATAAAAAAGTGTTTTAATTAATAGTATTGAAAGATATTAATCTCTTCGAAAAGGTACGTTGAACGCCGGGTTATTTTGGCCGCTCGAAATAGCTCCTAATTCAACAATACTCTTCGAATAAAAAATCTATTAATCAACTTAAAAAGAGCTAATTCTTATCCTGTAAATATTCTGTAATTATCCGGTGGATAACCGCCAAAGGAAGAATCTACATTCAGAAGCTAGCAACACGGCGTGATGTATTAGCCAAGCTGAGTAATCTCCTTCTAGAACGAGCAATCCAACCAACTATTTTACAACAGTACAATGCTAAAAGTGTCAAAAGTATGGCCATACCTCTACCAAATGCCGTTCCCAAATATCTAAATGTGGAGCCTGTGGAAGTTCCGAACATGCAGTGTCAACATGCACATTCAACTTTAAATCTTAAACAATACAACAGATATGAACTGGTCAGAATTAAGATTGAACATCTCCAAAGCGGATTGGAAACTATATGTAGAAGAAATAACCAATAATAACATTATATTTAATGAAGATGATCACAAAGGTCTGATAACACAATTTATTAGCTCCAAGATATTAGCAGCAGCAAATAACTCAGTTTAAAAAAAAATTGGACCACACAAACCACCCCTACCTTAATGGAATTAGTAGCCTCAACTATTCAAACAAGTACAAACGTCACAAAACTGTAGAACTTTTTGTCGAATTCAAAAGATTAAGAGCAATAGCACAAAAAACCATGAAGCAAGCAAGCAAAGAATCATAGGAACAATTTGTATATTCCATAAATTCACAAACAAGTATAAAAGATGTAAGAAACAAAATAATATCAATAAAAGCAAATCAGCGAAAATTCAATATCTCCGCCTTAAAAATGTCATCAAACATAATTACATCACAACAAGAAATAGTAGATTTATTGGGTAAAATTTTCTATCTTAACTTCAGCACTTCAAAATATTCAACACAATTTCAACAACAAATGGCAGGAGAAACATTTACAGAAACAAACTTATCGTCTGAGAATACTAAAACATATAATACTTTTGATGAATTAGAATCAGTGCTTCATAATTGTAAACTATTTAGTCCATGTCCAGACAACATTCATAACTACTTCATAAAAAATGTACCTACTGACACCAAAAAGCTATCCTAAAATTGTTTATTCATATCTGGATAAATTTATCCAACAGAATGGCAAAAAGCTATTTTATTACCAGTTCTAAAACCCGGAAAAGACGCAACTGATATCAATAGCTACAGACCTATAGATCTCTAATGAACACCTTATGCAAATTAGAAACTAGAAACCAGAAACACAAAGTCTTTTAGAACCTAGACAAAGTGGCTTTCGTAAGCGTCATTCTACACTGAATCAAATAGTTAATCTGGAAACGAAAAAACTCAATAGCTTTGCAAATAACCGGAAAACTGTAGCAATTTTCTTAGACATTAACAAAACTTACGATCGAACATAAAGATACAACATATTAAAAGCACTAGAAATATGAAACATAAAGGGTCATCTAGCCCACTTCGTTAAAAATTTAATGAAAAAAAGAAATTTCAGTGTAAATTTAAACAACAATAAATCTCAAGAATTCATACAAGAAAATGGTATTCCTCAAGTTTCAGTTCTTAATGTAACATTGTTTTTAATTTAAATAAATTATACAATCAATAACATTAAAAATCTCGTGAAAGCAGGCCTTTATGCTGACGGCTTAATTATTTACTGCCGCAACAAAGATATAGAAATAGGTCGAAGAAAACTTCAATCAGCTTTTAACTGCCTAGAAAAATAGTCTAGTAAAACAGGATATACTTTTTCTACCACCAAAATTAAATGCATCCTTTTTAAGAAATCACAGAAGCTTATTTTTCTCACAAGACTGACAATATACAACAAAGAACTAGCATATAAACGCCAAATTTCTTATTTGGGTATGATTTTTGATGAAAAATTATCCTAGGCTAATCACTTAAAAAGTTTAAAAACAAATATATTATTGTCATAAACATTATGGAAGTTATATCATGCAATAAATAAAGAAGTGACCAGAAAACACTAATGCATATTTTTCATACTTTGATCCGCTCTAAAATAGATTACGGTGGAATTATAAATCAAACTGCAAATAAAAACATTCTCAAATTCATTGAAAAGTAATACTAATCCAACCATTTACAGGTCGGCATTAAATAATATTTTGGAAGATTAAAAAGATTCCATTAATATTATACAGATGGTACCAAATTACAGCTATATGCTAAATTATGCTATAAAGAAAGTTTACAAGAAATCACATTAACAAACAACAAAAGGAATGTACTAACTTTATCGGATTCACTGAGTGCCCTATTGGCCGTAAACACTCTTTATACCAACCACCCAATAGTTCAAACCATTCACCGTCTCATTCACAACCTCCATATCAAGCAAATAGAAACACAATTTTTATGGATTCACTCTCATACCGGTATCACACCAAACGAACAAGTTGATAATAATACTAATGAAGCAATCCATTCAGGACGCATTTCAGAAGAAACAACAATAACATGTTTAAACTTAAAGAACAAAATCAAAAATTGAATAAATTGTTCATGGCAAAAAAAATGGAGAGAAGAAAGTTATAACAGATTAAAGGACGTGAAGCCAATAATTTGCAAACAAGATATACCGGACGGAATAAATAGAAGGCTGAAAGTAGTAAAATGAACACTCATGATAGGTCATACAAATAACACTCATAGCTACTTATTCAGAACAGAACCACAACCAATATGTGAACAATGTAACAGACCACTAACGGTAAAGCTTATAATTTTTCAATGCTCAAAATACTCGGCACTCAGACAACAATGTAATATGCCTCAGGAGTATAGCCTGATATATAAAAGAAGAGAAAATTTAAAAAACTTTATTGAGTTTATAAACAAAACAAATTTAATTTCTTTATTAAATATATTTATATAAGTTGTAAATTATGAATTATGAATTACGAATTATGTATTATGTAATTGTGTGTAATTATGTAAGTGCTAATAACTTGTAAAAGTTGATGCACTAAAAATAAATATTAAAAAAATATATATATTATACAATACCTAATATTGGAGAAAATGAAGAGAGTGGGGAGGAGCAAGAGTAAAAAATACTAAAAATGGACGAAGTTGAAGGAGAATAGAAGAGGTTGGACAGAGGTGAAGTAAAGGAGGTAGAAGTACAGCAGCAGGAAAAGGAGAAACAAATTAAGTAATCCAAATATTTTAAGATCTGCTCAAAATGATATCCGAAAAGAAGGTATCAGCATACCTTAAGGAAATTAACAAAATATACAAGAACAATCGCGATTTTCAGAATAACCAATGAGAAAAGAGAAGAATATACTGAAAAGAAGGGGAGGTCTGCAGACTGTGTAAAAAAGCACAGGAAAGCTTTGAAGAAATAAAAAGGGAATGAAAGCGAAATATAGAAAATAGAAGGTAGATAAAGAAAATGCTAACAGATTGCAGAGAGGGAGCGCCATGAGCAAAAGAAGCGGGGGTATAGAACCGCACAAAAAGGTTTTCGAGAAATGAATAAATACCTTACTTTTTGTTTTTATATTTCAAGTATAAATTAAATGCAAATGTAGAATTTAATGTAGAAGAATGAAACGCTTCACAGCAAAGGCTGTGAATAAATACAGAAATATTACTATACAATACTTTATTTTCCTAATGCTATAACTTATAATTAATAAATAGCTTATATCTAATATAATAAACTTAAATTAAGTAAAGTACTACTATCTGGTGATAATACTCGTTCATTCAAACTAATTTAAATGGATTTGTTCTCTTCTACCCCAATCATTCAAGACGAAAAAAGTGGTAAATCTCGAAATGAGAGATAATAAGCTAAAAATTTGTATAAATCTTTGTTTTGATATTTATAAGTCCGCTCAAATGTTTAAAAGTACTCGTATATCGTGCTAATGACATTTAGGGTCATTAAGTAGAGTTGCAAATCATAGAATTTTCAACAACTTAAAACAGGGTTCAGTACACATCCTTGTGGAACGCCTGCAGCTATATTCTTTACCCATATAATACTTTACCAAAACATTTAAAATTTGCTTAATTCAGTCTTCTTGCAATCTTGCATTATTAGTTATTTGCACAACTTTACTGTAACTTATATGTGACGATGCTACTTGTACAAAAATTGTGTAGTCATAGT
Source organism: Panorpa germanica (assembly GCA_963678705.1). NCBI lineage: Eukaryota > Metazoa > Arthropoda > Insecta > Mecoptera > Panorpidae > Panorpa > Panorpa germanica. The sequence continues at coordinate 2,043,542 of OY783214.1, forward strand.
TTTATTTGGAAGCCAGTCAATCCAACAATCGATAGTACAAAAGACGTTATTATACAAAATAGCTTATTGCGAAATATACTTTGTAGCACATTTGATTTTTATTTTAATTATTATTTTAACAATTAAAATAAAACACCATTTTCTATTAACGTCTATATTCTTCTAGATTTATTTTACAGTTCATCAAATTGTACATATAGGTTAGTATCTTAGCTAACAAATGGTTTTGGTCTTATTTATACAAACTACTAATTTGCTTTCCCATCTGATAGATGTCATTAATTACAGACACTTCATCTTTCCCTTTGTTTTTTAAAATACAATTTTCAAAATATAAAAAATTCTTAAACAATATAACATTGATTTGAAACTTAAATTAACATAATAAGCATACTCTTTTCTTTTCTCAAATTCTTTCAATTTACACCATTGAACGTTACATCTTTTAAGTAGTGACTGATGTGTCTTATTGCAATTTAAAAATAACAAAATTCCAAATAGTCTTCAAAATATCATATAGCATCACAGAAATAAAATTATAAAATAAAATAACTCCGTTTGCAATTATAAACTGAAACATTAATATCTTCTAAAATCTTGAAACTTGGCTGGTACCTTTGTCGCTCGTTTTGACTTCCTAGGTATAGTGAATGGGCTTGGGGGCGACCTTTCCAATTGCCTCTTCACTCCTGGCTTGATGTCAAATTCCCTGTTTGTAGCAGCTGTTGACAGTGTAACCAGACCACTTGTTTGAGGGAGCTGGTCGGTGTTTCCTTATCTTGGTGCTCTACTAGTCTACTTCTTGTCGTTCTTATGCGCCTAGATTGTTTCCCAACTTTTATCTTAGTTACTTGCTGTGCTTCTAAAACCGACTCACTAATTGTATATAGCTGCATAAATGCTTTGAAATGTGAAGCATTTCTTGATTTTATGACACCTTCATGATTTTTTGTGGTAATCTGGCTTCCTTTTCTTTCTATTACTTTCGTTTCCTTACTTCTCCAGTTTAAACGTTGTGTAAAAGAAATGTCAAGAATGTCTTAATCTCTCTTCTACCTCTTGATCCATATTTGGCCAATAAACTTTTCCTCTAAGTTTCCTTTGCATTTATACGATGCCTGGATGGCCTTCATGACCTAGTTCAAGTGTTCTCATTCTCAATTGATTTGGTATCGTTATTTTGTCATTTCTTATAAGGTGTATAGCACGGCTGAACCTCTTTGTTTATGTGTAGTTTTATTTTTATTCCTTTTGCCTTTTTCATCGTTTTGTCAGAATTGATTCTGTTTATATTTAGTCCAATTTTCAAAACACCTAATTCTTTTGCTGTTTCCTTGTCCAAGATTGCTTCTCCTAGTTCTGCCGTTACATATATTTCTGTTGTTACGACTCTATTTCCTACAATAAAATCAGTTTCAACCTTACCTAAACAACTCCTTTTCAACTTGTGTTGTTTTATTTCTTATTTGTACTTCTTGCTGCTTGAACTTTTTCCATGTCCATTGATCAATTACACAACAATTACTCCAAAAGTCACCTAGCATTTTGATTTTTACACCTCCTACTAAATCATTCAATTTATCATCTTTACTCTCATATTGCGAAATTCCTCTTATTCTGAATAAATTTTCACTGAATTACTCTCTGTTTCATTTCCATTTCCTATTTCATTCTGTACCCATTTTACTCCTTTACTTCTACAAACTTTAGCAAAATGTCCAATTTTTCCACAGTTTACACATTTGACTCCTTTTGCAGTGCATTGAGGGTATCTACTAAAATGTCCCGCTCTACCACATCGATAGCAGCCTTTACTTATTGACACGTATCTGTTCGTCTTATGTCTACCTACGCATGATCCATGACTTTCAAACCGCGTACCTTGTTCAAAATTCGTACGTTTTCCAGAATTTTGCCCTTCTCAATGAACAACTTTATCTTTTTCTCTTGAATAACTCTTTCTTAACCGGTTTATATTCTAGGTTCCTAACTCTTTTTCAAAATGTGCCATTGTCAAGTCTAAACTTTCTAACGTTTTACCAACTTGGTTTACTTCATCTAGTTTTAATTTACCTTTTTGAAGTAACTTTCTTCTTAGCTCGAGTGATTGACAACCTGTTATTATTTGATCTACCAACTGATCATCTAAATTGTTACCAAATTCACATAACTTAACCTAAATTCTTAATCTAGCAATATATTGTTCTAATGTTTCATCAGGTTTTTGTTCCATTTTTCTAAAATCATGTCTTTCATATGTGGTATTAGACTGACCTAAATAATGTTCATCTAGAGCTAAGAACATTAATTCATACCTCAACTTCGGTTTATTTTCCTTAAAAGCAGTTTTTTCATCCGCTGTAGCTGTACTATGTAATTGAGATGGTTCTAATTTTTCATCTGGCTGAGAATAATACACGTCTTGCACTTCCATCCCTGCACAGTGCAAAAAAATATTTTTCATATGTTTAAAATCGGTTACTCCAGCCGCATCAAAGTAATGTTGAAATGCTCTTTTCCATCTCCTCCATTCCTTACCACAATTTGCTTTATAATTAGCTGGCAAAGAGTTGTAAGCCTAACAATTCTAAATGAGACATGTCTTAGCACTTTTAGGTTAAGTTATTTTCTTATTGTATATGCTCACTTTTAGGTTAAGTTATACTCTTATCTCGTTCTAGTTTATCCTCATTTTAGTTCATCCTCGTCGCCATTGTAGCACATTTGACTATTACTTTAATTATTATTTTAACAATTAAAATAAAACACCTTTTTCTATTAACGCACTGTCTTCGTAGAACGTCTATATTGTTCTAGATTTATTTACCAGTTCATCAAATTATACATATAGGTTTGTATCTTAGCTAACAAATAGTTTTGGTCATATTTATACAAACTACTAATTTGCTTTCCCATCTGTTAAATGTCATTAATCACAGACACTACTTACTCGTACTTTATTTATAGTTATTTGACATTGCGGTTTACTTTACAATAGGTCCTTTTTGTTGGGAAATACCAAATTGATTATGTGTGAAATGCCAAAATTAGAAATTACTATACTACTACCGAATTATGAAGTTACAGTTGGATCAGTTATCAGAGCAGAACTGATTATTATATTTAAAAATAGTGTTCTATTTTCTCAAAAGTATTGATAATATACATATTTTGCATTTTGAATTTAAATATTAACATGAAATTTATTTTGTATTTTGTATTTGAAATAAAAAAATGGAGGTGTTTGCATTTTGTATTTAAATAGTTTTGGAAAGCATTTGGGCACATCTCTGCTACGTATTATATATGCTCCACGATTTATGACTAAGGAAGCTATTTACCATGATCTACATATACCCAGGGTCAAAGACGAAAGTACAGCATCAAGTATAGAGACCGACTGGATGGCCATCTAACCACCCTTACGATAATAAGATAAGAAGACAGCGTAGGCTGAAATGAAAACTACCAAACGATTTAGTAAACGACTAAAATATACTAAGTACTAAACTGTTCAAAATATTCACGTGTACATTCTCATGTGCACTTGGAAGGAATAATACCATATAAGGATGTTCATTGCATATATACAATTCACTATTTTATTGTGATGTCATTAAGTCATTAAGTAAATATCCCAAGTGATAGATTGTAAAATTCTGGAAAGCCAATAAAAAAGAGGAACATTTGTTGTTATATTTCACTTATCTGACTCTGTTTTCCAAAAAGCCTGCCCTCTTACATAATGAAAGTAAACCATGTACGATGGTTTAAGGCGCGTTTATGACCTAAGTGAATTACCTTTGTCCCCCGCCCCCATTCTATTTTTTTTAATTTTTTTTTATTTAACGTCGGCCTATTTCCGATGCTGAGTCTTATCACCGACGACCTCCTTCAATGTTGGCAGTATTTATGGTGTCGTGGCCTCATATATGTGGGCTACACCACTGCCTAATAACTGTATGATTATGTATGACCATAATCAATATAAGTTCATAATAACCAAACCCAGAAAATATATATCTGGTCCGGGGATCGAACCCGAAGACACAGCAGTCGGCGTCAAGCATCAATGCTCTCGCCCACTGTGTCGTCCCCCATTCAATGAACGTAAGCTATTTTAAATAGATAACACCAAGTTATAAATGAAACCTAAAACAAAATATATTCTGAGTAGCCTGATAGATCAAGAAGGGAACCAGCAGTATTGACTTAGCTTAAAATAAATCAAATGGAAACACCTTAATTAGTACTTAAGAGTTGCAGTACAATACTTACCCAAATATTCAGCTTCTTCAAGGTTGTCCGTAGCCAAAATTATTGTTCGTGACGACGCCTCTAACTACCAAGTTAATAAAATAAATTAAACAATTTTTCAAAATAATTAGTATTTTAGAAATTGTAATTATCTAGTTTATTGGATCTTTGAGTTACCAAAATTTGATTCCAGATCTCTTGAGTTCCTTCCGAAAAACCAGCTGTTGGCTTAAAATACAGAATCACCCTGTAATTTTGACATAGTATTATTGATTTTTTTAATATTTTACTATATTTGGTATGTATAGTATTATAAATATTATTATTCAATTTGTTGTGACGTAGCCGATTAGAGCACATGCTCAAATAGATTTCATTATTCTTGGTATTTTAGGATCCGTCCGATGCATGCGTTAAAGTCCTGGGATGCTTGCTTAAGAAAATGCATAAGAAGGAGAGATGGTAAGAAAATAAAGTTCTACTTATTACAAGTTATTTAGGAAAATTTAAAAAACACATGAAACAAAAAGTATTGGAGATATCATTTGTATTCTTTTTACTTTACATAGGGGTAACATTTAAAATTTTATTTAATTACTTTTTGAATATGATATCTTGAAGGTGGCCTCTGTTCTAGTCAATACATTTGTGGAGCCGAAATCGGAAGTTTCACTCCACTTTGTGCATGTCTGTGTTTGTGTTTGCAAAAGCAGCATGAGTATTGTTTCTATTGGACGATTGGTGTACACCAAGGATTTGAGATATCGCAAAATTCGCAGGACGCTTAGTCCGGCGAACGTCATGAGGCAAGGTTTTCGTTAAAGACATCACAAATATATTGGACAAAGTGCCATTTTTAAATAGCGTGTATTAAGTTTTTGCAGTACATGGTCGTTACTAAACTAATTGTACAAACATCGTTATTCTCTCCAAGGATTAATGTCGCGTTTCAAATAAGAAAGTTCTTGCAGCCTGTATAATAGTGTTTTATAAAAGTGATTTCTGAAACATTTCATAAAATTATGAATATATAATACGAAGATGATATGGTCCATATAAATAATCTAGTTTTACAAAATCAAAGACTACGACCGTATGTGGTATGCAAGTTATATTTCAGAGAGCCGAAAATAATAACAAATTTCTATTTTGGTAGATTAATTTACTTTATTAATTTTCTTAGTCGTAGTTTAAAAATGTTGTGCTAGTTAATATACCGTTATAGTTGTTTATAGGTTGTAAGTATTTGTTCACATTAGTATTAGAATAAAACATATATTTATAAGCTATGTTTTATTTATCAAATTCAAATTCTAAGTTACACTGGCTTCTTTTTAGTTTTTGTTATTAATAATTCATGTAAGTCATTAATATTATTTGTTAGTTGGTTAATTATTTTAATACACTAATTTATAAATATTTTGTTATTCTTTATTTTACTTGTTTCGTTTGTTTTTTATTTGTTTTTGAATTTTTTTTGTTTTTTGAATTAATACCTTTATTTCTTTCTTTTGCATTTTGTGCTTTTATGTTTTTTTTTTTTACTTTTGTGTCATAAATCTAATTTGTGGCTATGCCAATTGTATGCGACATAAATTAACTGTTACTGAAACAAAATAACACATACAGCTATTGTGGTGTTATTCTAGAAATTATCTAGAATTGTATGTAACAAATGTATTTAAATTCGCTTTTTTGTTTAGGTAATCATTCTTGAACAAGGTCGTTATGGTCACGAGGGAATGTTTCTATTTCTCATAAGCACTGCCTTAGAAATAAACTTGTCATAAAATTTATACTACAAATAGGGCACGTCCGGACAGGCTTATTATAAGTTTATACCTGGTATAAATTTTATAACAGGTTTATTTGTAAAGCGATTACATTTTAATTTTATAGTTATTTTTAATGGTCCTATTTTATTTATGTTGAAATGTGTTGAAAGTTATTTGTGTCAACATAATTTTGGAGTTACTTGATATTTCAATTTATTATTTATAATAGATTTAAATAATGAGTTCATTTGGATAAAATTGTGCTTTTATATTAAGTAAATATAACAAAAATATAGGTATTACGTAAAAGTATGTTACCTTGCACATAGTGTGTTTTATGAGAACAAAATACAATCCCGGGATTATAGCCTGTATTCTGGTTTTGAAAATTCTAAGATGTAAAACTCCTAATTAACAAGAAGTGTTTCTACCAGTCAATTAAAATAACGTCCAGGTACTTAAATCAAATGAAGTAAAATTTTTGTGAATATACCTAGATAGGCGTCTTACACATATATTTATGAAACATAAGGCCTTAGGGCTACAAATTTGTAAGCTTAACATTCTCATTTATGGATAGAAAACAAATTTATAATATATAAATGTATACTTAAACAAGTATTAGCTTATGGGTTACAATTATGGGGAACATGAGCTAGCTCAAACGTTCAGATCTTGCAAAGATTCCAATCAAAAAACATTACGCATTATGCGCCATGGTATATTACAAATGAAAGACTGCACCACGATCTTGTAATATATACAGTGAGACAAGAAATAACTACTCGAACGGTTAAATGCAAAGACCGAGTTGTGAACCATCCAAATATATTGGTCACCAACTTAATGGGAGACAGGACTACCTTTAGCAGACTGAAGAGGAGAGCGCCTGAAGAATTAATAAAATAAATACGAATTATAGCATATTATAAAATATTTACTCATAGCAACATCCTGCAGTCGCATAGTAAAATAAATAAAAACAGTCACAAGATGCTTATAAAGAAAGGTACAAAATGTAATAAATAATGATATAAATGTGGGATTATTTTTTAAGATTAGTTTTAAGTGTAAATATAATTAGTTTTAAGAAATAGAAATATAAAGTAACCTGTAAATTAGGTTAAGAACTTGAATAATATTAGGGTAATATTATAATGTACTCTCGACACCAGATGCTTGCCATAACATCTGAAGAGGTGTGTGAACCCCGAAACTATCAAACACAGACACTCGCTATAGTGTATGCTGACGAGTCATTACGGGCACATGTCGGCACAAGCAACAGTCGTGTTCAGAGTTAGTTAAAAATGGCGACAGAATGTACATAGGTTGTGCGATGTTGTTATTTGTTAGTTTAAATATTATTAACGGGTGTTAATATAATTTAATAAGTGTAACATTGTTATTAGTTGTAACATATGTTAGAGCTATGCAGCAAATGTAATGTTAAATACTAGGTTGTATTATCATTATAAAATCATTGTGTTGATAACTATGAACAATTGAAATTGCGTATTACGTGTTAACACGCAAAACACTGTGAAGAGACATTATAATCTAAGTATTGTATTTTAATCAAGTGTATTTTCTTAGTGAAGTTAATTACGATTAATTCGCTTTATTCAGATGTAATTGTATAATTTTGTGTAAATATTAAATGAACTATCAATATTCAAATCATGTGTTTGCTCGTATAAAAGAAACTATATTGTTATGTTATACTGCAAATTGATCGTCTCAACGGATAGTTGTAGAAATTACCTACAAATTGGTGGCTCATTTGGGATTGAATAGTTCTATGCTGCAAATTAGGATCTCAACAGGTGGTTGTATATTCTAACCTGCAAAGTGGAGTCTAAACCGGGATGGTATTAGATTCAAAAACTACTAATGTAGATATAAAAGTCTATAAATTGGGGGCTCTCAACCGGGATAAGGGCGAAATCAAAAATATTCAGTTAAGATTATTTTTAACCTTAGAACCAGACTTATTGATCAACCGGGATAAGGGCGAAATCAAAAATATTCAGTTAAGATTATTTTTAACCTTAGAACCAGACTTATTGATCAACGGGATAAGGGCGAAACCAAAAATATTCAGTTAAGATTATTTTTAACCTTAGAATCAGAACAGTTGACCAGCGGAATCAAGAGGAAAACTTAGTGTACAGTTTGCTCATTAAAGTAATTGTACAGTAGTGAAAATTATAACAATGACACAAGAATTAGACAATTTGTCAGTGGCAGAGTTACGACAGGAACTTAATTTTGTTGGACTTAGTCAGCGTGGGAATCGTGCTGAATTATTGTCAAGAATGAACTCGTTTAATAGCCGAGTCGGTGAACAGAATAATAGGTCTGTAAACAATAAAACAGTCAATAAAACTAATTATACATTTTTAGATTTAGAATTGGCTTTACCTAAATATGATGGGCTTAAAAATGTTAGATTATGGGTTAAACAATTTGATGATTTCTGTGACCAGGCAGAAATAGATACAAAATACAGATATTTGTATGCCAGGAGATTGTTGACTGATACAGCAAAACAATTTGTTAATTTCGAAACCAGGATAATAAAGTGGGATACATTTAAATCGTATTTGATTGAAGAATTTGATACGAGTTTAAATAGCGCACAGGTTCACAAAATGCTTGAAGAAAGGGTGAAGAAAACAGGTGAAAGTATTCGTCAATATGTGTATGATATTTTAGATATAGCTCGACAAGCAGACGTCGAAGAAGCAGCTATTATGGATTATATCATAGCAGGCATTCGCGACAGTGCAGCTAACAAAGTAATACTTTATGGAGCTGAGAATATTGGACAACTTAGACGTAAGCTGGAACAATATGAAAAAATAAAAATGGATACCCAGGACTATGATAGGAGATCTAGGCCAGGTACCAAAACTAAAGTTGGGACAACAGGTGAGAAGATTAAATGTTTTAATTGTGGTTCGTTATCACACTCATCTAAAGTGTGTCCTGATAAAGACAAGGGTTATAAATGTTTTAATTGTGGTAATTATGGACATGTTAGTCGAAACTGTAATACTAAAATAAAAACTGTTAAAGCGGAGCATAATGTTATGAAAGTAGAAATGATAAAATCAATTTGTGTTAATAACAGGAGTAATGTAAATGCTTTAATAGATACTGGTAGTGATTTATCAGCAGTGCGCGAAGATTATTTTAAAACATTAAAGAATGTTAAATTAAATGACTCTGAAATAACAATACGTTGTTTGTCAAACTCTAGAGTAAATTCTTTAGGTAGAATTAAATTGGACATTGAAATTGATTCAGAACATTACGTAGGTTATTTTGAAGTGTTACCATCTCATGCAATGCATATGAACATGGTGTTAGGATTAGACATTATAGCTAAAGCTAAAGTAGTTATTGATAAAACAGGTGTTAAATTTCATAAACTTTATAACGATAAAGATGAAAATGAAAGTGAGGTTAAACAATTAATGACAATGAAAATAGACTATGGTGATAAAGAAAGTGATCTAAACTTATCTCACATAAGCGATAAAATTGTTGTTAATAAAACACCTGAGTCAGTGGACAATGACAAACGAAAAGAGTTACGCAATTCTGAAAGTGAAAAGACAATTACATTGAAAATTGATACTGCTATATTTTCTAGACCGCTTAGACTACCACCTGCAGATCGACTAGTTGTTGGAGAGCAGCTGGGTGAAGGGTTAGAAAAGGATGTCATACAGGCAGCCCAGGAAATGAACGACCTAGGTTGTGCAATGAAACAAGGCAATGTTCGTCTATCTAAGGATAAGGTAAAAGCAGCTAAGCATTTTCCGAAGCCGAAGAAGACGCAACAAGCAAAGAATTATACAAGGAAATGTATAACAGAAAATGAATTGAAGATTGGAGTTAAAATGAAAACCAAACAAGACACTGTTCGTTCCTCGAAGGATAAGGACAAAGCCGTTAAGCATTTTCCGAAGCCGAAGAAGACGATACAAGCAGAAGAAATACAAAATGAGTTTGTAGAAAAACGCAAGAAGCTGAGAGAAGAGGATAAAGGAATTATTCTAAAAATTCAGCAGGAAAACAGGACTAGCTACAATAGAAAATGTAAAGCACCAAGAAAGTATACACTGAACAGTTTGGTGGCCATACAACGAACACAATTTGCAACGGGAGCTAAAGTTAAAGCTAAATTTTTGGGACCATACAAAATAACGAGAATTAAAGGAAATGATCGTTATGACGTGGAGAAAGCAGAAGAGTGTGAAGGACCAATAAGGACTTCTACATCAGCAGACATGATGAAACCATGGGCAGGATGATTATAGCAACTGAGGATAGTTACTAGTCAGCAGAGGCCGAGATGTGGGATTATTTTTTAAGATTAGTTTTAAGTGTAAATATAATTAGTTTTAAGAAATAGAAATATAAAGTAACCTGTAAATTAGGTTAAGAACTTGAATAATATTAAGGTAATATTATAATGTACTCTCGACACCAGATGCTTGCCATAACATCTGAAGAGGTGTGTGAACCCCGAAACTCTCAAACACAGACACTCGCTATAGTGTATGCTGACGAGTCATTACAGGCACATGTCGGCACAAGCAACAGTCGTAGTCAGAGTTAGTTAAAAATGGCGACAGAATGTACATAGGTTGTGCGATGTTGTTATTTGTTAGTTTATATATTATTAACGGGTGTTAATATAATTTAATAAGTGTAACATTGTTATTAGTTGTAACATATGTTAGAGCTATGCAGCAAATGTAATGTTAAATACTTGGTTGTATTATCATTATAAAATCATTGTGTTGATAACTATGAACAATTGAAATTGCGTATTACGTGTTAACACGCAAAACACTGTGAAGAGACATTATAATCTAAGTATTGTATTTTAATCAAGTGTATTTTCTTAGTGAAGTTAATTACGATTAATTCGCTTTATTCAGATGTAATTGTATAATTTTGTGTAAATATTAAATGAACTATCAATATTCAAATCATGTGTTTGCTCGTATAAAAGAAACTATATTGTTATGTTATACTGCAAATTGATCGTCTCAACGGATAGTTGTAGAAATTACCTACAAATTGGTGGCTCATTTGGGATTGAATAGTTCTATGCTGCAAATTAGGATCTCAACAGGTGGTTGTATATTCTAACCTGCAAAGTGGAGTCTAAACCGGGATGGTATTAGATTCAAAAACTACTAATGTAGATATAAAAACCTACATGAATTACATATATAATATAACTAACGAAATATGTTATATTAAGAGAAACTCTAGAATCATTGCATAGATTATTAGGGCAATATATAAAAGTTTTGTTGGGGATAATAAGAAAACAGCATACATAAGTGCAGCAGAAATGATTTAGAAGATTGAGGAAGTGTGGTATGTGGGTGAAATAGACCAGGTAAGTGAGGAACTTGAATGATCGTGAGATTTTCGAAAGAAAATAAAGATAGTAGAATGTAGGGACTGTTGTTGCAGATAGGAAAGGAAAAATGGAGGAGTGAACGAAGCAAATGGATGGCGAAAGATTAAAGGAGAAACAGGAATATTAAAAAGAAGGAGAAAATTTGAAGTGTAAAGAAATATAATATTGTAAAAAGATTATTAGGCCGTTAGTCGTATACGATGGAGAAACACCTTACATTACAAAATTTAGATACTTACTTTGAATCTCCAGCACGGGATAACGCAATGTCGAAATTTTTTTTATCCATGGTGTTAAGGCTCTCAAAGTAGTCGTTACGTTTCTTCTTCAATTCATAAAGATTAAGAAGCTGCGTGGCTGAATCCTCTGCATCTTTATACGTCTTTCCCTTTAACTTGGATAAACGTATTTCAATTAAAATAAATATTTTTACATAGTGATTATATTTTTCTTTTTTATTTTATTTTGACGTAAGCTTATTCGGCATACTCGCATAATATTGGGAAATAATTATGAAATAAATATAATTCGTTTAAGAAATAATTATTATCAAGAACCATGTATAAATAGGTTAAGAACATTGCTAATATTAGGCGATATTTGAATGAAATAAGCGCTGCTTTGTATATGAATTGTGAACGCAGCTAAGCCGTTCGCTCTCTCATACCTCGGTGCACGAGTAAAAGAACTGATTTCCAAGCAGTTCACTAAGCGGTATATGCATATGGACACGCGGCAATCACTTATATAGTACAGTTCACAGAGCTATATGCCGTCATTTTACATTCAGGAAAATGTTATTAACTAGTTGTTAAAATCATGGTGAATTGTAAATTCAGTTTAACTTTATTATTAGGTGTAATATTGTTATTGTTATCGCCGTATATAGTAATAGTTTTGCAAACAAATGTAATGTTAATATCTAGTTGTTTTATCATTGTGATTTGTAAAATCGGGTACTATTACAACTACGCATATTGTTGTGATATGCAAGCGTTTGTCATATGGTTTACAAACAAATGTAATGTTATTTAACTAAGTGTTAATATCAATGTGAATCATTTTTGACATATTAATGTAAATGTAATTGTTTTTTGTGAAATAATTAAATGAAGTACAATTAATTAAGGAGTTATATGTTAACCTATCCTTAATAAGAACTATATCGTATATGTGGGCTCAACTCAGGATTTATTTAACAACAAACTGCTATTAAACCACAGCAGGCAAATCTAACTCATACTCACCAAAGTGTAAGTGAGACCCACATGCATGTAATTTACAAAATATGTTATATTTCCACATAGCAACGGATCTACGATTTTTTCGAACTAGGCCAGAACTTTACATTGGCACCCCCCTCTTCCTCTACATTTCCCAAAAAAAAAATTATTTTTTTAACTAAATGTGTTCTTAGTGCCTTTCGGAATTTGGCGCCCTTATGAAGTATTACGCGCCCGGATCAAATACACCTGTTTTCTCACTTTAGATCCACCTTTGTTTCCCTATTCTTATTATCTTATCGATTAACTTAAAAGTTTGACACAAAGTTGCATTCGAATAAGCGCGTGTTTTTAAAGTAAAATGAAATTTTGACACAACGTTGTTGAATTCCAATTTGCGCGAGATTTTAAAAATTAAATTTATTTCTATCGGTCTTTCCAGTTAACGTAATCCATATGTGTTTGTACGTGTCTTTTATTTACTTTCCCGTTCATTTCATATCACACTCAGCCAGCAAAGCGTGGCTGGGTTTAGCTAGTTATATATAAAACAATGTCCCACTGGCCGAGTAAATTTTTATTAAATATGCGAAAAGAAAATATATTTCTTTAGTTAGTACAAACAGTTGATATCTGGAGTTGACAGAACTCACTGTGCATATTGTTAAGTTATTAAAAACCAGATAAAAAGGAATAGACAATTTAAATAATAAACTTAAAATGTAATTTTTTTGATTTCAGGTAAGATAATATGATTTAAGTTAAATAGTTTAAATATTACAATGTGTATGTAAAATACTACTATAACAGTCTGACTCTAGACCAACACATAAGTTTGATTGCATAAATTGCATCTTGATTGGTCGCTTGAAATGTCGGCCAGCAAGAAGAAGTTGAGTTTTGGCAAGAGATGGAAGTCTAAGAAATCTAAATATGGGTAATAGGGTAGATGCTCTAGAACTTTATAGTGTAAAACTTTTAATTTTTATATCGACAAGTAACTTTTGTGAATAGAAAGCCACTTTAGTAAAGTAATAGTGCTTAGAATCAAAGCATACAAAGAGAGAATATCTAAACATCCAAACAATTTGGCCAGCTGTCTAATGTCAAATAATTTTGTAGTACGCAGACTAAAGAAGGAAGTACCTCAGGAAGTAAATTTTGTTTTCTTCTGAGAGCCAAGTATGTTTCCATGATTTTTTGCATCCACCTTTGTAGAGATTATAAAGACGATTCTATCTGCAATCAATAGCCTCAAAGGTGACGGTCAAAATCAACGCAATTTCAAGCAATGGTTAATAAAATAACGGATAAAAGTACCCTAGGTGGCAGACTAGGATTGACCCTGGAAAATTCACCCTCTTTGGTGGTCGGCCTCACGGTTTCTGGGGGCGGCTAACCATTCTGTGCTTGAGATAAAGTAAATACCATTTCAACTAAATTAACACTGAAAAATAAAAATAACGGAATATGTAAAAGATAAGTGGTCTCTTGACTTCTCTAAGAACAGACAACGTTTAATGTCATTTAGCGGCATTGGCATGACAGGAGATGGTGAGTCTAGTAATACCATATATTACCCAAATAGTACAAGAGAGGAAGTTAGGACTAATCCTCCGTAAGTCATGACAATAGTTGGACTAATGTAACCAGCAAGAAAAGGCACGTAATAGCCCAGAGATGCCATTAAGAAATTTAATGCAAGCGAAGCTCAATAGATACTGGCTGAGTGCTCCAGTGCAAACGGAAAATAGATTTTCTGCTCTCGATAATGAAAATATAAACAGACGAACAGAATAAACAAGAATCCAAACCTGTCAAATTCTCGCTAATTTATGTTGATAGAGTAAGCAACATGCAACTCCTAACCAAACTGCTTAATGACATCACTGAAATCTAATATGAAATTAAAATCCTGCGAGCTGAGGAAGTTAAAATCCTATCAAAAACCACTGAAGCTTACACCACTATAATTAAGGAGCTTCAAGAAAGAAGCACAGTGTTCTGTACATATTACCTTCAACAAGATAGAAGTTTTAAAGTGGTTTTAAAAAACATGCACCCCACAACAGATATTAAAGAATTGAAGACCGCAATAGAGGAACTGGAACACCAGGTAGGTAATATCTGAAATATTAAGGATAGGATAGACAAAAAACCATTGCCACTATCTTTTATAGATCTCAAGCCAATATCTTATAATAAACAAATATATAATCCAAAGCACATTTTTAACTGCCGAAGAACCTTCAAAGCACTGAATGGAATGTGCCGCAAGTCATAACGATTCTCAAACCGAATAAAATTGCAGAAGAAACGAAATAATATATCAATCTTCTTCCGATAACCGCAAAAATATTCAAATATTGCTTTGATTCCGGATGCTTCCGGAAAACAACATAATTCGAGATAACCAATTTGGCTTCAGGTATAAACATGAAACTATTGAGCAGGTTCACAGGATAGTCAATAGAATTCATCAGACTTTTGATAGGAAGGAGTTTTACTCAGCAGTATTCTTAGATAATTTACAGGCATTTGCCCGTGTGTGGCATGAAGGAGTTCTTTGTAAAATTTAACAATTTAATTATATACAATTAATAAACAATTAATTATGACGAGAACCTTGCTGACGATACGACAATGTTGGCATCGCATAATAATTTAGCTAATGCCTCGGCTATACTATAGGAAAATTTAGACAAACTTCCTTAATGGATGAAGGACTGGGGAATCAAGGTTTGCTAATCAAAATCAATACATGTCACGTTTACAACAGGGAAACTGCACTGCAGTTTGCAGGCTGACCATGTGAGGTACATGGAAATACACTTAGACAGAAGGCCTACTTAATAGACGCACATATTTACAAAAAGAAAGCAAGTAGGCTAGCTGGGGAAGATGTACTGGGTGATAGGACGTAAGTCACAACTGAGAACTGAAAATAAACTCCTCATATGGTATTTACCTATAGGGTACTAAAATATAATAGGATTTAATATTTAAAAATACAAAGATTCCAATCTGAAATGCTAAGGATTTTCACGAATGTACTATGGTTTGTAAGTCAAAACATAATACATTGGGATTAAGATATACCGACAATTAATGAATCCAAGTGCTTAGAATCAAAACGTACAAAGAGAAAATACTTGAACATCCAAACAATTTGGCGAGCTGTCTAATGCCCAATAATTTCGTAGTACGCAGACTAAATAAGGAAGTACCTCAGGACCTATTAACCAACTAATCAAAATTTAGGATCAAATGAAATTGAGGAATGAGTTGTGGGAAACATCCCACACAAGGCATTTTATTATCTTTACATCTTTACACACTGTATGTCATTTAAGCAGGACAGATTGTAATAATCTATAATAATCAAATAAAGAAAATTAATAAATTGAAGAACAATCTTGAATATGATAAAACAAAAACTGGAAAATCAAATTAAATGTTGCAGCGAACCGTAAGAGGAAGTCATTTTTCATCAGGACATTGCACCTAACCACAAAGCTGTGTTGAGAATGAAATATTGAGTGTGTTGACAATGGTACATTTAATCTATTCCTCTGATTCAGCTTAGGATTCTCCTGAGGCTGTTTAGGATTCCATGTCTTCCCAAAACTTGTATTATTTCTTGGTGGTAAACGTCTTGTCTAATCAAAAAGCGCGTGGGGTTGTAGGCAATTACTTTGCAGCATTTCTAGATATACTATATTAAGACATATTTTTTCCACAGGAACACCGCTGGAATAAATATATAAACAACATAGGAGATTATTAGTAGTTTTTGTTGAATTTTAGATTGTACATTTTTTTCTTACTTTTGTTATACTAAACTATATTATAGAATCTATTTTGATAACCACCAGATTTTAAATTATTTTTATAGTATATTAAATAAAAGTCATACCATTGCAAAAAATATAAGCGTTTCCTGTAGAGTGAGACCAGTCATAAACATTCCACTTAACGAAAAAAATCCAACTAAGTTTCTAACTCTGTTTATATCGTCCTTAACATATGTGCCCTGAACAGTGAGGATACCTTCATGTGGTAACCACATACCTGATAATGTGTTATAAAAATAAATAAATATGTAGACGATTTTCATGGTTAGTAATTCAGCAAATAGCGGGTGATCTAGTCATCCGTCACAACAGTCACAACGTCACAATGTAATTTCGTCTATATTATCTGTTTAATATTTTAATGCATTATTTAAAATAATGATAATGATAATGCTAACTGTAAAGAAGTTCCTTTTTGGAATATTTGCTCTTAAGTATAGCGGAACAATATGTTTACATCATATTACAATCTAGTCTATTAGACTGATATGCAATTTAACGTTAACATAATATAAACATTAAAGGTTTTGCTCTTCAGCATACCTTATTGTATGATGTGAAATATTTAACTCAATGTGTAACCCAACTTTGAAAAAAAGTTAGTAGAAATAATAAATAAATTGATAATAGTTTATATTTTGTTGAAAAAGTAATTTCTTTTAGTCAGTTTGTATGAAAAGTTATTTGTCGTTTTATGTAAAATTAATACAGATGACTTAAATATTTCAATTTAAAAATGGAATTAAAATTTGAAATGAAATTCCTGTCACACACAAGTAACAGTAATCGCTTGTGACTACTGTTCGCACTGGATAAAATGGAATCTTAATATATAATGTATTTAGTAAAACATAAATTTAGATTCATTTCAATTTTAATTAAAGATAAAATTTTATATGTTAAATAAAATAATATAATACTGTACTTAAACAAAATCTAGTAATATTAAATTGATTTTATTTTATAGTTACTTTAAAAGTCTTTATTTCTCGGTAAGGAATATTTAGGATTTTATTAACCTTAAAAAAATCTCATTAAATAGTTTTATGATAATAGTAATGGACAAAAAAGACTTATTTTTCAAAAGTATCAAAAATAGATCACAGGGTGTTTTACATGTACGTAAAATTATTTACATGGAGTCGTTAAGTTAGGATGTCTTATAAGTAAGCTAATGCGTAAAATATTAAATTAACTTCTCAAAATTAAGTAAAATA
The DNA here is from genome assembly GCA_963678705.1 of Panorpa germanica. Taxonomy (NCBI): domain Eukaryota; kingdom Metazoa; phylum Arthropoda; class Insecta; order Mecoptera; family Panorpidae; genus Panorpa; species Panorpa germanica. The sequence goes on from OY783214.1 coordinate 2,061,320, forward strand.
GGTAATATAACATTGTATGTGTCTTACTATTTAACACTATTTACTTTTATACTATTAAATTGTTCGAAGTCGGATTCAGAACCGTGGTCGGATGTTTTTTTGCCGACACCCACAAACACAACACAAATAATGGGACTGGTGGTAAATGCAAATGTGGTGTTAGAAATGGTATACGGTTGTGTGAAAAATATTTTCGGAATTTTACAAGAAAAAAAGTTTTGGTTATTTGACAGACTAATTGGAAGCATGATCCTGTATGAAGCGGAAATATAAGGATGGAAGATATGAAGAATGTTGGAGGCCAGAAATACAGGACAAATACTCCATAACTAAGACTCCACGATACTTAAAGGAAGGAGTGAAAATAAATACACATTGAGGAAAAAAGCAGAAATGAGAGGATCTAATGAGAGTGGTGGGTAAAAAAATCAGAAATGAAAAGTATTCAAGGTGGGAAAAACAGAGAAGAAGGTATTACGAAAGAGATAGCACGGTGGAGAAAAACTAAGAAAGGTACGAAATTTGATAAAGGAAAGAGATATAGAGGTCAAAAACAGAATACGATCAAGAAGATAAATGAAGCAAAGTACAACACCAAATATAGTTATGATCATGCAAGAAAATGCTCAATACCTGTAAAAACTGGGAAATGAAGAAAAGAAAATGAGCGCGAGGCTTAGACTAAGGAATTTAGAAAAGGGCAGTAGATATTAGATTGCAGAGAAAGAAAAATTATGTAGTGTCTGACAAGCAAGTTGAAAAATAAGAATACTTAGAACACAATAGAAGTTGAAAAGTGAAGTAGACTTGATAGAAATAGCAATAAGGAGGGAATATAATGTTAGTATAAAATTAGAAGTAAGCGAAGGAAAATAATAAACAAGCGACAAATTGAAAAAATGAAGAAAAAAAAAGAATAAAAGACTAGATATGGACTTTTAAGAATGAAAATGTTATATAATTAATTTTTTATTATTATTCATTTACGTAATTAGAACTGGTCTAATGACCATCCAAAAATATGTATGGTATGTAAAATGAATTTAAAATGAAATGTAGTCTCTGAAATGAATGCGAAGCAATGTAATGTATAACAGCAAATATGTTAAATTAATGATTACAACTTTAGTACATCAATATTACATAATAAGATCCACAATTTATAAAACCACATAATGTTTAATTGTCATGACTTCGAGTAATGACCCCAATATAATATAAACTTACCACAAAATAAATTAAACATTGTTTCCAAGCATTCATCACTTGCAATTATGGCAGTAATCTCATTCGTATAAAATGTCATTGATAAATTCTTGATGATATATCTTCGCAGTCCTGGAAAAAATATCATTAGAAGATCTTTATTGAAAATATGTTTTTCTTTGTAATACCAAAATGACACATAGTTTCAACGTTACTGTATTATCATTTTGATATTATCAAAAGAATAGTGTGTTACTAATAACAAATGGTGGAAGGTGGGGGGAGGGAAACCGCTGAGAAGGACATGTTGGAATTGTGATTTATTTTTAAGAATATAAGGAGCTAATACTAATTCGGTTTTAAAACATTATTTTCTTATTTTAATGTTCTGCCATTTGGCATTACATTTTTGTGCTTTAACTCAATTATTTACATGTCGTTATGCTTAATTTAATTTTGATCCTTATTAAATCTAAACATTCTCACTCATTCCAAAGGAAAAAATATATATTTATAAATTTATCCTTATAAAAATAAAAACAAAACTGTTACTACTACTACTTCGCTCCTCCTGCTACTTTTCCTCCTTATTTTACTCTGCCTTATCTTTTCTCGTTCCTTTTCTCTATCTCCGCCATACACCTCTTCCCTTCACTGCCACCCTTCATTAACTGTCTATTATTATTTTGGTAAATACCTTTCTCTCATATAAAAACTTAATATGCTTCAATGTTTCTATCTTCGTTCACCCTGCATATCCTTTCCTCGCTACTTGCCCAGTATCTGTTTTCTTTCTCCTCGTTTCCAAATCTAAATCTGGCAATCCTTCTTATGTTTTTTGTGTCTTTTTCTCTTAAGTTTTGTGGTATCTTTCTCCCAAATCTTTTTATATCTTTCGTTCTAATTGCTGTTCTCAATTTTTTTCATTCTTTTTTGTTGTTTTATCTCTCTGTCACTTTCCTTAGCTCCTCTTTCACACTTGTGCCTTCTAATTTTCTTTTGCCTGTCTCCTCTGCCGCCAATCCATTCTTTTCACAATACTCTCTTATCTTTTTTGAGCCTCCTCTCCCACTTTCTTTTCTACTCTCCTTCCTAATTTTTCCTAATATTTCGATTTCAGAGTAACTCATTTTCTCCCAGAACTTGACTGCTCTCCTTCCTGCTTCTACTTTTATCTTGTCCCTTTTTAATTCCTCCATTATCCAACCCTAGTATCCATTTATTGTTTCTCTCCTGGATTCTTTCTAATTCCTCTTTCTCCTTCCTTCCCCATATCTCTGTTCCGTACATCATCATACTCGTTATTAGTCTATCAAACATCAATAGCCTCTTCTGCATATCTGCACCAAACATATATTCTCCTATTTTTTACACCCTACTCATTGCTAAATCCGCCTTCTTTACTACCGCCCTTATCAGCACCTCTTCTCCATTGTTTTCTTTAAATGTGCACCCTAGAAACCAAATTCCTCTACTTCCTCAATGGCATCTGTTTTAAATTTCCACTTTGTCTTTATCTTTTTTTCTACCTCTTTTTGGAATACCATGATTTTTTGGTTTTAAAACATACAAAATTGTTTACTTTGGGCCTTTAATGCCAAATATTATTTTATATTAATCTTGGCTAAAATAAAGGTTTTTTAAAATTTATTATGCACTCTAAACTTATAATTTACTTCATTTGAGCCCTGTATTAAATATTGTGCAGTACCCTGTCACTGATCAAATCCAATTACCCTCCCTACAGTTCCCAATTTAGAAAAAAAAAACAATGGGCACTTTTTACTGTAAAACTTTTTACGTAAAAGATTGAGAGTGGAAATTTTCATTGCGAACATATTTCAAAACTCATAAATTGAAAACAGTAAAAATTAGGGGCTAGGTAGTGATTCAAATTTTGAATTGTGTAATAATTTATTACCTAATTAATAAAAAATTATATATTGAAATAAATATTCCCAAATTTAAAAAAGAATTGGTCAAATAACGCATAAATTTAAAGAAATTAAAAAATTATATATTTTTCAAAAGAACGCGTATTTATTTATTAAACGACAATTATCCGGTATCAAAATCGTATATATAGTATCTTCTAAACGGCGCCTTTAAAGATTTTCAAATTTTGATATTATATAGATGACGAATTCCTAAGACCTTCTATGTCCCTGAAATATTCACTAAATTTTGCTGGAAAAATTTGAAAATTCCAAAACAAACTTTTGCAAATATCTAAACTAGAAAAGATAAAAAACTAAAATTTTAGGTATGTATTGAGATTATAATTAAGCACAATTTCCAATAATTGGAAATCAGAAATTTAAGATCAGTAGCGGCAAGAATTTCTGGAGGCAATGTTAGAATAGAGCTAGAATGTTAAAATTTCAGATGTGAGCTTATTCGTCAGTTTAATCTGTCCAAATAATAGTTCTGACATCATGTTTTAAAAAATAGTTGTTTACGAATGTGAAGGCCTCTTCATTTTGTTAAAATGTTTTCTAAGATTAAGTTTGAGCAAAAAAATTATAAAAAATCAATGAAGGCTAGATCTGATGAATTCGTGAATTTGTGCCACGTTTTACATTGCTCCTTCCAAATTGTTGTTGTATCTGGCTTTCTAATACTTAAATCGTCAATGAATGTATGACAAACACGTTCTTTTTGAATACCTACATCTTTCTAATATTTAATAATAACTTTGCTTTAATATTAACTTTGCAAAGTGTTGCTTAGTCCAGTTTTCCTTCGAGATGCACACAGCGCCTGCTTCTAACCCGAATTCGACGGATGTCTAGCATTGTTTTCAATGTTAGTAAATATAGTTTTACGCCGTATTAAACAATCATTTAACAAAGCCGGTACGAATTTGTTTAAAGGCAACTGTCCAAAATTTTACGATACAAGTGATGGTGCAAAGTCCCCGGAAACAGCATCCATTACTTTTAAAAAAGCAATTGCATAACATATTACGCAAGAATTTAATGATGTTTGATATTCAAAATTTTCTATCGATTTACCACAAAAGAGTCCACGGTAGTGCAGTGGTTAGTATACCTATCTACAATACCTAAGGTCGTGCGATCGAATCCATCGTACTCAACATCAAGGATTCTTCACATACCAAGAACAATGTGAAATATCGGGGGAAGTCTAACCACCAGTGAAGAAAATGCCCTAACGCATGGCGGCGAGTAGAGGTGAAATAAAATAGGCTCCGCGACCACAAAAAAATTAACACAAAAATAAAAAAATTAAAATGTAGGAGAAAAAGATAAAAATTACGGAACAGGGGCCTAGAACCATAAAACCGTTACGTAGCGTAAGTGCTCGGGCAGGCTCCTATGGATCGTCACAAAGTTACTCCCCAGCGAGTTCGCTTAGGAACCAGGCCGAATCGTCTGTTCTTGCTACTGGAACAACAACAATAGGGAATGATAACCCATTCAGAAAAAATAATAAAATGAATAGGACACCACCCAAACAAAATCCATCTCGAAACGAGAAAACAAAGAAGATACAGGATTCGCAACAATTGCTTGCAAACAATAACCCTCAATCACAATAAGCCGAGACTGAAATAACAGTAAGTCGGCTCCAAACAGAAAATGAAAGAAGTCTATTGCGCAGTCTACAAGTGGCTTTAAACGCCAATACAGACATGCAGGGAAAAACTGACTTGCTTGTAAAAAGAATTTCTTATATAGAATAAGTAATAAACACTTCTGATACAAAGAAGACTCAAGAAAATCCTACGGAAACTAATTACAAAAAAGAAGAAGAAGAACTGACCAGAAAAACAGAATGGATAGTTCAGAAAAACAACACCAGGAAGTAAAGCGAAAAGCAAATACTTCGCCTAATGTGTCACCGCAACAGTCATCACCTAGGACAACCATCATTAGTACACCTATTAAAAGAAAACCGCATGCGCCTCCTACGATAACGGGCGAAATGTGTAACTACGATAGTATTTATATTATATTGAGAAAGAAAAAGTGACATTCACAGCAAGAGTGCTAAATAATGGAGAAACTAAATTCAATGTACCTAAGAAAAGGCAATACAAGCTCTTACTCAGGTATTGGACAATATGAAACTAAAATGGTTTACTTATAAACATAACAGACGCGTCCAATAAGAGTGATAGCAGGCAGACTACACTCTGATTGTGCAGCACAATCTATTATAAATGATCTCAAAGAGAAAAAATCGGACGTAATAGATGCTCTAAATGTACTACAGAGAAACACAAAGAAACCTTCACCACTTCACCATTCTTTATGCTCACATTTGACAATAAAGAAGACATAAAGACAATACTAAACGTTGTAGAAATTCTGGGGATGAGAATTAGAATGTAAACAATAAGATAATCAACACTAGTAGTTCAGTGTAAACGATGCCAAAGATTTGGACACACACATAAATTCGGCAACAGACAACCAAAAAGTATAAGATGTGCGGGTGCTCATCTGACAGCACAATGTAGAAAAGAGAAAGACGAACTACCAAAATGCATTAACTGCAACGAAAATCATCCCGCAAGTTATAGAGGATGCATTGTGGCAGTGGAAATACGGAATAGATGAGGTACAAGAACGCACTTGTTTAAAGCTGAGTTACGCTTAAAATATGTACCTTATTACTGAAAGTCGCCGAAGTAATTATGCTTGCTAAACCAGGAAAAATGCCAAACAAGAAAGCATCATACAGACAAATTTCGTTGCTTCCAATTAACGGTAAACTATGTAAAAAGTTACTACTAAAACGTTTAAAACTGATAATAGACAGATAACAACTAATTCCAAATCATCAAGTTGGATTTTAAAGTAAACATTCTATCATCGATCAGGTACATCTAATTACCAACGTTATAGAAAAAGTTCTTGAAGAAAAGAAAATATGTTGTACTGTATTCCTAGCTGTCTCTCAGGCGTTCGACAGAGTATGGCATAAAGGCCAAGAATACAAACTGAACAAAATGTTACCTAGACAATATTGTGAACTACAGAGTCAGAGTCAAAGTAGAAGATCAATTCTCAAGTATTAAAAATATAAACGCTAAAGTTGCACAATTAAGTGTACTAGGCCCCATCCTGTACACACTATACACCAGTGACATTACAACAAACAGTGTCACTATAATGGCATCTTTTGCAGATGATACGGCTATAATGGCGATAGCTAATAATATGCCAGAAGCAACCAAAAAAGTGCAAGAAGCCATGAACAACGTAAATGCATGGTAAAGGAAATGGAGGATTGCAATAAACAAAACGAAATCGGTGCATGTTAATTTTACTAACAGAAGGACAAATTACTTTCCGGTACTAATAAATGACTAAGTTATTCCGTATGCGAATACAGCAAAGTATCTAGGAATGATATTAGATGCCAAACTTCGTTGGAAGGCTCATGTAAGAAAATGTACTGGCTAATGGGACGCAAATCCACTTTATCCATACATAACAAGCTAATGCTGTATAAGCAAATATTGAAATCAGTTTGGACATATGGAATACAGCTATAGAGCTGTACTAAGAAATGCAACATCATATGCATTCAGACTTATGAAAATAAAATTATGAGGATCGTAGTAAATGCACCTTGGTATGTCCGCAATGGCAATATACTTAGGGATCTCAAAGTAACTAAAGAAGCTAATTAAATTACAAAAATTGCAAGAAAGAACGAGCAATGTCTCCAACACCATGTCAACGTGGAAGCGTTTCACCTGCTGCACACAGATGGACTGACAAGAAGATTAAAGAGAACTAAGCCATTTGAGCTAGTATGATGACCGACAGAAGAAGAGTATCAACAATAGTTAATACTATGACTTCAAAAATATTACCATTATTAAAATTAACTAGAAAAAATGTTATTAAATAGTTTATATAAACTAGTTATAACAATATAATAGGTATAATCAAAAAAAATTAAAAAAATTACCACAAAAACTACCAGCGTGATGACAAACATTAAACAACCGTACAGCCTCTGTTGCACCAAATGCAGCTTTCTCTATATCTGCTTTTATCTTCAATCTGTGGTTAATATCAACCTTTAAAAAGAATCTCTCAGTAACCTAAAATAAGTAAAATACATTTCTTAGAAACCTAGAGTAAACATATTCAAAATAATAAGTATAATAAATAAATCAATAATTCAAATAAATATAAGTGAAGTTAATAACCTAAAATAACAAATTAAAAAAATTAAAACTATGTATTGCACATTTGCTATAATTGCGAAAAAAGAATTAACCTCAGTAGCGGCGCGAATTTGGACAAGCAAGGCTTTGCAAAAGAGCTCAATTTTGAAGTTAAATATATGGAAGATTTCTTTATATGGTCATTTATAGAAAGTGGAGAGAATTAATAAAAACGAGCAAGACAGATTGCTATGACTAAAATTTACCAATTTTACTTCAATAGCGGTGGTAAATAGGGAGACTGAGATTATATCGCAAATATATGAAAATTAAAATGTAAGTTTACGGTGAAACATTAGTTATGTAAATTAATTGCTGTAATTTTAAATTAGAAGTGCTTGAGCGAGAAGGAAGGCGAAGTTGCAGAGAGATTAAATTCAAAGTGCAAGAACGGGAACGATAAGAGCCGGAGTGGTAAGAAGCAGAGGCGCTTAAGTTAAGGATGATGAGCAATAAGACGCTGGGCACTATTAAAAACAGATAATAATTAGATTTACAGTATAATGAGTTAAAATTAATTATAACAAGGTAAAGGTAAAGGCACCTTATCGAACAACTGTTTAAAAATAATATTCTTATAAGGATCAAATTCAGTATGTAGGTATTTAGTAAAGTATTAATTATAAAAATAATTGTTAGGAGATTGGTACGCATGGGGCGTAACTGCATGATTATTTAATTATAACACTGGAGCATGGCGAGAGAATTTGCTCTAAGAACCGACGATGTTTAGGGAAAGAGCATTACAGGGCTGCTGAGCATGTGCCGTGGTGCCGATGTGTAGCGGATGTACAGAGGTATTAAATTGAAAGTGCGGAAATGATAGAGCTTATATTCTGTGATTAGTGGCGCTCACGGGCGGGGCACTGGACATTGTTAAACATTTCAAAAGGATTCCACTAGCAAAATGACAATTTAAAAATAAAGATTTAAGATGAAAAGATTAAATATTTAAAGTTAAAGAAAGGTAGATTCAGTTTTACAAAATATAATATTTTAAAATTTAATAGTTACAAAAATAAAAGAAATAGAGCTTCTTTTGTCCAAGTTAAAAATATAAATATCTCCATGTTGACCTTTGTTGAAAAAAAGGAGCATTCCTTTTTTTTTAAAGAAAATAATTTTAAGTTTTAAAAATAAGGTTAACCTTTTGTAAACCTTTTGCTTAAAATTTAAAGTACGTGTGGAACAAAGAACATTTTAAAAAGATCCCACACGTAAAACAAAAGAAGAGATAGTTCTTTGTCTTAGGAGGAAAGTATAGAGATGTTTAAGGTAGACCTTTTCGAAAAGATACCACCAATCAGAAACAGAGAACTGACCCATAGGCTAGTTGTACAAGTATAAAAGCGAAAGCAAAATAGTGGATCGGGGAGTTGGAACCAGAAATTGATAAGAGTAACATGAGGAGTTAGTAAAAAGAATTAGAAAGAGTAATATCGAGAGTTAAATATTAGATTTAAATAGTAACGTTGGTTTAAAGTAAAGAAGGTTTTTAATAAATAGTGCAAATTGCGTATTGAATTAATGTTATATTGAAGTTTGACATTTAAGTGACTGTAGAATATTATTATTATTTATTATACTAATTGTGTGCCTTTCGGCTTTACAATCTACATTATAATATTTCTTAATGCATTACATATAAATTCAAACTTAAAACTAAACTTAAACTATTCTAGACTATTACTACTTCGAACAGTACGTTCTGTTTCTTCTTTTCTTGATCCTCTCTTTATGTCTCCTACTCCTTCCTTATTCTGACCGTTTCCTGCTTCTTCTTCCTTATTGCCTCTATCTTCATCTATCACCTCTTGCCTTCATTGTCTCCACTCGACAAACCCTCTATTATTATTTTTACTATCCTTCCTGCCGTCTCTCTTTGTTTTCACTTCTCCACTTATCTCTATTACAGAAATAAACCCCCTATCTTTCCTATTTCCTCTTGACTCTCTTTCTTTACTATTTCTGCTTGACTCTCTTCCTTTACTATTTTATTATTGTCTCTATCTTCGTCATCCACCTCTTGTCCTTATCTCCTCTCCGCAAATATTCTATTATTCTGAACTGAAGTTTAACTGTTTCTTCGCTACTTCTCTCTTTCTCCTGCTTCTTTTTACTGCCTCTTTTAGTACTGCCTCTCTCTTCATGTTCCCTATGCAACCCAGCTACAAGCTTATTTATCGTGCTAGACGCTAAATTAAGGTGAAAAACACTTAGAAAAGAAAAAGGGAGAACTAAACATAAAATACTGGAATATGCATTAGCTAATTGGACGACGTTCTGAACTAAACATTGAAAACAAGCTGCTTATATATAAATAAGTGTTAAAGCCTGTGTTGTTTTATGGAGTGCAACTCTAGTGTTGCACTAAGAAATCGAAAATTAAATAAATACAAACGTTCCAAAATAAAGTTCTGCGACGAATAGTTAATGCACAGTGGTATATCTGCAATGACGAGATGCATAGACCCCTGAAGATTAACACAGTCGGAGAAGAAATCAAAACTATAGCAGCAATGCACGAATTGAGACTTCGTAACCAAGAAAACATCGTCGTGACGCAAATGTTACTTGATACTAATGATGTTTGAAAACTACCCAGGACTAAACCCTCGGACCTAATAATCTAATCATTTAGAATTGTTCATTGGAGCAATATCTCCCACACCTTGTAATCATAGTCCATGCTACTTTATTTCTTTTTTCGTTTATCTTACATCTTATTCTATTTACTCGCTTTTGATTAAGTTTTTCATTTCAACCGTTAGAAAACGGGGCATTTTCTACATTAAAAATTATTGATATAGATTTTTCATTTAAAAATGTTTTGAATTCTTTTGAGTTAATTCCCGGATATTGATCGGTGAGAAGCATTCCAATTGTATCAAAATCAGTTACATTATTGATCAGTTTACCAAAATCATTAGCACTTTGTGTTTTAGAGGTAACAATATAGGCATATCATGTAAAGTGATCCATTAGAAGGTGTAAATATCTTTTCGTCGATCGTGATCCTCCAAAACCTCCAATCGTGTCTATCGAGGCTATTTCAAAAGGTTTTGTGGCGGGATCTAAATGTGACATTAGACCATATTTATTCAGTCCTCTCATTTTATTTTGTATACATATCATACAACTTTTACAATCTCTTTAAATATTTACTTATTTGTTTTCATGTGTTTTACACCTAGATAGCACATGTTTTCTTGTATATTTTATAAGTTCTTCACTTAAATCTTATGATAAAATAATTTTATCTGGTTTTCCAGCATTTTGTAGTAAACATTGTATGTTGATAATATATTGATTTATTATTTTGTATGTTATTATTATTTACCTAATCTGTAACAATATCATACTCTTTTATTATATTTACAATTTTTAATTGTTTATCTGTATCATCATTTGCATCCAATAATGGGTTCCTACTTAAACTGTCAGCTTATATATTTTCTTATTTAGCGTGTTCTCTTACTGGACGTACTGTATTATTTTGTAATGTATAACCAAGATATTTCACTGTAACACTTCTTTATAGCTTCTAACAATTGTGTTAGATGTTTAATGTGCTCGGAAAAATTCTTAAAAAATAGTAGGATATCATATATGTAGTTTACTGCAGAATGATTAAACTTATACTTTCTTAAAAAGTTACATAGTATCCTTTGAAAAATAGCTGGTGATATCTTTAAACATGTTGATATCAACATGTTAACATGACCATTGATAATGCCGTTCCTGCGTTACAAAGGCGGTTTTCTTTCTATCTTCAATTCTTAGCGGAATTGACCAGAAGGCTGTATTGATGTCTAGTGTTGTAAAATATGTTGAGTTTATTGTCTTAATCACTAGATTGTCTATCAATGGAAGTGGTCAAGCTCAAAGTACCACAATTTTATTTAGATCTCTTTAGATCTTTTTCGTTGTCTTCCTTTCTGAAAGCCAAAGTCACCAGTACCGCTAAAGGACTATAAGATTTTTTTCAAGTACCTTTGCTACTTGTTCACCTGTTTCCATTTTATCTTCAACTGAACATCTATTAGGCCATTTATTACAATATTTGTCCATGAGTAGATCTATACGTTCTTCGTATTCTCTGATCGTGCCAATGTCATATTTGTCTTTTGCAAAGATTGATTTATAAGTGTTTATAGGTTTGTGTATTTCTGACTTTTGTTGAATATTTAAATTGATCATATTTATTTTGAAATCTTCTTCCTTTATGTGTCCATTAAAATTTATTGCATGTGAATTTGTTGCAAATTTCACCTCCTTAGAAGTGTTTTTTTATCATCACCCTCTTTCACAGGACATATTGGTTCTTTTATTTGAATTTTTTTTTTGCTTTTGAGTTATTTTCATATTTTCATCTTGATCCAATCTAAATTTCTTTAGGATATCCAGTGCAATTAGGAAACCATATTTAAATTCTTCTTCATCAATTATACAAACATATCAAAAAGTTTAATTTTAATAGTTGTCAAATTAAATGAATTTTTAACAAATTTTCACAATTAACTTTGATTTAATTATCACTTTTAGAATCATTCTCTTTAACTCCTTTCAGTTTTATTAATTTGGAATTAATTACTGAAATATTTGAGCCATATATATTGAGAATATATATGCTTCATGTTTCTAATTGTGCATTTAATAATGGTTTTACTTTAATTTATGGTGTTATTATTCGTTTTTTTTATTATTATACATGAGTTTAACATCTATCACTAAAACGTTTACAGTTTTTTAATATATTTTTTTATGATTGTATTTTTCTGTCTATTTGAACCAGCATTTATTTCAGGATGGAACCGAATACATTTATTTAAATTTTTACAATTTTTACATGGTTTCGCTTTATCAGACTTTCTTTTACCATCATAGGTATTTCATTTATTTTTGCTGAAGTTGTTTTCCTTGGCTGCATATTTATGTTTTCCAATTTCATTGTAGAGGCCTGCGGTAGATTTTACAGTTTCTCTATTAATTTTGTTCATAGTCGGGTAATCCCATTACAATAATATTTATCATTGTTTGGGTGTCGATATGCTTGTTGATCTCTATTAAGAGTGTTTGTTTTTTGTGGCATAATCCAGTAACGATCCAGTAATTGATATTTAAGTGAAAATGCATATCTCACTTATGACCAACCCTTATTGTCATATGTTTCACAAAAGTTGTCCTTCCATACTGCCCATTGGGAGTTCACTGTCAATTTTATCAGCTGCATAAAAACTGAAACAGTACTAAACTCAGCTCAAACCACACACCTGTTATCTTGACAGTAACAGAAAAAAGTACCACCTAGGCTAACTGGTTTTAATACAAATTGAGAAGGATTCTGGAAGTTTCTTGAAAATCTTATAAATATAAACAATCTTATATTCTATAATCTTTTAAATCCAAACAACTGGAAAATGAAGTAAAGCTCTTTACTACTAAATATACAGCAAGAACTTAAGGTAAACTAGGGAAAAATAACATATTATTCTCTGCGGAAAGCAACAAAAGGTATCAACAGACCGGTGACGCAACCACCACCTGTTAGGATAGTTTTTAATGAGTTCAAAGACTTCGGAGGACTAAGCCTTTGGAGCTAGTAATTTAAAATTATGTAAAATTATTCATTGGAGCAGTCTTTGCCACACCGGGTAATTATAGGAATGTAAGCCACTAGATAATTATATCTACAGTATTATTGTAGTATTAAAAAAAAAGAAAAAAGTATCAACATTCTTCTATACCAATCTAGGCACTGCTTTTCTAGGAGACGATTTAATATCTCAATTTTCTCTTTATTCTGCAGAATCTTAAATTTTCCACAATCACTCTTACATTCACTAATTTATTGGTTAGCATTTGATGTTTTATTTGAAAAATTTTCTGTCAAAAACCTTTCTTCTCGGATTCTCGGTTGTTTACCGCAAGGCAATCAACTGACAAAAGCCGTGTTTCCTGTTAGACAAGCGCCCGGCAAAAGCAATGACTAAAATCCTCTCGGCACAAGGTACCCTCATATTCCCCGAAAAGACTAAATCGCTATATTAAAAGACGCAATACCAATTTCAACAACCAATCAGAATAAAAATAGTGTGACGATAAATCGGGAGTAGATGTTGCCAGCTATAAATCCGTTTTATCGTTACAATTTATCAATCTATATCTTATATCATATACAGGGTGTCCCAGAAGTCAACGTCAAGTCGGAAGTGGGTCATAGGCCAAGTAATAACTGTTATCAGAAAAATATTTAAAAAAATCTAATTTGAATATTTTAAAAGTTATTGGTATTGACAAAAAGTGACAATTTCTTTCTAGCTGGAGCAGTTGGCTTTACGTTTTAGGCAAGAGCTTACAGAAGGTTATTAAAACTTACAGAGCTTATTCAGGATCACAAAACAATAATTTCTTTTTAAAAAAAGTTAAGATTTGTAGCAACATTAGTGAAAAGATCGTCACAGGGTGCAGATTTTCTCGATTTTCTTTTAAATGCCAATAATTTTTCTCTTCCAGCTTGACGTCGACTTATGAGACACCCTGTATAATATTATATTATTTTATTTTAATATTTTTGCCGTTTGGCACTACGTCCTTGTGCCCTAACTCATTTATTTACATATCATTGTGTTTAATTCAATTTTGATCCTTATTATATGTAAACATTCTCACTCCTACCAAAAGAAAAAAAAGTTATCCATATAAAAATAAAAGCAAAACTGCTACTGCTACTGCTTTGTTCCTTCTGCTACTCTTCCTTTTGTTTCTACTTTACCTTCCCATTCCTTCAGTTTCCTCGTTCTTTTTCTCTATCTTCGCCATCCACCTCTTCCTTTCACTGCTTCCCTTTAATACCTGCCCAATATTCTTTCGCTCATTACCTCCTTCTCATATGAAAACTTAATGTGTTCTAATGTTTCTATTTCCGTTTCGCACACCCTGCACATCTTTACTTATCTTAGCTCCTCTTCCACACTTGTACCTTCTTCTCTCTCGCCATTTCATTCCTGTCATAATATTCTTTTCTCTTTTTCGGAACTCCTCCCCACCCTTCTTGCTACTCTCCACCCTAATTGTTTTCGTCTTCACCTTTCGCCTTCAGCGTTACTCATTTTCTTCTCGAACTTGATTAATCTCCTTCCTACTTCTATTCTTATCTTGTCCCTCTTTAATTCCTCCATTATCATGTATCCCGGCTTGCACCTCTCCAACCCTAGTACCCATTCAATACAACCCTTCTGGATTCTTTCTAATTTCTCTGGCTCCTTGTACCCCCATATTTCTGTTCCGTATATCATCACACTCGTTATTAGTCTATCAAACATCAATATTTTCTTTTGCATATCCGCACCAAACACATCTAATCATAATCTCAACTCCCTTCCATTGCTAAATCCACCTTCTTCACTATCTCCCTTATCTGCGCCTCTTCTCCATTGGTTTTTATTATATCAAAAAAAAATTTATATTTTAGCATAAGTGCACCTTGACAAATTTTTTTTTTATTTTTTTTAATTCTCATATTGTTTCAGCAATCTGCCTAAGTAGGCCATAAGCTTCTTACATGATTAATTAATTAAGACATGTAAGAGAAACATTCCAGTGAATGCCCTCTTGTTTTTATATACAATAAATTAGTATAATATATCATACATTGTACACTATTCCCTATCGCGGACCTAAAGTTAGGTCTATTTGTTGATATCGCCTTAATCTGCGGGGTTCCCTGTTGTCACACACGTTCAGTTGATTCGCCAACGCATTGGGATGGTTGATTAATCTATCACTATATTTTGTGCTGGATAGGTATATTTCATCTTTGATGGATGCTATTGGGATGTCTTTCTGGATGACTTCGTTAGTGACGTAGTATGGTGCATCTACAATGAGTCGTAGTACTTTGTTTTGAAATCGCTGGATTATGGCTATATTGGAGTTGCATGCAGTGCCCCAAAGCTGAATTCTGTAAGTCCAGATGGGTTTCAGAATGGTTTTATATATAAGTACTTTGTTGTCCAGAGAGAGTTTTGACTTTCGACCAATTATCCAATACATTTTCCTGATTTTAAGACCAAGCTGCTTACGCTTTGTAAAAATGTGCTTTTGTGACATATAGGCCAAGAAAGATGGCTTAGTTCCTCTACTGCGTATTTCCTCGTATACAGTAATAATCACCGGAGAGTGATCTGATGACAAATATAAACAGGATTCCGCTTTACACTTTTTCGGGTCAACACCTTTAGTGATACAAAAATCGATCACATCCGGAACTTTTTTTACGTCAGAAGGCCAGTAAGTTCGTTCGTAAGTTGAAATTGATCTTAGATTTTTAGCACTCATTGCTTTTACTAGTTCTTTACCCTTGGTATTAGTTATTCTCAAGCCCCATGTTGGGTGCTTGGCGTTATAGTCACCCCCTGTCAGAAATTTGTTACCCAGTGTTTCATAAAAGGTCACGTAGTGTTCCTTCTTGTTGTTGTGTTTTGGTGGACAATAAATTGGTGAGATTGTTACTGGGCTAACTTCATTTTCAATAGTAATACTGGTGGCCTGTAAATAATCCATTGCAAACTTCTCTCTTTCATGATGTGCAATACTATCTTTTATAATTATTGCAGTTCCACCATGTGCCTTACCATCCGGATGTCTAGTGTGGTATATTTTATATTTTGGAATACTAATGTAGTGCCATTCAGTGAAGTGGGTCTCTGATACCATCATGATATCTATGTCTTGGTCAATTAAAAAAGTTATACAGGTATCTATTTTGTTTGTATCCAAGAACATATTTAAGAAATTATAGTTTTTCATCTCTATATATTTGATATTTCTGGTTTATGTCCACAGGCGCCCTTGGAAATTTGCAGTTTTCTATAGCTTTTCTTTGATAACCAGCCTACTTTTAAAATTTGAATAATATAAATTTTATTTTTCCAGTTATAAGCAAATATGCACAATTAATGTCTCAATACATACCTAAAGTTTAATTGTTTTTAATTCAATATCTCTGGCTCTTACTGTTTCAACTTCTGCCGCAACCAGAAATTTGGGGTTTTT
Source organism: Panorpa germanica (assembly GCA_963678705.1). Taxonomy (NCBI): domain Eukaryota; kingdom Metazoa; phylum Arthropoda; class Insecta; order Mecoptera; family Panorpidae; genus Panorpa; species Panorpa germanica. Next base: position 2,077,794 of record OY783214.1, read on the forward strand.
AATACGAAATTTTTATACTTTAAAAATTTTAATACTAAATTTAATCGCTGGAACTCTATTCGAAGATTGCCCCCAAAAATTCGCGCCGCTAATGAATAAAAATATTAGTTTTTTGTCCCAATTTTGTTCTCAATACTTTCAATTTAATTTATAGTTTAGTTCAATAGTTATATTGAGTTACGCGGTGTTGCCGTGCTGACGATATATATATATATATATATATATATATATATATATATATATATATATATATATATATATATATATATATATAAACATTCAATAAAATACGATATATGTACTTGCCGTGGATTTGTATATTTCTTGCTATTACAAATATTAATTAAGTTAGGTAAAATAAAACGTGTCTCTTATTTATAATTTAGCACTCTTCGATAGAATATAATTTTATTCAACAAAATCTAAATACCAAGTGATGGGAAATATTATAAATTACAAATATAACACTATCTAAATCTATCTAACTAATTATTGCATATATCTATCTCTCTCTAATACATTATTTCATAACCATCTCTTAACAATAAAATCTATGTCGTACAGGTTGTCGTAAATACATTTCTTAACATTCTTTTTGTCCATCTCAGGTTTAAATGAGGTTCACACAGTAATGAAATAGCTCACACTTAAAATAAGACGAGAGTCATGATTTCATTTAGGATTAAGCGAGGGTCATATAATAATGTTTAGTATGAGACGAGGTTTATTTTACTGTTTTTAGGAAAAAAAGAGGGGCAAAGATCCATTTTAGAATCAGGATAGGTCTAATATTTCGACACGGGTTAGGCTAAAAACTTTTAAAATACTATCTGCACACCTTAAAATAGATTTATTATAAACAGAACATAATATAAGAACCATAAGATGACACAATAAACTAAAAAATAATATTGATAATAATATAAAAACTTAAAACTATAATTGGTTAATGTCAACAAATTGTAAGATCACTGACCAACACACATTTTGTTGACTGTAATTTCTCAATTGATTGTTGGTAAAATTTGGTCCAGAATCCAGAATAGCCGTCGGATTTGATCTATCACATATAGAAGAAACACAGGTTAATTGATTTATGTAATTTGATAAAAATGGTCAACTTCCTCTTTAGACAGCAAAGTGGACGTACAAAACTTCCTTGTGTTTTTATGTGTTTGGGCTAGTAGAGTTAAGCATCAGTAATGACTTGATTTCTGACAATTAAACGCTAATTTTGGTCAACACATTGCTAAATTAACTCTGCTACCAAAAGATTAGGTAAAAAATTTTGGTGTAATCACTTTGTAACCATCTTAGCGTCATCACTGGCTTAGCAAGATGCACTAAACGTAGACAACACACACTCTCTCGCGGATTGCACTATGCTATTAGGACGATCCAAAGATATCAAAAAGTCAAGATCAAACAATCCTTATCCGATAAATATCGTGAGGGTATTTCTGTAACCGCACACAGACTCGTTGTAAATAAGAACATGACAACTGTGTAGGTCTTTTTGTTATATGAGCTATGCTATAAATATAACACAAAGACAATCGCATCGGTAGCGGTTATAAGGGATGTGTTTGTTAATTCTCCTAATAATCTAAGCCACAACTTTGTTGTTCATGGAGGAGATAAAACATTCTTAAAAATTTATCCAATTTAATTAACCTGCAACTAAATAAGTGGAGGTGCTACGAAATAAAGTCAGACATTTTATGGATCAGCATATAAAAAATAATCAAGATTACAGTTCTCCATTTTTCAAAAAAAATAAATTATGTCGTTGGCCAGTGGAATCAGGCCACATACATTTAAAACAAATAATAACTCACCAAGTTTAAAAATGGGAAATACCATCGACGATTCTTACAAAAGGGCCTCGGATGTACTTTAGTAATATAGTAATGAACACAGAAGTAAAAGAAAGCGTTCAAAATGAAAAAAATGTAAATTTCAATCATACTGAAGTAATCTATGTGCAAAGGTTTATCGTTTGCAGTTACTTCTGAAAAATCCAAATATCTTTCTGAAATAATAGGAATCATAATTAAAAATCTCTTATTTATTAAAAATAAATGAAAAAGTAATGTGTGTTGATTTATCGTTCGTTTACTTTTTACTTCAAACTTTAACAAAAAAAAATTCCACATTTGTATTATTTCCACAAAAACAAAATTCCGTGTAGTATAGTATTAGACCAGGGTAGATAATTTTAGAAACATAAACAAATTAAAGTAGAATGAAACCTATTGGAAATGGAAGGGAATACTACTAAAATGAAAGGAAAAATAAATTACGGTCGATCTGAGGTAGGGAAGGGGTAGGGGGTGAGGTTTTAAGGGTAAAAATCGGTAAATCTCGATTTCCGGCAAAACTACAAGTCCTATCGAAAAAAGTTAAATCGCAAAGTTGTAGATAATAAAAAGATCAACAACTTTTGTATCTAAACTTTTTCTCCATAACCTCAAAATTCATGTAAAAAATCCAAAAAACCACATTTTTGATTTTTTATTTTTATCTTTTACAAAAAAATTTTTTTTTTCATGATATTTGGTGAAAACTTACCTCTTTATGTCCCAAACACACTGGAATTGTAAAGATTTAAAATATTAATTTTTTCACCCTATTTTGACTCGATATCGATAAAATAACCCTAATTTTCAATCGAAAATTCTGACGTCAAAATATCTGATTTTTCAAAAAAGTCGGTGGGCTTTTTGTTCGTTAAAATCTCTATTTTCTGATGGTGTAAAAAAAAATATACATTACTATGGAAAATTTTTTTAGAAAATGCAAAAAAACGAAAAATACTAAAATTCGAAATTTTTTTTTTAATCTTTATGTACAATTTTGAGGTATTCATTAAAATTTTTACTTTAATTACTCGAAAAACGTTAGGGACCATGTTAGATTAATAAACAAAAAATTGCAAGTCGAAATGTACTACTATAATTAACAACTAAATAAGTTAATAAAGTTAATATTTAATATGACATCTACAAAACTTTGAGAAAACTGTCGAATTTTCTTTAAATTATATGCGTAGATGCCTATTTATTGCTATTTTAAAAATATACCTATATACCTGAGTGACCTGAGTGAAGTCTTGTCTCTAAAAACGGTCCAATCTTCTGTTAAAGTAAACGGAGATATTATAGCAATTGATCCGTTATTGCTATTTCAAAGAATATCTCTAACGATCGACAGTAAAAAAGATATGGAAACTTATTTACAATACGAGCTTGCACCTTTTCCATTATCTCTTTTTACCGAAAATGGCTTCAGAAAAAACGTTAAATCTCAGCTCTACGAATTATTTGTGAGTACGAATAGACCAACGCATTTTGACGGCATTGTGCATGTCGTCGACGGTGGATTTTTACTACACAAAGTAATTTGGCAGAAAAATGAAACGTTGGAAGAGATCATGAATATATATTTACGCTATGTAGAAAAACATTACGCAGCAGACAGCTGTATAGTTTTTGATGGGTACCATGAAATTGAAAAATCAATTACTGTGTCAACAGTACCAGCAGTTCATTCAACTAAAAAAGGAGAACGTAGTCGTAGAAAGACGTCAGACAATATTCCAGAGTTGAATTATCAAAACCATACAAAAATATCATTTTTGCAAGAAAAATTTTTATCTAATGAGAAAAACAAAGACAAAATAATAAAATCGTTAATGCAAGTAATACAGTCAAAAGGATTTTCCTGTAAACAAGCTAAAGAAGATGCTGATGCTGACATTATTAAGACCTCGATAGAAATTGCCAAAGATACTAATAAAACTGTCATTGTTGTAGGACAAGATATTGATCTTTTGGTCCTTTTGAATCAATTAAATTCTAATAATCATAAAATTTATTTTCTCAAGCCCGGTTCTGGAAATATAAAAGATCTTTTTTTCACGTCTAATAGTTTCAAATGTGAATCCGTCAAAAACATCGTTGCATTTCTGCATTGTTTTTCTGGTTGCGACACAACATCTGGATTTGCCGGAAAAGAAAAGAAAACTATCGTAAATTCATTATTAGACAATCAAAATTTGTCAAATTTGGCTAATATTTTTTTTAAAAAAGATATAAACAAAGAAGATATAAAAAAAATGGATTGAAATTAATTAAATCTATTTATAAATGTAAAAAGGATAATATATCACTGAATCAATTAAGATTTCAAAAATTTCAATTGGCAAAAATTAAATCATCTTTCATATTGGCAAATCTCCCACCCACAGAAGGTGCAGCAGAACAACATTGATACAGGGCATATTATCAGCTTCAAACGTGGCTGGGTAATGAATTGACAGCAACAGATTGGGGCTGGAAGCAACATCAACATGGAATTATGCCCAAATTTACAGAAATGGAATTAATTCCGGAAAAATTGCTGAAAACTATTTGCTGCAGCTGTGAAACTGGATGTAATAGTTTAAAATGTGGCTGCCGAAAACATGGTTTAAAATGCACAAATTTATGCTCAAATTGTGATGGTTCTGAACAATGCGCCAATGTGGAGAAAAAAATCTACAAGGAAGTTAATGATTCAGATGAAATTGCGGATGAAGAACCAATGCAGACCGAAAATAATGTTAGAGACGAAGACGGTGATGGTCTTGAAGACGTCGAAGATCAACTAGAATCAGAAAGGCCTGTCGAATCTAACGATCAAGAAATACCATCAAAAAGACAGAAACTGATGAATAAGTGATTCGAATTGAATACTATGTTTTGATAAATACAAAGATTAATGCTTTTAGAAATAATATAATGTATAGTGTAATCATTAAAAAAAATCTCTACTCAATAGTACGATTTACGTGTATATTTCTATCTAATGAGATTTTTTAATACATAAATGTAATGAAAATTTAATAAATCAACTTTTATTACTGGAGAAGAACGACTTTAACAAATTTTGTCTTTGGACAAACCGTGTTTCGTCTTTCTTGTTGAAAAGTATTTTGTTGTCCTTAATTTATTATTTCGTTATAATTTTTGTAAATTCATTTTAATAAGTTCTTTGTTCAACAAATGTTACCCTAATTCAACCAGATCAACCAGAATACAGCTAGCCACAATCCCTTCTCCTTTTCCTGGCCTATATAAGTGACTGCGCTGTTATCAGAGCAGTTCTTCTTACAGTTCTTCAGTCTCTTTACTTACGTCTATTAGCTACTTGTTACTTTGTTACTATTTTATCATTATCTTATTTAGTTATATTTATTTTATTATTAAAGTTATTTTAAGTGTTAATCATTATTTATTATTATTCAAAACTTGTGAATTTCATATGATTAAATAAATAAAGTGAATTATTAAATTAAAATTGAAATAAAGATATTTAATTTCCTGTGCTTGCCCTCAAGAATTTTCAACGAAGCGTAGTGCTGAAAATACGCACGATCCTGCTTACTAACATTTGATCCGTTCGAGCCGGATACAGGATTTTGGAGCTGAAAATTAATCCTAACCAGCGCATCAGTACATAAGGTCTCACAGATTATCCATTTAACATCAAGTCCTGTACGAATCGGATGCTGGATTTCTAATCAACTTACAATTGATCCAAGACCAGCATTTCATCCTACAAGATCTCTTCAGGACAAACAACTATACAAGGTCCTTCGAGTTTTAACACCGTGAAGACTTTGAGACGTCACAGGAAATCACAAGTAGAAGATAAAAAGTCACAAGTAGAAGAAAAGAAGTCACAACGAAATCAATCGTATACTGAGACGTACGCGTAGAAACCATCTGAGGAATCACCACAGCTGCTGAATCATCCACACATCAGGCACAGAGTGGCGACCAATGGTAAAATAATCCTACCTTATTCTTTCATTATACCTTGTCCCGTTTGATATTGCTTCTTTCTTCGATCCAAGTACCTTTTTTTTTATGATAATTGGTAGATTTTTTTGGATCAGCATAAGAGATTGTTAGTTTATTGAACAAGACTTAAGTTATTTCACCAAATAACCACATTGATAGATCTTAGCGGTTACATTGTAGATTCGAGTATCGGTTTTCTATTTTTTGCTTTCATATATGGCTTATTAAGCATTGATTCGATAGTTCCCATCTCAATCCTACTTATTGCTTTGGAACATATGACAAAATTTTGTACTGTTCACGTGCACCCCGTGTTTTTTACATAGTCAAAATTTATTTATATTGTTATATTCGTTTTATATAAAATCATTTAAACAAAAGGCTTATTATATTATCATCTTTAGTTTTTTGAAAATTGTTAAACATTCCAGATCACCCCTGGCACGCGTTTACAATTGTTTCTTTAAAGTATTGTATAATAACCTTGAGTTTAACAATAATGTTCCTTGCAGCATTGTAATATTTTTTCATTAGAATACTTACTGGTTTTAAATTTTAAACTGCTAAACGTTTAATCATTTTGAATTACTTCAATCTTCCCTTTGTTAATTGTTATTCACATTTTAATTATTGGAATTTACATTGTACTTTATTTTCAATAACTTTGCATTTTGATTAAGTTTTAAAATATATTTATCATTTGATAATATAATTTAACCTAAATAATTATTTTAGTATTTTGCCATCTTTTGTTTTGAAAATCAATCGTTTGCAATTATGGTTAATCTAAAGAAGCTGAATGCCATGTTGCATTCTTGTCAAGCTAATTTAGAAATATATACTAAATTAATAAAGAAAGTTAACGTAAACGATCCATCCACGTATAATATCCAAGACATTAAAACGTATAAGAGAATTTGTTCCCCATTATTATCCGAACTTAGCAACATCTGTATAGATATACAAGTAATGGTTGCTGATGATAATGAGGAAATGGCACGCATTGACCAAATCCGTGAAGAATTCAATATTAAATATTTAACTTTAGAATCAATATTCAATGAAATATTGATCGATTCTAATCCACCACCCGTTTCTTTTGATTTGCGTTCAAACCACAATACCGACAATGACATTGAGCTACCCCGTATAGGCGTACCAGACTTTCATGGTGACATATCCGAATGGCATTCATTTAAATCAAGCTACGTAAGCTTAATACATAGTCAGAACAGGTTTAACAATTACAAAAAGCTCCATCTTTTGCGAAGCTGTCTAAAAGGTGCAGCTCTTGATATAATTACTTCTATAGAAATCGAGGCTAAAAATTATGAGTTGTGTTGGAATCTTATTCTCGAAGCATATGACAATAAGAGAAAGATAATTTCGCATCATATAAAATCATTCTTGAACATCCCGAATCTGATTACTGAGTCCAGTGATAGTTTAAGAACCACAGCCGCCGCTATCAGAAAACATGTCAAGGCCCTTGAAAATAGCATTCCGTTAGAACACAGATGGAACCAACTCGTCACCGTATTGACATCACAAAAGTTAGACGCTACCACAAAGGCTCACTGGCAGTCTAGTCCGCAATCTAAAACAGATTATCAAACAGTGGATTCCCTCTTATCCTTTATGTTAGAAAGAGCTCACGAATTAGACGAACAAAGCGATAACTTTAAAATCGGTACGAAATCTAAATCTCAACGTTCATTAGTTGTAGCGCAGCACAACAAATGTCATTTTTGTAGTGATACCCATCGTGTTTACCAATGTAAAGCTTTCCTAAAATTGTCCATTTCCGCACGTATTAAAGAATGTCAAAAGCGCACGTTATGTTTAAATTGTTTGAGAAAAGGACACAACACTAAGAAGTGCCCTTCCACTTTCCTCTGCAATATATGCAACAAACAACACCACACGCTTTTACATTTAGCTACATCTCAATCTGATTCACCACAGCCAAGTACTTCCAGTGACACATTCACTAGTCAAGTAGTAAACTCAGGGCACGTGTTACTTTCTACTGCTGTAGTTAAAGTTACCGATAGTAATGGTAAATCAATTTTCGCACGCGCTTTATTGGACAATGGAAGCCAAACTAGTTTTGTAACCAAACGATTAGCGAACAGGTTAAAGGCAACTTGTACACCCACGAATGTAGCTATATCTGGTATAGGCAAAACTAAGACGAACATAACGTCTAAGATAAGCGTTCAACTCGAATCACTAGCTACTACTTATAAGACATCTGTTGACTGTTTAGTTATTCACAAAATAACTGACAACATACCACATACGAATTTAGACGTAACTAGTCTGAAAATTCCCTCACACATTCAATTAGCAGACCCACAATTTAACAAGTCTGATCGCGTAGACCTGCTGCTAGGAGCAGACATTTTTTGGAACCTTCTACGAGTAGGAAAGATACGTTTAATTAGTAATCTTATAAGCGTTCAGAAAACCACACTTGGTTGGATTGTAATAGGAACTAAAGCAGCTAATGGTAACGTACAATCATATTGTTATTATTCACAAATACAGAATCAACTTTCCAAGTTCTGGGAAATTGAATCTGTAGAAAGCTGTAGTCCACATACTGCGGAAGAATTAGCCTGCGAAGACCATTTTAAACGAACCACAATTCGTGACCCCACTGGTCGGTTTGTTGTTACTATCCCTTTCAAAAAACCAACAACGCTATTAGGAAATTCTAAGAATAACGCTACAAAACGTTTCTTATCGCTTGAAAAGAAACTGTCATCAGACACTGAGTTAAGGAAATTGTATAATTCTTTTATGGAAGAGTATATTTCGTTAGGCCATATGACCCTTAATCCTGTCCAAACACCCATGGACATTTCATACTTTTTACCGCACCATGGTGTGTTGAAACCAAGTAGTACCACGAGTAAACTTCGAGTAGTATTCAACGGTTCTATGCCTACCACAACAGGCATCTCACTGAACGAGCTACAGGCTAATGGCCCTACTATTCAAAGTGATCTCTTTACATTACTAACCAAATTTCGTTTATATACTTACGTCGTGATAGCAGATATAGCTATGATGTATCGTCAAGTGTTGGTAGATTCGTCGCAAAGAGATTTGCAGCAAATCCTTTGGCGTTTTAAGCCCGACGAACCATTATTAGCGTATCGGTTAAATACTGTTACTTACGGCACGGCAGCCGCATCATTTTTAGCTATTAGGAGCCTCACTCAGCTAGGCTATGAATCACAAGACATAAATCCTAAAGCAGCGGATTCAATATTAAACGACTTTTACGTTGACGATCTGATTACCGGTTCTGACGATTTAGCAGAGCTTTCGAACCGCTGTGTTGAAATTAATACTATTTTATCCAGTGCGGGTTTTAAACTTAGAAAGTGGATAGCTAATTCACCTACTGTACTTTCAAATATGAAAAATGATAGGTCAGATAAGTTCTTTCATTTGGATTTAGGCGACTCAAATCATTTAAAGACATTAGGCGTCAAGTGGAACTCAATCTCAGACGAATTTAAATACAACATCACTCCTATTACGGAACCTGATAGAGTCACAAAGCGCTCAATATTATCCATGGTGTCTAAAATCTTCGATCCTTTAGGATTATTATCACCCTGTATCATTCCCTTTAAAAAAATGATGCAAGAACTATGGTTATTGAAACTACATTGGGACGATGAAATTCCTTCAAGCTTACACGAGCTTTGGATATCATTATTAAGACACTTGCCTGATATTAATAATATCTCTATCCCACGTATGGTATTTATAGTCGATTCTACCACTATAGAGTTACATGGGTTTTGCGATGCTTCCGAGCGTGCTTATGGTGCTTGCATTTATTATAAGAGTGTAAATAAGCAAGGAGCGTCTAAAGTCTATTTAGTTCATTCCAAGTCGAAAGTAGCCCCTCTAAAAACATTAAGTATCCCTTGTTTAGAGTTGTGCGCAGCGTTAATTTTGGCTAGAATGACACAAAAGCTCTTAAGTATTACACCTAATACTGTATCTAAAGTTTTCTTATGGTCAGATTCAACTATAGTACTTTCATGGCTTAAGTTATCACCTAGCACTCTAAAGGTGTTTGTAGCAAATCGCGTCGCAGAAATACAATCTAGCATGACAGAGCTTTATCAATGGCGTCACGTGCCCACACACTGCAACCCAGCTGATCTTATTTCGCGAGGTACGCATGCTAGTTTGCTAATAAACAATAATTTATGGTGGACAGGCCCCTCTTGGTTACATGAGTCCTCTGATTCATGGCCTGCAAGCAATTACAATGTAGTAGATATACCAGAAACCCGAGAAATCATCTTGTCTAATTTCTTGGTTACATCGTCCATAAATATATTTGGATTGTATTCAAACTTACGTACACTTAAAAGAGTTACTGCATATTGCTTACGATTTTCACATAATTGTAAAAATAGAGCCAATAAAACAATAGGACCCTTGTCAGTATCGGAACTACAACATGCAATGTATTCATTGTTAAGATTGTCGCAAAGTGAACACTTTTCTAATGAAATAAGTTCTTTAAAAAGAAACGTACCACTGCACAATAGTAGTCAATTATTATCTCTAAATGCTTTTTTGGATAATAATAACATCATACGTGTAGGAGGTCGATTACAACATTCAAATTTTACTTTTGATAAAAAGCACCCTATTATATTGCACCCTAAGCACCCACTTACAAAATTAATTATGCAACATGAACATATAAGACTGTTCCATTCAGGTCCACAAGCTTTATTATTCTCTGTTAGAGACCAGTTCTGGCCTCTAAGAGGAATATCACTAGCTAAATCTATAGTTCATAATTGCATCATATGCTTTAAATGTAAGCCGAAAATGTCTTCGCCAATGATGGGTTCTTTACCCTCTGACAGAAGCGTTTTTGATTATCCCTTCAGGGTCACTGGCGTCGATTATGCTGGCCCTGTTATGATAAAGAATCGTTATGGTCGCGGTAGCAATTTAATCAAGTCATATATTTGTTTGTTTATATGTTTTGCTACTAAAGCAGTACACCTGGAATTGGTAACTGAATTATCGACTCAATGTTTCCTGGCAGCACTTAATCGTTTTATTTCACGTCGAGGAAAGCCGTCGACCATATATTCTGATAACGGTACTAATTTTATAGGAACAAACAATGTACTTGCTAAGTTTTTGTCAAATAAGTTGAATTCATCTAAACTGTCAATCTCTGCTTCTGAATTATCTATAATATGGAAATTCATTCCGCCACGTTCCCCACATTTTGGTGGTTTATGGGAATCAAATATCAAGTCTACTAAGAGTCATTTAAAAAGGGTACTTTTTAATAGTCATTTATCTTATGAAGATACGTACACATTCTTGACTCAAATAGAAGCAATATTAAACTCCCGCCCTCTCTATCCAATGTCATCAGATCCTAATGACCTTACTCCCATCACTCCTGGACACTTACTTATTGGTCGTCAAATTACTAGCAACATGCCTGCAGCAGGTGCACCTGTTAATTTGAACCAGATGCAACGTTTTGCACATGTGCAAGAAAGGGTTCAGCAATACTGGAAAAGGTGGACGTCTGATTATATAAACCATTGCCAACAACGTAATAAATGGAAAACTTCAACCAACACGAAACTTCATATCGGATCATTGGTTATGATTCATGAAGACCATTTACCACCGACACAATGGGCAATTGGTCGAATCATCAAGCTGTTATCAGGAAGCGATTCACTCACGAGAGTTGCTGTTCTGAAGACAAAGTTTGGAGAAATAACCAGAGCCGTCAGGCGTCTCGCCCCTCTGCCATTGGACAATCTTGATCTGCCCTCAGCACATCAACCGGTGGAGCATGGAGAAGAACGACTTTAACAAATTTTGTCTTTGGACAAACCGTGTTTCGTCTTTCTTGTTGAAAAGTATTTTGTTGTCCTTAATTTATTATTTCGTTATAATTTTTGTAAATTCATTTTAATAAGTTCTTTGTTCAACAAATGTTACCCTAATTCAACCAGATCAACCAGAATACAGCTAGCCACAATCCCTTCTCCTTTTCCTGGCCTATATAAGTGACTGCGCTGTTATCAGAGCAGTTCTTCTTACAGTTCTTCAGTCTCTTTACTTACGTCTATTAGCTACTTGTTACTTTGTTACTATTTTATCATTATCTTATTTAGTTATATTTATTTTATTATTAAAGTTATTTTAAGTGTTAATCATTATTTATTATTATTCAAAACTTGTGAATTTCATATGATTAAATAAATAAAGTGAATTATTAAATTAAAATTGAAATAAAGATATTTAATTTCCTGTGCTTGCCCTCAAGAATTTTCAACGAAGCGTAGTGCTGAAAATACGCACGATCCTGCTTACTAACATTTGATCCGTTCGAGCCGGATACAGGATTTTGGAGCTGAAAATTAATCCTAACCAGCGCATCAGTACATAAGGTCTCACAGATTATCCATTTAACATCAAGTCCTGTACGAATCGGATGCTGGATTTCTAATCAACTTACAATTGATCCAAGACCAGCATTTCATCCTACAAGATCTCTTCAGGACAAACAACTATACAAGGTCCTTCGAGTTTTAACACCGTGAAGACTTTGAGACGTCACAGGAAATCACAAGTAGAAGATAAAAAGTCACAAGTAGAAGAAAAGAAGTCACAACGAAATCAATCGTATACTGAGACGTACGCGTAGAAACCATCTGAGGAATCACCACAGCTGCTGAATCATCCACACATCAGGCACAGAGTGGCGACCAATGGTAAAATAATCCTACCTTATTCTTTCATTATACCTTGTCCCGTTTGATATTGCTTCTTTCTTCGATCCAAGTACCTTTTTTTTTATGATAATTGGTAGATTTTTTTGGATCAGCATAAGAGATTGTTAGTTTATTGAACAAGACTTAAGTTATTTCACCAAATAACCACATTGATAGATCTTAGCGGTTACATTGTAGATTCGAGTATCGGTTTTCTATTTTTTGCTTTCATATATGGCTTATTAAGCATTGATTCGATAGTTCCCATCTCAATCCTACTTATTGCTTTGGAACATATGACAAAATTTTGTACTGTTCACGTGCACCCCGTGTTTTTTACATAGTCAAAATTTATTTATATTGTTATATTCGTTTTATATAAAATCATTTAAACAAAAGGCTTATTATATTATCATCTTTAGTTTTTTGAAAATTGTTAAACATTCCAGATCACCCCTGGCACGCGTTTACAATTGTTTCTTTAAAGTATTGTATAATAACCTTGAGTTTAACAATAATGTTCCTTGCAGCATTGTAATATTTTTTCATTAGAATACTTACTGGTTTTAAATTTTAAACTGCTAAACGTTTAATCATTTTGAATTACTTCAATCTTCCCTTTGTTAATTGTTATTCACATTTTAATTATTGGAATTTACATTGTACTTTATTTTCAATAACTTTGCATTTTGATTAAGTTTTAAAATATATTTATCATTTGATAATATAATTTAACCTAAATAATTATTTTAGTATTTTGCCATCTTTTGTTTTGAAAATCAATCGTTTGCAATTATGGTTAATCTAAAGAAGCTGAATGCCATGTTGCATTCTTGTCAAGCTAATTTAGAAATATATACTAAATTAATAAAGAAAGTTAACGTAAACGATCCATCCACGTATAATATCCAAGACATTAAAACGTATAAGAGAATTTGTTCCCCATTATTATCCGAACTTAGCAACATCTGTATAGATATACAAGTAATGGTTGCTGATGATAATGAGGAAATGGCACGCATTGACCAAATCCGTGAAGAATTCAATATTAAATATTTAACTTTAGAATCAATATTCAATGAAATATTGATCGATTCTAATCCACCACCCGTTTCTTTTGATTTGCGTTCAAACCACAATACCGACAATGACATTGAGCTACCCCGTATAGGCGTACCAGACTTTCATGGTGACATATCCGAATGGCATTCATTTAAATCAAGCTACGTAAGCTTAATACATAGTCAGAACAGGTTTAACAATTACAAAAAGCTCCATCTTTTGCGAAGCTGTCTAAAAGGTGCAGCTCTTGATATAATTACTTCTATAGAAATCGAGGCTAAAAATTATGAGTTGTGTTGGAATCTTATTCTCGAAGCATATGACAATAAGAGAAAGATAATTTCGCATCATATAAAATCATTCTTGAACATCCCGAATCTGATTACTGAGTCCAGTGATAGTTTAAGAACCACAGCCGCCGCTATCAGAAAACATGTCAAGGCCCTTGAAAATAGCATTCCGTTAGAACACAGATGGAACCAACTCGTCACCGTATTGACATCACAAAAGTTAGACGCTACCACAAAGGCTCACTGGCAGTCTAGTCCGCAATCTAAAACAGATTATCAAACAGTGGATTCCCTCTTATCCTTTATGTTAGAAAGAGCTCACGAATTAGACGAACAAAGCGATAACTTTAAAATCGGTACGAAATCTAAATCTCAACGTTCATTAGTTGTAGCGCAGCACAACAAATGTCATTTTTGTAGTGATACCCATCGTGTTTACCAATGTAAAGCTTTCCTAAAATTGTCCATTTCCGCACGTATTAAAGAATGTCAAAAGCGCACGTTATGTTTAAATTGTTTGAGAAAAGGACACAACACTAAGAAGTGCCCTTCCACTTTCCTCTGCAATATATGCAACAAACAACACCACACGCTTTTACATTTAGCTACATCTCAATCTGATTCACCACAGCCAAGTACTTCCAGTGACACATTCACTAGTCAAGTAGTAAACTCAGGGCACGTGTTACTTTCTACTGCTGTAGTTAAAGTTACCGATAGTAATGGTAAATCAATTTTCGCACGCGCTTTATTGGACAATGGAAGCCAAACTAGTTTTGTAACCAAACGATTAGCGAACAGGTTAAAGGCAACTTGTACACCCACGAATGTAGCTATATCTGGTATAGGCAAAACTAAGACGAACATAACGTCTAAGATAAGCGTTCAACTCGAATCACTAGCTACTACTTATAAGACATCTGTTGACTGTTTAGTTATTCACAAAATAACTGACAACATACCACATACGAATTTAGACGTAACTAGTCTGAAAATTCCCTCACACATTCAATTAGCAGACCCACAATTTAACAAGTCTGATCGCGTAGACCTGCTGCTAGGAGCAGACATTTTTTGGAACCTTCTACGAGTAGGAAAGATACGTTTAATTAGTAATCTTATAAGCGTTCAGAAAACCACACTTGGTTGGATTGTAATAGGAACTAAAGCAGCTAATGGTAACGTACAATCATATTGTTATTATTCACAAATACAGAATCAACTTTCCAAGTTCTGGGAAATTGAATCTGTAGAAAGCTGTAGTCCACATACTGCGGAAGAATTAGCCTGCGAAGACCATTTTAAACGAACCACAATTCGTGACCCCACTGGTCGGTTTGTTGTTACTATCCCTTTCAAAAAACCAACAACGCTATTAGGAAATTCTAAGAATAACGCTACAAAACGTTTCTTATCGCTTGAAAAGAAACTGTCATCAGACACTGAGTTAAGGAAATTGTATAATTCTTTTATGGAAGAGTATATTTCGTTAGGCCATATGACCCTTAATCCTGTCCAAACACCCATGGACATTTCATACTTTTTACCGCACCATGGTGTGTTGAAACCAAGTAGTACCACGAGTAAACTTCGAGTAGTATTCAACGGTTCTATGCCTACCACAACAGGCATCTCACTGAACGAGCTACAGGCTAATGGCCCTACTATTCAAAGTGATCTCTTTACATTACTAACCAAATTTCGTTTATATACTTACGTCGTGATAGCAGATATAGCTATGATGTATCGTCAAGTGTTGGTAGATTCGTCGCAAAGAGATTTGCAGCAAATCCTTTGGCGTTTTAAGCCCGACGAACCATTATTAGCGTATCGGTTAAATACTGTTACTTACGGCACGGCAGCCGCATCATTTTTAGCTATTAGGAGCCTCACTCAGCTAGGCTATGAATCACAAGACATAAATCCTAAAGCAGCGGATTCAATATTAAACGACTTTTACGTTGACGATCTGATTACCGGTTCTGACGATTTAGCAGAGCTTTCGAACCGCTGTGTTGAAATTAATACTATTTTATCCAGTGCGGGTTTTAAACTTAGAAAGTGGATAGCTAATTCACCTACTGTACTTTCAAATATGAAAAATGATAGGTCAGATAAGTTCTTTCATTTGGATTTAGGCGACTCAAATCATTTAAAGACATTAGGCGTCAAGTGGAACTCAATCTCAGACGAATTTAAATACAACATCACTCCTATTACGGAACCTGATAGAGTCACAAAGCGCTCAATATTATCCATGGTGTCTAAAATCTTCGATCCTTTAGGATTATTATCACCCTGTATCATTCCCTTTAAAAAAATGATGCAAGAACTATGGTTATTGAAACTACATTGGGACGATGAAATTCCTTCAAGCTTACACGAGCTTTGGATATCATTATTAAGACACTTGCCTGATATTAATAATATCTCTATCCCACGTATGGTATTTATAGTCGATTCTACCACTATAGAGTTACATGGGTTTTGCGATGCTTCCGAGCGTGCTTATGGTGCTTGCATTTATTATAAGAGTGTAAATAAGCAAGGAGCGTCTAAAGTCTATTTAGTTCATTCCAAGTCGAAAGTAGCCCCTCTAAAAACATTAAGTATCCCTTGTTTAGAGTTGTGCGCAGCGTTAATTTTGGCTAGAATGACACAAAAGCTCTTAAGTATTACACCTAATACTGTATCTAAAGTTTTCTTATGGTCAGATTCAACTATAGTACTTTCATGGCTTAAGTTATCACCTAGCACTCTAAAGGTGTTTGTAGCAAATCGCGTCGCAGAAATACAATCTAGCATGACAGAGCTTTATCAATGGCGTCACGTGCCCACACACTGCAACCCAGCTGATCTTATTTCGCGAGGTACGCATGCTAGTTTGCTAATAAACAATAATTTATGGTGGACAGGCCCCTCTTGGTTACATGAGTCCTCTGATTCATGGCCTGCAAGCAATTACAATGTAGTAGATATACCAGAAACCCGAGAAATCATCTTGTCTAATTTCTTGGTTACATCGTCCATAAATATATTTGGATTGTATTCAAACTTACGTACACTTAAAAGAGTTACTGCATATTGCTTACGATTTTCACATAATTGTAAAAATAGAGCCAATAAAACAATAGGACCCTTGTCAGTATCGGAACTACAACATGCAATGTATTCATTGTTAAGATTGTCGCAAAGTGAACACTTTTCTAATGAAATAAGTTCTTTAAAAAGAAACGTACCACTGCACAATAGTAGTCAATTATTATCTCTAAATGCTTTTTTGGATAATAATAACATCATACGTGTAGGAGGTCGATTACAACATTCAAATTTTACTTTTGATAAAAAGCACCCTATTATATTGCACCCTAAGCACCCACTTACAAAATTAATTATGCAACATGAACATATAAGACTGTTCCATTCAGGTCCACAAGCTTTATTATTCTCTGTTAGAGACCAGTTCTGGCCTCTAAGAGGAATATCACTAGCTAAATCTATAGTTCATAATTGCATCATATGCTTTAAATGTAAGCCGAAAATGTCTTCGCCAATGATGGGTTCTTTACCCTCTGACAGAAGCGTTTTTGATTATCCCTTCAGGGTCACTGGCGTCGATTATGCTGGCCCTGTTATGATAAAGAATCGTTATGGTCGCGGTAGCAATTTAATCAAGTCATATATTTGTTTGTTTATATGTTTTGCTACTAAAGCAGTACACCTGGAATTGGTAACTGAATTATCGACTCAATGTTTCCTGGCAGCACTTAATCGTTTTATTTCACGTCGAGGAAAGCCGTCGACCATATATTCTGATAACGGTACTAATTTTATAGGAACAAACAATGTACTTGCTAAGTTTTTGTCAAATAAGTTGAATTCATCTAAACTGTCAATCTCTGCTTCTGAATTATCTATAATATGGAAATTCATTCCGCCACGTTCCCCACATTTTGGTGGTTTATGGGAATCAAATATCAAGTCTACTAAGAGTCATTTAAAAAGGGTACTTTTTAATAGTCATTTATCTTATGAAGATACGTACACATTCTTGACTCAAATAGAAGCAATATTAAACTCCCGCCCTCTCTATCCAATGTCATCAGATCCTAATGACCTTACTCCCATCACTCCTGGACACTTACTTATTGGTCGTCAAATTACTAGCAACATGCCTGCAGCAGGTGCACCTGTTAATTTGAACCAGATGCAACGTTTTGCACATGTGCAAGAAAGGGTTCAGCAATACTGGAAAAGGTGGACGTCTGATTATATAAACCATTGCCAACAACGTAATAAATGGAAAACTTCAACCAACACGAAACTTCATATCGGATCATTGGTTATGATTCATGAAGACCATTTACCACCGACACAATGGGCAATTGGTCGAATCATCAAGCTGTTATCAGGAAGCGATTCACTCACGAGAGTTGCTGTTCTGAAGACAAAGTTTGGAGAAATAACCAGAGCCGTCAGGCGTCTCGCCCCTCTGCCATTGGACAATCTTGATCTGCCCTCAGCACATCAACCGGTGGAGCATGGAGAAGAACGACTTTAACAAATTTTGTCTTTGGACAAACCGTGTTTCGTCTTTCTTGTTGAAAAGTATTTTGTTGTCCTTAATTTATTATTTCGTTATAATTTTTGTAAATTCATTTTAATAAGTTCTTTGTTCAACAAATGTTACCCTAATTCAACCAGATCAACCAGAATACAGCTAGCCACAATCCCTTCTCCTTTTCCTGGCCTATATAAGTGACTGCGCTGTTATCAGAGCAGTTCTTCTTACAGTTCTTCAGTCTCTTTACTTACGTCTATTAGCTACTTGTTACTTTGTTACTATTTTATCATTATCTTATTTAGTTATATTTATTTTATTATTAAAGTTATTTTAAGTGTTAATCATTATTTATTATTATTCAAAACTTGTGAATTTCATATGATTAAATAAATAAAGTGAATTATTAAATTAAAATTGAAATAAAGATATTTAATTTCCTGTGCTTGCCCTCAAGAATTTTCAACGAAGCGTAGTGCTGAAAATACGCACGATCCTGCTTACTAACAATTACTGAAAAAAATAGCAGTAGTCACATTTTTTTAATAAAATCCCCTTTAAATCGTATTTTCAATATTTACAACAACTATGTTTTCTGCGATATTTATGTTTAATTGGTTTGTAATTTTTTTGTTTATTAATCTAACATGGAACCTAACGTTTTTCGAGTAATTAAAGTAAAAATTTTGATGAATACCTCAAAATTGTACATAAAGATTAAAAAAAAAAAATTCGAATTTTAGTATTTTTCGTTTTTTTGCATTTTCTGAAAAATTTTTCCATAGTAATGTATATTTTTTTTTACACCATCAGAAAATAGAGATTTCAACGAACAAAAAGCCCACCGACTTTTTTGAAAAATCAGATATTTTGACGTGAGAATTTTCGATTGAAAATTAGGGTTATTTTTTCGATATCGAGTCAAAATAGGGTGAAAAAAATAATATTTTAAATCTTCAAAATTCCAGTGTGTTTGGGACATAAAGAGGTAAGTTTTCACCAAATATCATGAAAAAAAAAAAATTTTTGTAAAAGATATAAATAAAAAATCAAAAATGTGGTTTTTTCGATTTTTTACATGAATTTTGAGGTTATGGAGTAAAAGTGTAGATACAAAAGTTGTAGATCTTTTTATTATCTACAACTTTGCCATTTAACTTTTTTTAAAAGGAC
The DNA here is from genome assembly GCA_963678705.1 of Panorpa germanica. NCBI lineage: Eukaryota > Metazoa > Arthropoda > Insecta > Mecoptera > Panorpidae > Panorpa > Panorpa germanica. The sequence continues at coordinate 2,097,526 of OY783214.1, forward strand.
TTGTAGTTTTGCCGCAAATCGAGATTTACCGATTTTTACCCTTAAAACCTCACCCCCTACCCCTTCCCAACCTCAGATCGACCGTAATTTATTTTTCCTTTCATTTTAGTAGTATTCCCTTCCATTTCCAATAGGTTTCATTCTACTTTTTTTTTTTATGTTTTTAATTATTTTTGACGGCTTCTACCCTGGTCTATATAGTGTAATACCTATTACGTTTGTGTAAGAAAATACGTTATTTTCTTATATTAGTGATTCTTGCTGATGCTACAATGATCTAGCTATGCAAGTTCAAATTTTTTGTCATTTTTTTTTAGAAAATCTGCAAATATTTGTCTCGTATTTAATTTCCTGCTCTCGTGCCAAAATTTATGCAGCACATTCAAAACTTCTAATTTATTTGTTAGCACTGGATGGAGCGCATTATACCTGTTTCTATCGAACCAAATAGGAATTGAGACGATAAAGGGCTAGAGCGTAGAGTCAATTTTAGTTTTGTCATGCTGCGGGTAGTAGTTTCGTATTTTAAGGCACTGTGTGTCATACACTGTGCTACTTTAAGTTTATTAATATAATAATATAATTTTTGTTTGTTTATTTAACTATTTATACTTTGCCTGTCAACTTGTTTCTAAGTGTAAGTTGATAAGTGTGTAGCAGACAATACAGCCTACTAATATAAGTAGACCTTTCGTAATGTTTACATCATTGTAGAAGATACAATACAATGTAATAGATACAAGGTTGTCATTATTTAAGAATATTCTACGCAAAATTGTTTTCAAAACTTTTTCGAAAAATAAATGAAAAAAAATAATTGTATCGTCACAATTACCTTTCGTCAAATAGAAAGATTTTTTTTTACCCTTCATCGAAATCAATTGTATCCAGTGACATTTTTATTTTTTGTCTTTGTGAGAGTTGACAAGAAATCTTTCACGTAAAACAAATCAAATGTATTTAGTCAAAACTGTTCAAATTATATCAAAATATTTTTAAATACTACAGCTAACACCGTCTTTTATCTGTAATTGTCGATAATAACATAAATGTCAGTCAACAAAAGCCTGTCTGTAAACAACAATTATTGTGTTTTAAGGTTATAAGCCCAGTGCCAATTTCTTAATGTTTGTGTGAAAATATTTTGTTTAATTAAAATACGTTTTTAAGCTAATTAACTTAAAGTTTGTAAGGCCATTGACTCGTGTCCTCTGATTTAAGTGAAATATATCGATTCGACATTATATGTGCAAAACAAGAAAAAGAACACATTTAGTTCTTTGTTCCGAGAAAAAATAGATAAAACTGATATTTTTTCTTTACAAGAAGAAATTAGTTTAACGTATTTGGTCTCAATTTATTTATAACTTCCTAATATTGTTACTTATTAGCAAAATAAAATCTTAATCACTTGCGTTATTTAAAAAAAATCTTCAAATGGCATTAAAATAATAAATCGTTCAAATATCTTAATATGCATCGACGAGCATCCCGGTAAATGTGTTCCACGGAACACCTAATATCCTCACCGTTTCTTAATTCTTTTGAATAGAATTTTATGTAAATACTAAATGTATAGTGCATTTAATGATAATACAAAAGTTGTACTTGATTGTAGCGTCAAAAAGAATTATCTCTTTTTATACTAGTTCTTCCGAGATCCTGAGTGTTGTTATGATTAATTATAATAATTACCAAAATAAGTGATAAAATTAAACGTTTACCTCGTATGTCGTATGCATTCAATGTATGGAAAGCATAATGGAGAATTACGTTGGGGAAAATACAGGATATATATTTTATTATTTTTTGCTGTTTTGGATCAAGAGCTTCCATAAGAGCAATCACAGAAATGAACACAACTGCAGTAATAATTCCTATAATTAACAACTAATATTATTGGCGTTATTCCAATTCTGTGTCTGAAGAGAATGGCCAAACGGAATATATTATTATTTTTAATAATGAAACCTTTACATAAACTATTTACTTATTCCTTGCTGTAAAAGTCAACATAAGGATCAAGCAATCGTGTCGATTGATCTAATTTCTTTCTCTATGTTCGAATCACTCTTCATTGGGGTGGTTCTTAATTTCTAACATCTTTATTTTTACGGTCATTACTCCTAAGTATTTTTTAGCTGATCTAAAACTAAGCTCATGAACAAAGTTAAGTAATTCGTGTTCTTATAAATAGTGTGATTATCGTCATTTCTATAAGAAACTAGAATTCATTACAAATATTAGGAAAACCTTTGAAGAGTTTATTAAAAAGTACTAAAACGGAAAAGAATCATAATCATTTTTCTAACTTAGTTTTAGATCACTCAAAAAGTCTTATTGTGATTAAGATTGAGACCTTGAGATGGATTGAGAAAGAGAAGAACCACTCTACTCCATTCGCATCTACACATATACAAATTGAGTTATACTTACTATTGCGAATTAAAGCCACCAGCGCAAACATGAAATTAATAACTGCAATAAAGTATAGCACGAATAGTAAGTACAGCACCCAATAGTCAGCGTATTCAATTAGAGCAACTTTTGAAAAATTATTTTTTATGATCAACGGCAAAAAAATTGAAATTGTCAAATAAGGAAAGAAAATTCGGAAGAATCTTGTGCAGAATCGAAGATATTCTGGAACTCCGACAATATCCAGCATCTCCTGCAACAATCAAAGATCTGTTAGATATTAGGCATTCATCAAGTTTTGTTCAAAGTATATTTATTGATATGTAAAGAAATTATATTTCAAAGCTCGTCTGTCGGTAAAACAGTAACCATATACTTATGGACTTCATAGATGACGTTTGAGGAATAACGACCAACACAGTTAATATTTGGAGTTGCCGGAACTTACAGTGCATATTGTTGAGTTATTATAAAATTAGATAAAAAAAGAATTGACAATTTAAATAATAAACTTTAGATGTCATTTCTTTGATTTCAGGTAAGATAGTATGATTTAAGTTAAACAGTGTAATTATTATAATGTGTATGTAAATTACTAAAATACAAGGCCTTTATTTCAAAGCAACACATAAGTTTGATTAAAAATGTACAAGTCCTAATAAAATTTAGATATTGTCTTATAGATATATGAATTTTTTATATAAAATATATTAAATGAATTTAATATACTCGTAAATTTCTTATGTCTATTTTAAATAAACCGCTAGTAAATATTTTGATTTTACATTTTTATTTTTAACAACGAATAAGATAGGAATTTAGTTTTATCAGTATCAGTATCACAGCACAATTATCAGTATAGTATCTATTTCCTTATAAGATTTCATGAATGAAATCGGTTCAAGCATATCTAGTATTTTGATATCAGTAATTATACAGTATCATCTACAAATATAACAGGTAGCCTACTTTCATGTTTCAGGTTGTCGTGAATATAAATCTTTGTGAAACACCGGCATCTATTGTTTTATCGTCATTGTCAATGTTGATTGGCATCGATTGTTCGTTCCATATGGAGGTATAGATGTTCCAATTGATAGGTAGCATGATAGTATCAGTCGAACCGTTTGTTAATAAATGTTAAGTACGGAAAACCGGTTGTTAAATTATTTTAATTACTGAAAGAATTGATATAGTGGTAATGGAACCCGTAATAGTAGGTTTCGTCAGGTTGGAAGATTCAAAAATGTGTCCATTCATTTCAATTGAGTTGGTTAAATTAAAGATGCAAAATGGCGAATCGATATTAATGATTTGATGAATTGTTTAAGTAATGTCGGATTTGGTAATAAATAGTTAAAGAAAAATTTTATAGCTGCTGCGATGAAGCAAGTTTAATGCTTGGTATAAAATCTGAAGTCACGGCTAGATGATTGAAATTGTTTTCCAAATGGTATTGTGTGACATTGTCTAAATCATCGTTTTTAACTTATTTTCAACGATTAAATTAAAGACGTTAATCAAGTAAATTACGTTAAATCTTTCAAACATTAGATTTATGTGTTTTTTCATTAATCGAGTAAAAATCAGCTGGTGCTTAATACATCAAAAAATCTTGTACACGTTTATTTGCTTATTTGTTTATTTGTTTATTTGTTTATTTGTTTATTTGTTTAATTGTTTATTTGTTTATTTGTTTATTTGTTTATTTGTTTATTTGTTTATTTGTTTATTTGTTTATTTGTTTATTTGTTTATTTGTTTATTTGTTTATTTGTTTATTTGTTTATTTGTTTATTTGTTTATTTGTTTATTTGTTTATTTGTTTATTTGTTTATTTGTTTATTTGATTATTTGTTTATTTGTTTATTTGTTTACGCGATTCGTATGGTACCTCGAAAACAGAATCGGCGATGTTTTTAAATAGTTCCCATTTTGTAGAGAAAAAAATTCTAAGACTTTTTGCGTTCTCAGATTTTCCCCTGAATTTTTTGATAACCCGTAATTTTGGAAAAACAAAAATATTTTTTTCAACTTTTTGCTCTATAACTTTTAATTTGTAAAAGATAGAAAGTTGAAATTTGGCATGTGTATTACAAATTGGCATGTGTTATGTCGAGGGTAGAAATTGGGCTCGAAAGTTGAATTTTTATATATGAGCTAACTTTGGTACCTAATTTACAAATCGAAAAAAAATATCGCAAGTTTTGAAAAAAAGTTGGTCAAATAACGAATAAATTCAAAATATTTTTTTATTTTGTTGAAAAAAATATTTTCTTTAGTCAATTTATATGAAAAATTATTTTATTATTGAGCTAGTTAAATATTTTAATTTAAAAATAGAATTAACTATGAAATATAATTACGAATTATTTTATTGGACTTAAATCATATACGCCTAAAATACGTCGCTTTGCGACAGGGGTAAACTCTTGTTTTGATATATAATGCATCAGTTTCTTCCTGAAATCGTGTAGAGCTGTAGTCTCGAAGTAAGTCGTTACAACATTTTGTTTTAGTTTAGTTTTAGTCTTTTTAAATATTTGTTCTGTATGATTTATTATTAGTCTTTTTTTGTTGACGCTGCATGTGTTACCGTACATTTTTGTACCGTACCTTAATGTCGCTGTTATAATTCAGTGTTAGTTTCTTTTGACTCATATCAAATTAAAAAGTAAGAAGCTATATTCTGTCAAACTCTTGATTTAACCAAAACATATGAAGAACCAATAGACGGACATATAATAGCATAAATTTTAATAAAACTGCAAAGTATCCAACCATATACGGCCATAAAAGAAAACTGAACATAATAGATACAACCTCAACACCGCATTCGTAGTCGTAGTGCAGCTCCATTAAGGATAGAATTAGCATTACACTGAGACCAAGTGTGAGGTAAGGGATGTAGTCTGAAATTACTTTGTCCCGGTTTTCATCGGTTGCGTAAATCGGATACGGAAAGAGCTTGTACTCAATCTGAAAACACACAAAATAAATAATTTACTTATGAATAATAAAAGCGTGGATAATCGATTATTGGAGTGATTTATTTATTTTCATTTTATTTATTATTATATGCATTTAAAATAAATAGAATCTTAACTTATAAAAAAAGTCTTAGATGACTTAGTGGTTAGTGTGACTGCTTACAATACTTAGTTATACGCATAAATCACAGCTCTTTTTATTTTAACATTAATGTTTAATATTTAACCAAATTATAATTTTTAATGTATTTTATGTAATGTGCAATGCAATGTAATCCATAATCACATTGATTTAATATAAGCACTGTCTCGACAGTAAACACTGTCAGTTACGATAATAGATTTGTATGGAGAATTAATCTTTTGGGAGAAGATTAATACAAAAAAAGACAAGTAGTAATTTAAACATTGAACTTTTATTTGCACTTGTAATAATACACGTAAGCTTTGAAATTAAACTAATTAGATGTGTGTTCGGTATAGTTGAACAACACAACTACTACGTTGATTATTATATTGAGACTGAGCTCCTGAGCAATGTGACCATGTGTTTATATAGTATTATTTGTCATTTGATGACCTATAAGCAAATGGTTACTATGCAGGTGACAATGGTACGATGGTACGACTTGTTGTTGTCAATAGGTAATATGAGTAATATTAGTCTTATCTTAAGGTGATGAACATTGGAGTAATATTAGTCTTATCTTAAGGTGATGAACATTGGAGTAATATTAGTCTTATCTTAAGGTAATTAAATTATGCGAGTAATATTAGACTCGTCTGGGTATTTATGATATATATGATATATATGTTGATGTTATACATAAGAAATTAATTCCTCCACCCTTACTTGAAAACTTATAATTGTGAATTTTCTTTTTCACTAGTACCAGTTTTTAACGATTCCAATTTCTTTTTAGTTATAGTTTTCTTTTGTTTTCTTTTGTACAATAGATAACTAATGATAGTTACAATTATTATTAGGGTGAGTACATAAATGATTGTATTTATTTGTGAATAAACATTTGTATGTTTGAGTTGAATCTCATTCAAAGGGGTTAATTGTTTCAATTGGTTAATAAGATGGTTATCATATGTTAGTTGTTTAAAATTATCAATGGATATGTTTACATTGGTTGTATTATTTATTTTAATTGTGTTTGGAAATGGTATTGATTTCCAATTGATTTCACTGTGTTTCACTATTTTTCCACCTTGGTAAAATGAATCACTTTTTATGATACAGTGTTCTTGTAACTCGATCATGTAGTTTCCTAGGATCTGCTCTTGTCTGGTTTTATCTCCGCAAATGAAGGTGATGAGGGTTTCACGGCTCGTGGAATAGATCCAGTGAGTGTCGTCTATCTGTTGGAGGTTTTCCTTGAAGTCTGGTATCCTGGTGATATCGCATCTTGGTGTGGCTGTCGCTCGTATGAGTGGGACTATGCATGTTGATGTCTGCGTGATACCTTGTTCTGTGAACTTATTACATGTGAACTGTCTAGTTCTAGTTTTAATACATGGGTCATTTTCAAAATAATAAGTAATATCATTAATCAAAATATATTTTGCCTCAGGAAAAATGATTTGGTAAGTATGATTTTTGAGTATGGGAAGAGGTTGTAATGCATACAGAGTAAATAACATTTCATGGGCTAATGGGATGTTTATTATTATTATTATTTTGTGTTTATCTTGATATGCTTGTGTAACAATACTTTTTGTTAACTCATATTTGTCTTCTAAGTAGGGTATGACGTATTGGTTTTTCACTTGATTAGATATTTGAATTAAATCGTTATTTATTTCAGGTAATGTATAGATTGTTGAATGATGTTTATTCATTTGGAGAAATGTTAATGTTAAATCTAAATTGAGTAATTCGTCTAATACCAATTGTTGTGTTGATAAAATCTGGTGAAAGGGGAGTTCTAACTCTTGTTCATGGTGAGATTTAACTAGAACGTTTCTAATTCCTACAGCTTGGGAAATAAAGTGATTTATTCCGTTTGTCAGTTTATTTTGGTTTTCTTGTATGTGTTGGATTGCTTCATTGAATTTATATTCTTCAGTGGATAATACACTTGTTAATAAATTTAAGCGTTTTGCTTGTTGGTTTGAAGAATCAGTTAATTGTTGTTTTCTTTGAATCATTGCGATGTAACTTTGGAATTTTAATTCGGGCATGATTCTACTTCCTTCATTTATTTTGGATAGTTTATTTATGCATTCGGTGAGTTTTAATCGATTCGTTAGTAATGGTCGGTAATCGATGATCTTGATTAACTTCCAATATTGCGTGATTTTATATGCGGTTCCGATATCGATGGGTAAAATGCCATGTTCGTTATTTATGACGGAGATGCTTCCACTTCTGCATCTGCAACAGAAATGTTTTTATTTATCAATTCCTTGATGTGTCTAAATAGGTGTTTACCAGTTTGTATGTTTTTAATAGTGGCTTTTCCATACATATTTAATTCTGTTATTTTATATGGACCTAAGTTCATAGATGTTTTTCCTTTTCTAGATGGTCCTCGTATATAAACGGTATCATCTATTTTAAACTTTGTAGGTGCTAACTTTATATTTATTCTTTCTATATATTTCTCTTTTTCTATCTGTGTTCTTTCGGCTATTGATGTTTGCAATATTTTTAATGCGTTTTGATGTTGGTTAATATTTTCTGTAGCTAAAATTCTTTGTTCTTCAAAGTCGGTTATATTTATATTAGCTCTTCTTTTACCAAAAAGTGCTTCGAAAGGTGTCATATTAATGGTGGAATGTGTTGACGAATTGTATGCGAGTAAACATTTAGTCATGATGTCTTCGGGTGACATGTTTGTTGTTTGTAGAATGCGGAAATGTTCTATTAGTGTGCTGTGTAGTCTTTCTACTAAAGAATTTCCGGTATGATGATCTGGGGTCGTGAAATGAATTTTTACTTTATGCAAGGATAATAATTCTTTTATTGTATCACTTGTAAATTCTGTTCCACTATCTGATACAATGGTATTGGGTATTCCGTATAGGGAAAATAACTTTATTAGTACATTAGTTATGTCGTATGCATTTTTACTTTTGAGGTGTGATGCAGTGGCGAATCTTGTTAGTGCGTCAATGGTGGTAAAAAGATTTGATTTGCTATGTAAAATAAGTCTATATGTACTTTCTCGAAAGCTTTTCGTGGTGTTGCTGTTATTTCCAGGAGTGCTTGAGTGGGTTTTCTCGTATACTTGGATGTTTGACATTCTACACAATTATTAATGAATTGTTTGGCATCATATTTTAATGAGGGCCAGTAATAAAGTTTTGTCAATTGCTTTATTAGTTCATTAGCGTTCCTATGGTTGGTTACATTAGTGTGATATTCATATAATAAACTGTTTCCTGTATCTATTTTTTCTATGTAACTAACTTGAGTGATACATCTGAATAATTTGTATCCTGATAATGTTCGTGCATGTATTTTCACTAACATTCTATAGGTGTTATCTGTACAGAATATATAATATTTATTTTGTGGATAAAGGTGTTTTATCAATATAGTAGTTAATTGATCCATTGGTGCTGATTTAGTATCTAACATAATATGTGTTATGTATTGGTTCTCTCGTTTAAACGTAGTGTGGTGTTTTTGTTTAAATCCTGTTGTAATAATTACTTGATGGTTGTGTAATTCTAGCGGAGTTTCACAAATAGGTATTCCGATGTCACTGTCTTCTTGTGAATGTTGTGTGGCGTCTTCATCAATTTCTATTTGGATAAGTTGGTCTGCTTTTTGTGAGGTCACTTTTAATTCACTGAGAGGAATATTATCTTCTTCATCACTGGTTTCATCGGTGTTAACTATCAGGGATTGTTGATCTAAGTTTTTATGAAATAATGCATTTATTTTAACACGAGAAAGTGCGTCTGCTACTACGTTATCCTTTCCAGGTTTATAATGGATATCAAAATCGTAGTCAAATAGTTTTACTTGATAGCGGGCTAACTTGCTTGAGCTATCTTTGTGAGTTTTCAACCATGCTAAGGGTTGATGGTCAGTAAATAGGTCAAATTTTCGTCCGTATAGGTAGTGATGAAAATGTTTCACTGCCCACACTATTGCGAGTAATTCTTTTTCGATTGTGGCATAATTACACTCGGCTGGGTTTAGCGTGCGCGAAGCATAAGCTATAGGATGGTCGTCTTGTGATAATAAGGCTCCTTAGGCGTAATTTGATGCGTCTGTAGTTAGTGAGAATTTCTTTGTTAAATCGGGTCTTTTAAGTACCGGTTCATTTATGAGAAGTTGTTTTAGTTTTTCATAGGCTTCTATATATTCTGGAGTTTGTTGATTTTTGACTCCTTTCTTCAAACATGCTGTGAGTGGTTTTGCAATTTTTGCATAACTAGGTATGAATTTTCTATAGAATCCGGTTAGTCCTAAAAAACTCTTAATCTCTGTAGTGGTTTTTGGAATAGGGAATTTTCTTATTGCTTCAATTTTCTCAGGGTTGGGTTTAGCTCCGTGTTCTGTTATAACGTGACCTGGAGATGTTGTTGTAAACTAGTTCCAAAAATAACGATATCGTCTAAATAAACGAGACATGTTTTTCCAATAAGTCCGTCAAGAACATGATTCATTAATCTCTGAAATATGGCTGGGGCATTTTTAAGGCCGAAAGGCATGCGCAAAAACTCATAATGACCATATAAAGTTAAGAATGCAGTTTTTTCGATGCTTTCTGGTTCGACTTCAATTTGATGGAAACCTGAATGGAGGTCCAGCAAAGTAAAGTAGTTTGCTCTTCCAAGACTGTCTAAGATATCTTGCATGTTAGGGATTGGAAATTTATCTTCAATTGTGATGTCATTTAATTTTTTATAATCAATGGCCATTCGAAACTTTTTCTGTCCCGATTGGTCATCTTTCTTTGATACAATGAGTACAGGATGATTGTATGGAGAACGTGATTTTCTAATTACTCCCTTTTCTAATAGGGTCTGTACCTGTCTATTCACTTCTTGTTGAGTGGTTTCAGGTAATCTATAATTTCTAGAAAATATAGGCTCGTGAGATGTTGTGCGTATGGAACACTTGATGTCATGGGTAAATGTGAGTATTTCCTTCTCACGTGGAAATAGATCTTCGTATTTATTGAGTTATTTATAAAGTTGTTCCTTTTCTTCAGTATTCAAGTTCGTCTTGAACTGTGATGCTATTTAAATGTGGGTTTTTTTCAACATTGTGATGTATTGGTATGATGGTTTTGGGTGTTTCTAATATGTTTTTAGGAATATTTATTATTGCTTTTATTTGTGATATCAAATCGTTTCCGATTAAACCATCAAAGTCATTTGAGAACTTGAATAGATAAATCTTGGTGAAACCTTGTGTTTTGAATATCGGGAATATCGGAATCTCAGCTACCTGCGTATGCGTGGTAGTTTGATGTGGTGTTTGTATAACGAAACTTTCATTTGTTATATATTCCTTGTAGTGTTTATATGCGAATTTGGGGTTTAGTATTGTTGTAGAAGATCCGGTGTCGATGAGTAGTTTCGCTTGTAATGATTTGATGTATATGTATGGCAATTCATCGTTTTTATTTGTATTAATCATTATAAGTTTGGGTCTTATTGGTGGATCCAGTGGAAAATCCTCATTATCTTCTTTTTCAATAACATCTTCTTCTTGATAGTAATTAACACATTGATTTTCATGTAATGTTGGTTCATTGGGTTCGTATGAGTATTCGTCTGGCTCATATTGGGGTTCTGGTAACGGCAAGTGATGTAAGCGCGTCATTTGTGACGTTTCCATGGGTTCGTGCGGTCTGTTGTCCACGTTTCTCTGTTGCCATGGGGTCTGTTGTGTAGTACGGTTGTACTGCTGTTGTACTGGTCGTTGTTGTGTTGGTGGGTATGACCTTGGATGCCATGCGTTACGATTCGGTGGTTGTTGTGTTTGTTGTATTTGCGATGGTTTGTATGGAGGTTGGTTAGTAACTTGAGGTCTTGGCTGCTGATGCATCGTCTGTTGTGGACGTTGTTGATTGACAAATGGTTTTGATCTCCAATTGTTTTCATGTTTGTTAACAGGTTTTTGAGGGTTATTGTATTTAACTGTTGTATTCTTTGGATTAACATTTCGTTGTCTATTGTATGATACGTTTTCTTCAGTTAATACAATTTTCCATGCATCTTTCATAGTTTGAGGATCTCGTGCTCGAACCTGGTTGCCAAAGCTTCCTCTTAATCCGATAACAAAGCGTTTCAAAATTACTTTAATAAAGAGTGTTTGTTTAGTATGTAATGCAATGGGTTGTAGCTCATTCTGTTGTATATATGCTAATAAAGCGGCTTGATGTTCCAAACAGCGATTATAATAATTTATGGGTGTTTCATTGTCATGTTGATAGAGATCAGAAACTTCTATGAGGAGAGTAACATCATCTCGTTGGTCTCCAAAGTTGTTTATCAGAACTTGTTTTAATTCATTCCAGGTTGTGATACCTTTTCCCGTGACTACGGCTTCTGCTTCATGGGTGAGTCGTGTTAAAACAATTTCCGTTATGCATTCTTGTATGTTTGGGTCACTCTCTCCGTACAGAGCTTGTACTTTTTCGACTTGTCTGATAAAATCAGGCAATTTCGCTGGGGTTCCGTCGTATCTCTGTATGATTTGTAGATAGACGTTATCTATTTTTGGCGTTTCTGTTCTGGGGGGTCTGTATTTTTCTCTTTGACGATTTAGCTGGTCTTGTTGAATCTGAAGTCTTGCTTCGTTGTCTTCACATCGTTTATAAAGGCGTTGGATTTCGTCGATTAATGCATCTTGTGACATCTTGATTGCTTTTTCTTTTCACTTTTTATTTTACACTTTTAATATATGCACTGAGTATGATTCAATGGGACAATATTTGGGCAAAATATAAATGAAAAATGACTTGCTGCGTGACTGTGAGTAGTAGTATTGCGGCGATGATAATTTTCATTGTTGTGAAGGTTATGGTGTTCCTCTATAGCGGGATACAGCTTGCGTTGATTCTGCGCCTCTATAGTGGGCTGCGTACTGCGTCTGGTGATCTATGAGGAGCGTCAATCTATTATAGAAGAGTTTCCAGTTCAATCCGTTAAGTTGTGGATTGTGTGTTGCGAAGTTCGTTTTCTTCCGTCTTGGTGGTGTAGGGTTTTCCTTCCTTCCGTAGACGTTGCACAATCCTACCGACTGCGCCAATTAATCTTTTGGGAGAAGATTAATACAAAAAAAGACAAGTAGTAATTTAAACATTGAACTTTTATTTGCACTTGTAATAATACACGTAAGCTTTGAAATTAAACTAATTAGATGTGTGTTCGGTATAGTTGAACAACACAACTACTACGTTGATTATTATATTGAGACTGAGCTCCTGAGCAATGTGACCATGTGTTTATATAGTATTATTTGTCATTTGATGACCTATAAGCAAATGGTTACTATGCAGGTGACAATGGTACGATGGTACGACTTGTTGTTGTCAATATGTAATATGAGTAATATTAGTCTTATCTTAAGGTGATGAACATTGGAGTAATATTAGTCTTATCTTAAGGTGATTAAATTATGCGAGTAATATTAGACTCGTCTGGGTATTTATGACATACAGGGTGTCCCAAAATTCAACGATAAGCCGGCACCAGAAGATGGTCCTGCTCATGACTACACAAGAAAAGAAGAAAAAAAAATTTTATCTCATTTTGTTTAGGAATTAGAATAAATATAATTTTTTTTTCGAAAATTGAAACACCTTAAGATGTTTTTAACTACCATGACCACAATTTTTCAAATATTTCTGATTTTTTTTTTGTATCGGCAACCTAAATAGCACTGCTATCCATCACAACCATTAAAACTCCCAGAATGCTAGTAGTTTTTACACAAAAATAAATCGAAATTAATTTATTCTCTAAAATTTTTAAAGATTTTTACTTTCAGTACACTTTAACTCATCGTGGTGTAAAAAAAAAGTATGAACACTACTATAGCAAGTTTTTTTAAAAATTGGCGCAACTCTTCAGGATTCCAAAATGGTATAATACTCCAGGAAAACTAGCAATAAAAAAAAATTATGCATACTCTTTCTAAAAAAGAACCATATTTCATAAATTGTTGTTGTTGATAGTTATCATTTTTACATTACCCAAAAGAGGTTTTTTATTGTTGAATGAATTAAAACAAGTGATACAAACAATTTTTCATTTATTTTATAAATTTTATAGTTTATTTACATTATAGTAAATGTTCAAAATGTTTTCCACCAGCATAAATACAGGCACGACATCGCCTTAAAAGAAATCTTTTTCATATCATATCGTTTACCTTTCATATGATGTGCAACCTGAGTATTTTTTTGTCGAAGCTCGTCCAATGTTGCTACGGGTTTTGAATAAACTCTTTCTTTAAGACAACCCCAATAGAAGAAGTCCAGGGGGTTTAGATCGGGTGAATGGGGTGGCCATAATATAGGACCAAATCGTCCAATCCAACGCCCTGGATACTCTTCGTTTAAGTATTCTCTCACAGGACGAGCATAGTGAGCTGAGCAACCATCATTTTGCAACCGAATGTTTTGTAAATCACTTATGGGCACGTCTTCTAATAATTCTGACAAATCATTTTGTAAAAAGTTCAAGTAATTATTGCCATCTAATTTCCTTGTACCTCAAAGGGCCCAAGTACTTTTCCATTTAATATGCCCGTCCATAGGTTAATCTTAAATTGATATTGGGATTTGTCTAGTCTCATTAGGTGCGGATTTTCATTGCTCCAGCTATGTAGGTTATGCAGGTTTAAATAAGCATCTTTCTTGCAGATTGTTTCATCCGACTATAGAATTTTACCTAAGAATTGGGGATCTTCCCTGAGTTTTTGCAGCATAACACGGCAAAATGCGACCCGTTGTGGATATTATCCAATGGTAATAACGTCCGAAAAAAGAACAATCTTTTTTAAGGAGGTGTTGGGCTGTATTAATGCCAGTGGGAAACAATTTGAACATTTACTGTAATGTAAATAATGTAATAAATTTATAAAATGAATTAAAAATTGTTTGTACCATTTGTTTTAATTCATTCCACTATAAAAAACCTCTTTTGGGTATTGTAAAAATGATAACTATCAACAACAACAATTTATGAAATATGGTTCTTTTTTTGAAATAGTATGCATAATTTTTTTTTATTGCTAGTTTTCCTGGAGTATTATACCATTTTGGAATCCTGAAGAGTTGCGCCAATTTTTAAGAAAACTTGCCATAGTAGTGTTCATACTTTTTTTTTACACCACGATGAGTTAAAGTGGACTGAAAGTAAAAATCTTTAAAAATTTTAGGGTAAAAAGTAATTTCGATTTATTTTTGTGTAAAAACTACTAGCATTCTGGGAGTTTTAATGGTTGTGATGGATAGCAGTGCTATTTAGATTGCCGATACAAAAAAAAAATCCGAAATATTTGAAAAATTGTGGTCATGGTAGTTAAAAACATCTTAAGGTGTTTCAATTTTCGAAAAAAAAATTATTTTTTTTCTAATTTCTAAACAAAATGAGATACATTTTTTTTTTCTTCTTTTCTTGTGTAGTCATGAGCAGGACCATCTTCTGGTGCCGGCTTATCGTTGAATTTTGGGACACCCTGTATATGATATATATATTGATGTTATACATAAGAAATTAACTGGAGCGAGTAGAGTTAGAGGAGGGCTGTGTATTGAAGGTAATAATTAGTAAATATGTATGAAATAAAAATAAAATGTTTTACAGCATCAGTCCCGTTATTTAATAGGCACTCCTCGTATACATGCATGTGGGGTTATTTTTTGAAGGAGTAATTTTAAGTTAGATTATATTTAGTTTTAAGAAATAATAGTAAGATAACTGTAAACTAGGGTAGAAATCTTGGATAAGAACGGGGTTATATTTAAATGTATAAATAAACCAGCGACAGACACTAAAAACCGTTCAATGGTTAACGCTTAGCCGTTCACTTTTGATGTCGAGCGTACGTCTCAGAGAACGTGGCGTATGCAACTGTTCGCTAACTTTTGAACGTGGTGCGACATGTTTTGGGCGAGGCAGAAATAAAAGATGGTTTTATGTGCACAGAGAGTTTTATAAAGCAAATGGCGATGGAAATATGTAAAGAGTATATATGGTCGTTATTGAGTGTTTTATAATTAAGTTAACTTTATTACGGTGTAATAATTGTTATTTTGATCATTGTTTTTGTTAGAGTTAGGCAGCAATATTAATGTTTTAGTACTAA
This sequence comes from Panorpa germanica, assembly GCA_963678705.1. NCBI lineage: Eukaryota > Metazoa > Arthropoda > Insecta > Mecoptera > Panorpidae > Panorpa > Panorpa germanica. The sequence goes on from OY783214.1 coordinate 2,113,227, forward strand.
GGTGTATTTTCATTGAAATTATTGTGCTGATAACTATAGACAATTACAACTGCGTAGTATGTATTGAGACGTAAAACATTGTGAAAAGACATTTTATTCTAGTGTATTTTGTTGTGAATATAATTAAGATTGATTAACTTTATTTAGATATAAGTTTATGACTTTGATAAGTGATTAAACAAACTATTAATAACCAAATTAAGTGTTTATTCATTTTAAAAGAAACTATATTGTTGTATTGTACATCAACCTTAGGCTGATGTTAATTGTAACTTATAATTGTGGGAAAATACCTACAAATTGGGGGCTCAACCGGGATAAGGGCGAAACCAAGTATATTTAGTCAAAAATATATTTAACCTTAGAACCAGACTAGTTGATCAGAACCGGGTTAAGGGCGAAACCAAGTATATTTAGTCAAAAATATATTTAACCTTAGAACCAGACTAATTGATCAGAACCGGGTTAAGGGCGAAACCAAGTATATTTAGTCAAAAATATATTTAACCTTAGATCCAGACTTATTGATCAGCGGAATCAAGAGGAAAACTGAAAAATATAACCATGACACAAGAATTGGACAATTTGTCAGTGGCAGAGCTACGACAAGAACTCAATTTTGTTGGACTCAGTCAGCGTGGGAATCGTGCAGAATTATTGTCAAGAATGAACTCATTCAAGAGCCGTGTCGGTGAACAGAATAGGTCTGTAAACAATGAAACAGTCAATAAAACTAATTATACATTTTTAGATTTAGAATTGGCTTTACCTAAATATGATGGGCTTAAAAATGTCAGATTGTGGATTAAACAATTTGATGATTTCTGTGACCAGGCAGAAATAGATACAAAATACAGATATTTGTATGCCAGGAGATTGTTGACTGATACCGCAAAACAATTTGTTAATTTCGAAACCAGGATAATAAATTGGGATACATTTAAATCGTATTTGATTGATGAATTTGATACGAGTTTGAATAGCGCACAGGTTCACAAAATGCTTCAACAAAGGGTGAAGAAGCCAGCTGAAAGTATCCGTCAATATGTGTACGATATTTTAGATATAGCTAGACAAGCAGATGTCGAAGAAGCAGCTATTATGGATTATATCATAGCAGGAATTCGCGACAGTGCAGCCAACAAGGTAATACTTTATGGAGCTGAGAATATTGGACAACTTAGACGTAAGCTGGAACAATATGAAAAAATGAAAATGGATACCCAGGACTATGATAGGAGATCTAGGTCAGGTACAAAAACTAAAATCGAGACAACAGGTGAGAAGATTAAATGTTTTAATTGTGGTTCGATGTCACACTCATCTAAGGTGTGTCCCGATAAAGACAAGGATTATAAATGTTTTAATTGTGGTAATTATGGACATATTAGCCGAAATTGTAATACTAAAATAAAAACTGTTAAAGCGGAACATAATGTTATGAAAGTTGAAATGATAAAATCAATTTGTGTTAATAACGGGGGTAATGTAAATGCTTTAATAGACACTGGCAGTGATTTGTCAGCAGTGCGGGAAGGTTATTTTAAAACATTAAAGAATGTTAAATTATATGACTCTGAAATAACAATACGTGGTTTATCAAACTCAAGAGTAAATTCTATAGGTAGAATTGAATTGGACATTGAAATTGATTCAGAACCTTACGTGGGTTATTTTGAGGTGTTGCCATCTCATGCAATGCATATGAACATGGTGATAGGATTGGACATTATAGCTAAAGCTAAAGTAGTTATTGATAAAACCGGGGTTACATTTCATAAACTTTATAGCGATAAAGATGTAGATGAAAGTGAGATTAAACAATTAATGACAATGAAAATAGACTATGGTGATAAAGAAAGTGAATTAGACTTATCTCATATAAACGATAAAATTGTTGTTAATAAAATACACGAGTCAGTGGACAATGACAAACGTAAAGAGTTACGCAACTCTGAAAGTGTAAAGACAATTGTATTGAAAAATGATACTCCTATATTTTCTAGATCGCTTAGACTACCACCTGCAGATCGACTAGTTGTTGAGGAACAGCGGGGTGAAGGGTCAGAAAAGGATGTCATACAGGCAGCCCAGGAAATGAACGACCTAGGTTGTGCCGTGAAACAAGACATTGTTCGTCTATCTAAGGATAAGGTAAAAGCAGCCAAGCATTTTCCGAAGCCGAAGATGAGGAAACAAGGCAATGTTCGTCCCTCTAAGGATAAGGTCAAAGCAGCTAAGCATTTTCCGAAGCCGAAGAAGACGCAACAAGCAAAGAATTATACCAGGAAGTGTATAACAGAAAATGGATTGAAGATTGGGGTTAAAATGAAAACCAATCAAGACACTGCTCGTTCCTCGAAGGACAAGGATGAAGCCGTTAAGCATTTTCCGAAGCCGAAGGAGAGGTTACAAGCAGCAGAAATACAAAATGAGTTTGTAGAAAAACGCAAGAAGCTGAGAGAAGAGGATAAAGGGATTATTCTAAGAGTTCAGCAAGAAAACAGAATTAGCTAAGGTAGAAGGTGTAAAACAACAAGCAAAAAGTATAAACATATTCTCGTTAAAGTAAATGCTTTTACAAAGTTTGTTTGGTTGTTACCTACTAAAGCAACAGGAGCTAAAGTTAAAGCTAAAACCAAAGGACCATACAAAATAACGAGAATTATAGGAAATTATCGTTATGACGTGGAGGAAGCAGGAGAGTATGAAGGGCCAGACAGGACTTCTACATCTGCAGACAAGATGACATCAAGGGGCAAGAATGATGTAGCAACTGAAGACAGTTACTAGTCAGGAATGGGCCGAGATGTGGGGTTATTTTTTGAAGGAGTAATTTTAAGTTAGATTATATTTAGTTTTAAGAAATAATAGTAAGATAACTGTAAACTAGGGTAGAAATCTTGGATAAGAACGGGGTTATATTTAAATGTATAAATAAACCAGCGACAGACACTAAAAACCGTTCAATGGTTAACGCTTAGCCGTTCACTTTTGATGTCGAGCGTACGTCTCAGAGAACGTGGCGTATGCAACTGTTCGCTAACTTTTGAACGTGGTGCGACATGTTTTGGGCGAGGCAGAAATAAAAGATGGTTTTATGTGCACAGAGAGTTTTATAAAGCAAATGGCGATGGAAATATGTAAAGAGTATATATGGTCGTTATTGAGTGTTTTATAATTAAGTTAACTTTATTACGGTGTAATAATTGTTATTTTGATCATTGTTTTTGTTAGAGTTAGGCAGCAATATTAATGTTTTAGTACTAAGGTGTATTTTCATTGAAATTATTGTGCTGATAACTATAGACAATTACAACTGCGTAGTATGTATTGAGACGTAAAACATTGTGAAAAGACATTTTAATCTAGTGTATTTTGTTGTGAATATAATTAAGATTGATTAACTTTATTTAGATATAAGTTTATGACTTTGATAAGTGATTAAACAAACTATTAATAACCAAATTAAGTGTTTATTCATTTTAAAAGAAACTATATTGTTGTATTGTACATCAACCTTAGGCTGATGTTAATTGTAACTTATAATTGTGGGAAAATACCTACATGCATGTGTAACTTTTAAATTACAACAAATCATACAGGACTAAGTATTTTATACAGCTTCTTTATATTATTTATATGCTGCACCTGCCCGGACATATTGGCCGGCACAAGAATCCCTCTTGCAATAGTTCCCAAAAAAAATAATCGGACATATAATACCAATTATATGTATGTTAAGAAATTATATATCTGTAGTTAGTACAAAGCTCGTGTGTCGGTAAAACAGTGATCGTTCAGTGTAACACATTCAGTGAACTCATGATCTAATTTGATATCGCTGTAGAAATAACGACCAACACAGTTGGTATTTGGAGTCGACAAAATTTACGTTTTTAGTCAGTTAGTTACTTAATAACTTTAATAAAATTATAATAATAAATTTTAATATTTATAGGTTATAATAAAATTAGAAAAAAAGGAATTGACAATTCATGGTGAATAAATGTCGTTTCTTTAAGTTTTAGGTATGATTTAAGTTAAACAATATAATTATTAAAATATGTATTTAAATTATCAAAATCTTATATGTACATTAAATCAAACAAAAATTCACGAAGAAATATAAATATTACAAATCTGTTAAAGGACACGATTAACCTACTCTATAAATATAAAATAAGATAATACAAATACATGATGCAACTAGGACATTACGATTCATAAAATCTAAATATTAAATTTAAAATGCCCATAATGACTTTACATCCACCAGATCTGGACACACCAGATAAATTGTAAGAATAACATGCCCCTGGATATGCTTACAGAAGCAGTAACCTAAAATTAAAAAACACCGCAGATAAATAAAAAGTGTGCACAGTTGTGGTCGAGTACGTCAGGTCGCGCCGCGCTCCTGACTTACCGTAATTAATGAAGCATTTAGAAAAATAAAATAGACTGAGTCATGAGTCATATTACTAATTCCAGCATTCCATTTAGTCTGACCGTTAACCCTTGTTTACAAATTAGTGGCTTCACTTCCGTTAATGTGTTATCAGTTTCTTTGATCCATTCTTCTTGCCATAAACAATTTACTACATTTTTACCTTTCTTCTCTAAGTCTCAACATGTTATAGTTGCCTCTTCTTGAATGCGCCCTGAATGAAATATTAATTGAGCATTTAGTGCAATATCGTTGTGTAGAGAAAATCCAAAAATATTTGGATTCTAATTGTTTATTGGGGAATTTGTGTATTAGACGGTGGATGGTTTCAACTATTGGATATTACTTTTTAGTCATTCTTACACGAGTTGAATCTATAGATCTTAGTCTTATGATGCATAATGCGGTATAATTAAAGATTGTAGAAATTGCTCTGCTATTTTCAATGGGATTCTTCAATTTTAACAACATATACTATGAAAGATTTCTCTGAGCATTCCATAGCTATTACTATGCCCTTGTTCCTGCAGTACATAACTAACTAACTGTATGTTTAATGTTATTGATTATGTTGTTTATGAAAATTAAAAATAATGCTCCACTAAGAACATAGAAGTACCAGTAACATTAATTTGAGATATATTGTTTTCTTGTTTAAATTCTAGTAATTTATTGTTCTTTACATTCATATTTAATATCCTTGTTTTCAGTAAATTTTTACCGATGTGAGCTGGATGGCTCTTAATTACCTTGGAAAGTTTTTAATTTGAAGCTCGATTACAGATTTTCGTTAAGACTTACTTTTATTTAGGTTCATAATAGAGAAACTGACTTGAATACAACTTTATGTGTTAAAAATTATCAAGTCCTTTTTCTCAGGGTCATTTAAACGAGACTACTTGTATTGTGAAATAAGAACACATTTGTTTTTATCCTATTTTTCCATAAGGCATTAAAAAGTTCACATTTGTAAGTTCATAATTCTTTGTTTTTGTAAATACGTTTAAATTTTTTTGAATGAAATGGAAACTTTTCTGTCGAAAATGAAATTCTATTTTCTTTACTCTGTAATTTAGCAGTAAGCTGATTTAGATTATGCGTAACATCTACTAAGAAATAATATTATCCGATCCACTGATTGTCTGTTAGTTTAGGATAGTGACATCCTCTTCACGGAAAAATGTTTTAATTTCTATTACAAGGCAAGCGAAGTGTTGCTAAACGTATCCTGATAGCCAACGTACCTTGTTATGCAGGAGTTGATCCGCGTACTCACTTTCCATTTCAACTCAGTGGAGTGGAGCCATCACAAACCCCCACCCCCCTCTTAAGGAAGATTCGTCAGATATTATTAGTCCGAAATTTGAGACTGCATCCACCATATAACCAATCAGTGCTTGAAATATAGTCAAATTCTAAGTAGGAGCTTTTGGTACCCAAAAGTATTGTTATTTCATATTCCGCTTTAATCAGAATGGATAAATCCTAACACTTCCTCTTTAAGACCCACAGATAAAAGAAATTGTGAAAAAAGTGAAACTTGCGCTTTGCCATTTACTTCACAACACTCATCAATTGCAATTGATAAAACTGAACCATATATTTAAGATCTTGTACTAGCTGATTACTAGAAGACATTTTTAATGTTCCATCTTTCACTGTTTTGGAAGTTATTGGTAATTCTTAAATTTTTCTTAGAATTTCTGATTTATTTTAAAATTCTCGGAATAGCTCTTCAGATACCTCTATAAAACAACTTAATATATAGTAAATTCGAAGTCTATAAAGGGTTTCCCGCTCTTAGCAATTACTTGACTCAAAATAAAGCTTTCGGAAGATTGTATCCAGTTATTAAATGCAGAACTTGATTTGTCATACCTGATATGAACTTCTTCAATTGCATTCCTCCTTGCATCACCAACAGGATATTTAGTGCCAAATGGTGCGTGCTTAATTTTAAAATGTCTCTCACAATTTGACTTTTTATTATGTAGAGCATTTGAATTTTGTATAAACGCAAAAGACTTGGCCCCTTTAACTTTTAATTCACGATTTTTATCTTCAGTTTTTCTTTCTTTCGCCTAAGTAGCCATGATAAATAGGTAGTAAATAAAAATGTATATATGTATACCTTCACTCTCATATTTTCTTATTTCATACGATACCATAATTACACATTCGACATAAATTTCATTTGGGTTTGCTAATAACAAAAGAATTTAAATTCCTTGAAAACTAATGCGCATGAAATGTAGAAATAAAAGAAAACTGGGATAAATTGGTCACTTACTAAATTATAAAATCAAAGCGAAGACCACGAAAATGCATGCATTGTAATTTATTCTTAAAATTTTTACAATTTTTTTGTTAAATTAATGGTTATATGAAAGAGAGTAAATTTAAAAAATAGCCTGCGTATAAGACAAATACACTAGCGCCAAACAGAATTGTTTGCAAAAACATCCTGTCGATACGACAAAACACACTGGCGCAAAACGAAACTATTTACATTATGATCTATTAGAAAACCTGTGAAATATTGTAAATATGGTACAACCCCATGTGAATTAAATAACAGTTCTTAGATTCCAGGAAATGTAGAAAAAATTTATAAATTAGAATTAAATGAAGCGCACAAAACATATTATTTTAACGCATTAAATAAAATATTTTTACAAAAATAAGTTTTAAAAGCTAATCGTTAATTATTATTTTGTTCTAGTAACATGAATATTGCAATAAAACACATGTCACATGTTATTTTAAAATAATAATATTAAAATTTATAGGTTTTAAAGAAAATTTACATAAGAAAAATAAAATAAATAAAGGAGTAGGCGCCCGAAGTGTTACCAATTAAAAATGCTATTATTTGGTAAAGTTCTGATTTTTTTATTGGGAAACCGAATTATATCGTAAAAATATTTCAAATGAAAATAAAATATTATTGTTTGACGTAGCCACCTTTGGCGCGGATAATAGCATTGAGTCTACCCGAGAAATCTCCACACGCTGTACGAATTTGGTTTGATGATATTTGGCCCATTCTCGGCGAATATCAATTTTTAAGGTGTCGACCGTCTCATATTTCTTAGTTAATACTTTGACCTCCAGAATGGACTTTATGGAAAAATCCATTGACTTTAAGACCAGAGAATATGGTAACCATTGTTGTGAAGAAATGAAACTAGAAACTTTTTCTTGTAAAAAACGTTGTGTTTCACGGGCTTTATGGAATAGTGCCGAGGTCTTCTTGAAATGTCCAATGGTTTCTAGCGAACTGTTCACGTGCCCAATGTAATAAGGCATAGTTTAAAAATTTTTCACGTTTATTGATTTACCTTTATGCCCTGTTCAATGAAAACGAGTGGTGAGCGTTCTGTAGAATGTAACCCTACTCTAATATGGTGGTAGTTTACTTATTTTAAGAAAGCAACCTAAATTGTCTTTGGATTTGCACCATACACGATCGTTTTGTTTGTTAACATATTGCTGACCGTAAACAAATTTCTATCATGCTCGCCACCAACTAGGACAAACCTTTTGCGCAGGTGTTAAATCTTGCACTTTTTGTATTTTGTAGGGCTTCAATCGTAATTAATTGTTTAATATACGCTCTATACTACGATGATTCTTTTTTTTTTTCATTTAATAAATTTAATAGCATCTTCCAGGCTTTCGCCCATATGTGCTGCTTTGTCCACTTATTCCATCCCACTTTACTTTTTACATTTCAATTACATTCACATGTAATTAACTAAGAAAAAAATTAAAGATATACTGTCTCAGCATCCCTTTTTCTTCTTACTTTACATTATATACATACATTATACTTCAATACCATTTTTCTAATTTTAAAAATCACCTTCGCATACTGATTATAATACCGACACAACACAATACAATTATCTAATACAATTATGTTTGCAGCATCCGACGTACATTGTACAATGGCTCTATTTTTTCTGTGATATTATTCTTTTTAGTTATTTTAAATATTATTTCAGCTAACTTTAGTAAACTAAAGAAATTTTGTTGGCTTTGTTCCGTTGCAATCATAACCTCAAAGTCGTTGTAATTCTTATTGTCGGTATATTTGTTACACAGTGTATTCTAAGTCAATACCACATCATTATCGCTCATAGTAATTTTTTTTTTTTTGTTATCCAGAAGATCTAAAAAATTACGTTTCCTGGAGCTCAAATCTCCATCCGTTATACACGTTGACTAAACACAAAACTTAAAAGAAATATTAAATAATTGCAATTTACCATTACTAAAATAAAATAAACTAAAATATGACTTAATTAATTTAAATTCCGATTGGTAATTTACATTTACCAAATACGAAAATAAAAGAAACTAAAACAGTATTTTTGAAACGAAAAAATAAAATGAAGCTAATATAAAAAAAAAAAATATTTTTTATGTACTTATTTGCTTATATACGCCAGTATGCAACTGACTAAAATTCTTTCTGATTTAAACTCTTTACTTACTTTTATTAATATTAAATAATGCAAAAAATAAGGCAATATTATTCAAGCAATGCTTCTACTTATTTTACCATTATTATTGTTGTTGTCGATATAAAAATAAAAAGAAAATATTCTACTTACTTCGAATGGAACATTCTCGAAAGTGTAATCTCCTTCAGATAGATGTACGAACAGACACTTGTTTATCATAAACAAGATGATATCGAAATGATAAACATGGAGATCTAAAAACAAGTTAATCAAACAACATATATAAATCTAAAATTACAAAATATTTTTTGTTTAATGAATTGTAAATACAAATTAGAAACTATTCTTACTTTCGAAATTGGGTTGTGTAACATGTCTTAATTTGTTGTGTTCAATGGCTTTAATTGTTAATATGACTTTATAATTTTATTTTGTATAAAATATACAAAGAAAACTTTAACGTCATATCCGCCTCATCTTTGACTAATGCAATCCCTCTTCAACAACAAAGATGCGGATAAGTTTTCTATCCTACCCAATGAATTATATATTATATAATCCATAGTGGTCATATAAATGTGATAAAAGTGATGTTATGATCAATTGATCGGAATGATCAATAATCGGAAATGGGCAATATTGACAGCTAATTTACGGTAGTAGCACAATATACACAAAACTGTTGAGTTTTTAAAATTATTAAACAAAGGAAATTATAGAAAAAAGAGAGACACTTTTAAATTAACCACTTTCCAATGGGGCGCACCGTTAGTATACTCGTATTATAAAGCTCCTATTAAATTTGTTTGTTTGGTACTAAATTGTAAAAATGTTTATCAAAATTACATATTACGTAAAAATTATATTTAAAAACTTTTGAAAATGATATTTCTATAAATAAATTTATCACAATTTATCAATGTAGACACAAAGTTCAAACTTGGTATGTAGATTATCATCAGAATGTAACCAACAAAACAAATAAAGAACTACATTTCCTACAGAGGAGCACGGTAAAGCGGGAACGGTAGGTACCGTTATTAATATAATTCAAAATATGACAGACGTAATACATTGAATAAGTCAGGCCAACTAATTTCATTTAAAAATGGAATTACAATTTGAAATAAAACTGCAAATTAAATTGTCAAACTTATGATGGGTAAAACGCTAGTACTTGTATATTTCATTGAAACTTTTAAATATTCAAGCATAAGATGTGTTCACAACCCAATACATAAAAATATACATACGACAATAAATATTACATGTTTTATTTGGTCCTGGGTGTAGTGGTAAGGTCATAAAAATATTATTTTCAACTTTTTCCTGTATCCACATAACGGTACCATAAAGAAAGTTAGTTAAGCTGGAGGTATTAAAGCCTATACTAATTAGTTCCATCTCTGCTACTACCTCATTAAAGTAGACTTGTTTATTAAATTCTTGAATGGTCTCGTTTACTGAATTGACTGGTATATACTCTGCAATGTTAATAATATACATTAACATTATTCACTAAACAACTGCAGCGATGTTATCAAAATGTCAGCGATTAATACATGAGTCAAATGAGTATGTAACCTCTAAATGGAAGACAGAGAGCTGAATGTTTTGCTCAACCTTTGTTTCAATATACTAAACGTAGACTAAGTTGTTGACATTGTTTTCCTAGATATTCGTGGGTTATGGTGCGTCATTAATTCTATTTCTATTTATAAAGTATTGTGGGAACACGTGTTCTAAAATGGAAAGCCGGAATACACTATTGTTTGACATTGTTCCGGTCGGCAAACAACCAACTCCAAGAGATTTGCTCCAGTGGTTGTATAATGTGTTGATGGAAAAAGAGTTAACAGATTTATCCGAAATAAATATGACTTTTGAGAAGCTGTTTGTTAAGTTCAGAAGTGAGGAAAGTTTAATATCAATAAAAATGAGATCTCCATACGCGATTAAGTTTACACTAGGAGGAGAAAGGTGGGAGCGAGATTAGGGTAGGTCGGATGTGCAGACGGTGTGGCAGAAATTATTGAATGCCCAGTTCAATAATTAGTGAATAGCTACAAGGAAGTTGTGCGGAATGGGCAGGATTTGTTTCAAGTTGCAACTTGAAATAGATATGTGAGAATCATCCCAAAAAGGATGATCCTAGTCAAAATGCTTTAAATCCAGAAATGGACAACGGTGATTGAAATAGGAAAAGATGAAAAATTCTTCGACTCAAAAGTCATGCTGGTCGATGCTTGTTCGGGGGTGCCCATTCGTTTGAAAGCTAAGTCGGAGGATGTAGATGAAATTGTTAAAGATGCCGTAATTATGCCGTAATAAGCGATTAGCTTATGAGAAGCATTTTCAATGTAAGAATATATTTAGATGTATGCACCTAAAAAGTATTATGAAATATTATTATTTGCAACGTAATATCTGTCAAACTAATCTTTTCAACAAAGTATCAGACATTGGATTACCATGACAAAATGAACGCGGAATTGTTCAAGAAATGGTTTAAATAACAACTAATTGCCAATTTAAAAACCCTAAGGTTAATGATCATGGATAACGCAATATACATTCCAAATTCTTGGAACCCTACCCAATACAATATGGAAAAAATCGATTTGCTTATTTATCTATAAGAAAATAATATTCGTTTCTTGCTAAAGAAAACCGTCTTCCACCATATCACTGCGATTTAAATGCTATTAAATTGGTATAGGCCGACTGTAAAGAGTTCTTTAGCAAAAACATTGACAAAGATGGCCTGAAAAATAGAAATGTTTTAACCATGTGGCTCGTATCGTTAAATCTGTGGGTGGTCTGTATCAGAGATCCAGTGGAATTATATTAAAAGTGCGAGATCGATAAAGAGCGATAGAGAAAAATGCTGATTAGTATTTAGGGGCTGGATTTTGTTCAATACAGTGCTTAACTAGGATAAATGATAGAATAAGAACAAAATAAAGGAACATAAAATTTTTAAAACAAACATATTAGCTAAAATTACTTAAAAATAATATTTTGCTTTAAGTTCAATTTAGCAAATTCATTATAGAAATGGTAAAAGAAAGAAGAAGTCTAAGGAGGACATGGCAAATGACGCATAACCCAGCGGATAAAAATGGTTTTAATAGAGCTTCACAAAACCTTAAATGGCTCATTCAAGTTCAGAAGCATGAAATTCCCCAACAGTATTTTTACGAATTTGCCGGCGTCTGAGCATACAAAAATTATAATTATGAAATATTATTCGGAATTAGTAGAAAAGGTTGCACACCCTTGTGTAAATAACTCAGAATTAAGATAAACAAAGGTTGTTTACTTGACGCGTCATAACTTTATTACGCCTTTGTCCTTGAATTTAACACAATAAACAATTAGTAAACAAATGCATATCGTGCATATCTGTTTACACGCGTATCTTCTGGAACTAATTATTTTGCGAGCTACAAGTGGAATGTTATATACTACATTAGGATACTTACGTAAAGGAAGTCGCAGGCGTGATACGGATAATATATAGAACGATACGGATACATATATAGAAGGTTCGAGATTCCTACTCTCCCTTCCTTGTTCTCCTCGCTCACACATACAAATTTGAACCTTCGGCGTCATAGAAGGATCAAGAGCCAAACTGCCTTCATTCCCTTTTATGCCCTTACAAATTTGTATCCTTTAATGCTAGAAGCTAAAGGGGATAGTTGCTACGCATACACGCCACACAGTAAAATTGTAACCGTATCTTAAAAGAGTTATGCGATCTGAATGTACCGATTATTTATTGTGAAAGGCTATGAAACGGATGAAACAACAAAAGCAATCGGTGCCACCAATTCGCAAAGAAGATAACAGCTTGACTAGAAGTGCCAAAGAGAAAGCGTATGCGTTTTATGTTCACCTGGAAAAAGTTTTTAAACCGCATGCAACGAATTATGAACCACATGAAGAAAACAAAATCCTGAGCTACCTGGATACTCCTCTACAAATGTAAGTGCCTGTAAAGATTATTAGAAATTTAAATAACTCTTAAATATGAACTGCATACAAAAAAGCACCTGGTTATAACTTGATTACAAGTCTCATTCTTAAAGAACTGACCCTAAGAGCAATTATACTGATAAAAATCATATTTAATGCAATACTGAGAATTAGAAACTTTCAGTTCTTCTTTAGTTTTTTTTTAGAAACGGGACAATGGAAAATCGCTGACATTATTTTATTTTAGAAACCGGGTAAACCTCTTAATAAAGTTAAATCATACAGACCTATTAGCCTTCTATCCATCCTTTCCTAAGTTGTTTGAAAGGCATTTACTAAAAAGAATAAAAACTTTTCTGAATGACGTGATACCAAGAAACCAGTTTGGTTTGCAAGATCAACACACTACAATAGAACAAGTCCATGAAGTAGTAAATGTGATAAATGAGGCCTTTAATAAAAAGTAATACTGCTTAGCAGCCTTTCTAGACACTAGTTAAGCGTTTGACATAGTATGGCACGCGGGACTGCTTTATAAAATAAAGAAGACACTGCTCTATTCATTCTACAGGATACTATATTCATACCTTCAAGACAGATGTTTCAGTTTGGTTCAACTTCAGGTTAAGTTTCAAGACGAAGCTACTCATCTTCACCCAATAATGGAGTCCCACAAGGCAGTGTTCTTGGCCCAAGATTGAATACATTGCATACTACAGACCTACCCACTAATAGCCAGACAACAACGCAACTTTTTCAGATTATGCAACAATTTTGGCTGTGCATGAAACTCCAGATATTGCATCACAGCAAATACAAAATATCCTCGACGAAATTCAAGACTAGCTATTGAAGTGGCAAATTACAGCAAACTAGACGAAGTTAACTCATGTTCATGTACCTTGTGCAGAAACACATGTCCTTCTGTATGTTTAAAGTAACAAGTTATACCACAATGTGAAAAAACATGCCTTTAGATCGGCGCCTAACCTGGAAAAAACACTTCACGGAAGAACGTAAGCAGCTACATCCCAAGTGCAGAAAACTAATAATTTAAAAACGATACTGAACCTTGTCTGGACTTATGGCATTGATCTTTGGAGAAAATTTAGTGTTTCAAACATAGAAATATTAGAAACTATTATGGATATACCGTGGTTCATAAACAACAAATTCATCAATTATGACTTCGGCAATACAACTGTGAAAGAAGAAATTAACAAATTTAGTCAAAGATACCAGCAAAGATTAAACAATCACCCAAACTATCTAGCTGTTGGTCTACTAGACAAACATACGTTTGACTTTAAAATACTAAAAAGACATAGTCCGGTTACTGATCTAACTATTCAACGTATAGATAGGTAACTAACTGTTCCTAGTTACCGTAATAGCATAGTTATCACTAGTTCCAATAAATCCGGTTGCTGCGTATGAAAACAACAGTATGTTAATTATTGTTAGTTACCCGGTGTGATTTAACATTTTTTTATGTACATTTTAATAGATCATCCACTTAATAGATAGTGCTTTTATTAATTTAGCATTATTGTGTAAAATGTTATAGTTGTCGTTGTCAAAATATTTTGTTTGATTGTAAGTATAAATAAAATTAGTTTATTGTGTGTAAAATATTAATAAAATAGTCTGTATAGTCAAAGTTACGATAGTAAAATATATTTTATAACAGCGTCATCTATGAAATTTATTGTGAAATAATTTAAAAAAAACTATATGTACGAGTATGTTTAGAAAATATTTATATTCAAATTAACTATTTTTTACTAAATTAACTTATTAAAGATTTAGTTGTTATGCACTTCTTAATTAATAATTAATATTTATACATATTGAAATATTTGCAATGCATATTATTTTTGTAAACAACAAATAACTGAGTAAAAGTTAATTCTTTATTTATGTTTCTTTATATAATTGTTTATAATATAATATGCACAATTATTAATGATGGCACAATAAATAAATCCTAATGTAAGTCTACAAAAAACGATATTAGGTCGGAATATTGGAGGAGGCGTTGCAGGTAATACTCAAGAAAATTCCACACACTCGTGTAAGGCTACAAACATTAGATTAGAACCAAAATAAATCTCAGAAATAGAGGAGGTATCTTCAAGCGTACCCGCATCTGCTGAAGGTATTGCATGCGACTCATCAACTCAGGATTTTTATAACATCAAAACTGCTATAAAACCACAGCTGGTAATCTAGCTAACACCCACTAAGGTGTAAGATAGACCCACATATATACTAAAGATTACCCCCGTTGCAAGCGACGTCTGCCTTTTGTGTGTGAATTGAATTTCACTTCAAATTTTCGTTCCATTTTTAAATTGAAATTTTGAACTCGTTCTATATAAATTTTACATATAAAATGAAATAATTTTTTATATAGACTAAAAAAATATATTTATTTCAACAAAATATAAAATATTTTCAATTTATTCATTATTTGACCAACTTTATTTAAAGAATTGTGAGTTAAGTTAGCCTATATACAAAATTTCTAATTTCTAGCACATTTTTTACCCTCGGCACAAACTGTCCACGTACCACCAAATAACATTTTGAAATTTTGAATTTTATATATACATTATTGAATATGATATTCAATTATTACAAAATCCAAAATCCAAAATTTGAGCTTTCTCTAAAATTTCATAACCGGGCCCCCGAATTTTATCGGCTCCCCTTTTATAAAATATTGAATTTCTAAATTTTGAAATATGTTGCACATGCAAAATTTCATCTTTCTATCTTTTACAAATACAAAGTTATACAGCAAAATAGGGTTGACTTTTTTTTCAGTTTTTCCAAACTTACGGGTTTCCAGGAAATTCAGAGAAAAATCCGGTGAAGCCAAGCCTTAGAATTTTTTTCTTTACAAAATAGGAAATTTTCAAATACTTCCCTGGAGCCGTTTTCGAGCTACCATACAAAATTCTAACAAAACATATAAACATATCAGAATATAAATATACACTTAAAACATTTTAATATGGAATATGAGTTGATATTGATATATATCGGGAGTCAAAATCGCATATGGTATCTTCTAAACGGCGTCTGCAAAGTTTTTTAAATTACGATATTTTTTAGAGGACGAATTTCTATTTCTTTCCAATTCTCAGAAATTTTCCCTGAGTTATTTCTGGAAAAACTGTACTTTGGAGTGTGTTTGGGATCGTAGTTGTGCATATTTGCCAATAATTTAAAATCCAATATTAAGTTCAGTGGCCGAGATATGTAGGGGCACTAATGTTAAAATATAAATGCAAAGCTAAAATTTAGTATGCAATTATAGATTGACATATTAATAACGAAAATATGAAAAACTACATTTTTTAAATATAACACTAAAATATAACTTTTAAATATAGCACTAAAGCAGGGTGTGATAAACTGAATAACTAAGAACTTAGAACTAAATAAACTAAGAACAATATAGGGATACAACAATGACATTTTGCATGTAAAATATTTAATAAAAGCAAAATAGTTCTCTATAAGTTATATATTCAAATTACATCCAGTAATAGAATTGGATAAATATTTGGTGCATTTGTAGTACAACGAAAGCGGACAGCGAGGAGTAGGGTAGAAGAGAAATAGTCAATAGCCCCAAATATTAAATTAAAAAAATAAATACTGGAAAAAAAATTCTGAATTTCATACCTACCAACCGAAGACCTAATAAACCCTATAAAGTGGTAGAGAAATCTACATCATTCTGCAGATATCGATGATATAAAGAATGATATGGAAATTCATGGGCACAAGGTTATTCGGGTCAGTAACATTAAACAAAGAACAACAAAAATTCCACTTTCATTGTTATTTATTAAAATCGAAGGAAAGGCAAACAACAAAGAAATCTACGAATTGAAATTGAACCTGTGAGATACAAATAAAAGGACCACAATGTTTTAAATGCCAGAGGTATGGTGACACAAAAATCTACATCCACAGAAATCCGAGGTGCGTTAAACGTGCTGCTGATCACTATACAAAGAATTGCAACTGGAAAGACTGGACTAAATTGAATAATTAAGTGAATCTCAGTTAATTACATGAAAGATGAATCAAGTCTAGACCCCTCATACGATCACTTACCAGTCATAGTCACTCCCCCTAGTGATGAAACAAGAGCCGCTCACAATAATCAATAAGCAAACAGACTGGAATTTATTCCGGAACTTAATATATTACAAGTAGAGCTGTAATTATTTGCTTAAAACTGAAGTATAGTTAACCAGGGAGTTAAATTACTAAATAAAGCAATAAAAGAAGCAGCTCAAAAGGCCACTCCACCAACAAATAGTTTTAGTAATAATCCCGTCAAAATACACAATAAAATATTGGTAAATTAGCTATATTTCACATAGAGCTGAAAGTTGGTATATACCTTGGTTACATAATTATAAATAAAATACTATAAGTCCTCACCACCGATCGCAAATTTGCATAAAAAGTTATTCAAGGTCAAAAACCAATGAAAATGGTTTTTTCAATTTTTACGGTAAACGGTAAGTTTTATCATAACAATAGATCAAATAAAAGTTGTAGATAATGCACCTATCTACAAAAACTGGTTATATACTTTTTTTTCTAAGAATCACCATTCCTGAGATATTGCGATTCTAAATCACAGAACACAATAATATGTACGCTGAACCGCCTTTATGGTATACACGCCATCGAATGTTTAATATGAGTAAAAATATTGGTTTGTGTAACTTGTAAATATAAATTATAGAATTGTGAGAACATTTTTAAGGAAAATATGGACATTTCAAAGAGTTTCGAAATTACACAGTTATGCAATGTGATTTGAATTGACTATTTAAAATGCTAGTTAAAATATTTTATGTAAAGCACCAATAAACTTAACAGATATTAAGATATTCACATAATACAAAGATTATGAAATCATGTTACTTTCATTTGCTCCAAGATATCTAGGATAACACCACAATAGTGTTATCTTAATTCAGTAATAGTTAATTTTTATCGCATACAATTATTGTAGATAATTTCATGATCTTCAACTTTGGTCTGATCTATTTTTATGATAGAACCTACTGATTACCGGAATAACTTTTTTTGCAGATGTACGATTGGTGAGGACTTTTAAAATTTTGTTTGTAATAGTGTACATAAGGTCTGTACCAACTTTCAGCTCTATGCGAAATAAATCTAATTCAAATGTTAATTTTGTCAGGGTTATTTTACATTTTTTTGAAAAAAAATATTTTTTTAGTTTATTGATATGAAAAGTTATTTATTATTTAACGAGTTAAATATTTTAATTTAAAACAAGGAATTAGGATTTAAAATGAAATTATGAATTGCATTGTTGAATTCAAATCATACAAACTAAAGAGGCGTCGCATGGCGACGGCGGTAATCTTTTTTATATAGTAACAATAAAAAGTTGAAAGTAAAAGTTGTATAAATACATCTGATTACAAAATTCTGTTCAATATGGCGGCCAAAAGAGAGCACTCCTGAAAAACACATAATAAAATCTCTGCCTATAGCAATATGGAAATATGAAAATCTACATTTCTTATTATTAAATACAGGTACAAATTCGTAATATTAAAATGTCGCATGTCTTATCTAGCTTATAAAAGAAACCTTGTTGGTTTGCTCTAATTACTTATATAAAGTTCGACTATTTTTAAGTAAGAAATAAATAATCAAGATTTATACAACCTCGAACACCTCCATCCAAATGATTGTTTATGCAGTTTGTTATGGGAGTCAAGCTATTATCATTCGGATAATACACGATATGAACATAAATGCCCTTCGATCCAAGTCGTAGAAAGGAACTCTGTAAAAATAAATATTAATTATTTACTATTAGTCTACTATTAAGTTTAATCCACCTATTATAATGTTCGTAGTTGTCAAAATGTTCCACCGTTTACATACCTCTATTTCTATTTATATATATCTCTAATTTTATTAGGAATTGTAAATTTTAAAGAAACGCATGTTGCTTCTGAAATTTAAAGTTTATTTTGGTAATTTACATACATATTTTAATAATTACATTGTTTACCTTAAATCATACTATCATACCTGAAATTTGAAGATAACATTTACAGTTTATTATTTACCATAAATTGTCAATTGTCAAACTGTCATATCTATTTAGTTTAATTATAACCTCACAATATATAACACACAATATAACTAACTAACTAAAAACATGAGTTCTGTTGACTCCAAATATCAACTGTGTTGGCCGTTATTCCAACAGTGTAAATCTATGACGTTCATGAGTAAATGTTTTCACTGAAGGGTAACTGTTTCACCGACAGACGAGCTTTGTGCCAACTAAAGAAATTCTTTACATATTCCTCTACGACAAAACAAATTTTCACTTATCTTCACTTATATAGTACTTAAAACTAAATTTAAATTTTACAATATTATATTAAAGTAAATAAAACTTTGTCTGCCTTATTTCTATTTTTATGTACGTATTGGTATAAGTTTTGTGATATGAAAGAGATTTGACTCTGTTTTCTTATGCCTTTATAAATTTTAAATATTGAATTTGATCTATTTTATCTTTTAAATTTAATTTAATTTTATTTTATTTTATCTTTTCAATAATTTTAAATGGACCAACCTTAAGCTCATCTAATTTATTTCTATTTAGTTTGTAACTTTTTTCTAAGGCCTGGGGAGTTCGTTAAGAGGGCTGTGGCACATAGAAAAAGATTGTTTTTGAAAGGTTAATTTAATCACTTGGGGGTGTGTAGCTCACGGATTACTTTTCAATCCGCTTCTGATTTTAACTGAAACTTAAAAAATATACTGATCCCCCTCCTGACTTGTACTAATGTATAAAACCAGGCGGTCCAGATGGGACCCCTCTATATATTTCAATCATTTGTCATCTGAAAACAATTTAATAAGGTGCAAGTACGATAAAAAACCCCTCAAAGTTATATTTTAATAAAAGGTGCCATTTTATTATGTATTTATATATTATGTTATATATTATGTATTTACATATTTATTATATTATGTTTTATCTCATTAGTCGTATTCACCCGACTAAAAAGCGGCAGCTGTAGTGCAGGTCCGTTGGTTGTTCACTACCCTACGGCTACCGACGTAAGCCTATCGCTGCGTCGTAGCCCAGTAAACATTTTGGAGTCAATTCTACTTCATTTCTATTACTGATCATGAGTTTTTTGTCTGGAACGCGTTCGTTTTCAATTCAGTCGTTCATAGAAAAGGCCCTTTTTATGAGCTACAGACATCGCAACGACGGCTCACTGCTGAATTAAAAGCGATTAATGATTTATGACCGGAGTTATAAATTATAATTTATGCCCTGCTGTGATTGGTCAGGGATATTACATTAAAATTAAGCGGGAAGTTTAAACAGAGTATTTACTTTGAAAAATAAAATAGATTTTTATTAGAAAACAAATTTATAATGAAAAAAAACAATAACTTTATGCAAAAATTTTATTAATATTTTATTAAATTTAATATATTTACAGCATTATTTTTGATCAATTGTTAATATAACATTAGTCTACATTGTTAAACATTAAATAATCATACACTAACTATTCTATATGCTTGAATATACACTGGGCTTGAACTTTAGCTTTAGTTTTATCTAGGAGACAGTTTCTGAAAATGAAATTACATGTACTTTACATATTTATATAGTAATAACTCTTATAAATAATATCTTGTAAGTATACCATTTTATTTACCAGTAATCAAATCAAATCAAATCAGTAGATCAAATCTTGATTTGTAATTAAGTTCTTCTTATTTCTCCTTACAACAATTTTTGGGTACCGTCTAATTTTGTGTCTGAAATATAAGAGAAAAATTAAAACAACTTTCTGAATGAAAAATGTTGAAACATATGTAAATGAAGAAACGTATATAAGATGCTTCATAAAATGGCGACTGAATATATATGTATAACTTACCAAACATTTAATTTAAAAACTTATAATTTATTTGAACACTATTTTATATTATTGTTTTTTAATGCAGAATTAAAACTGATTAAGAACATATATTACTTCACAAAACTATCAAAATATTACACAAAGAAACTTAGTAACTGACACGACGTTAGGACGAGCATTTGTTATAGGTGGCGCTAGTTGTTCCACTTGTTGGGGATGATCAGGGGTATAAAACTTAATGGAATTCTACTTCTTACAGTCTACAAAATATAAATATTTAAATTAAGAAATAAATTGATGTAATCTTTAGTACGGATCGTGATTTTTTAAATGAATATTTTTCATCTTTTACAATTCTGGTTATATTAGTTTTTTACATTGTTCTGGAGATTCAAAAATCTACGATCGGCAGGTCTGCGTTAGGTTTAAAACCTCTGTCTTAACAACGGTGGATAGTATCTTCGTTTAAATACATTATATTCGGGGATTGAGTGAGACAGCGTCTGTCTATTACCATTAAAGAAATATTTGTTGAAAAAGGATAGCATATACTTTAAACATACTGTACTGAACGAAATACTATTCAAGTATACAAGTGTAACGGTGAAAAATATATTTTACTTGTCTAACCGCATCTCGTTTTTCTCTCACTTTGGAATAATTGGAATAAAAATGAACTAAAAAAAATATATCCAAGTGTGAAACAAACAGGAATACTTAATGAATGATGTTGGAAAAAGAAAGAATATTATTATTAAAAAATTCTAACAACTAACACAAAATCTGTGACAGGTAGAGAATCAATTTGAACTAAAAGCGACTTTTGTGTACCACTTATGAACTATTAACGAACTTGCTAAGACTACATATATCAGATTTTATTTCACAAAATCTTGACAGGTAGGGAATAAATTTGAACTAAAATTGGTTTCTGTGTTGTTGCTTCGAACTTGTAAATCGTTAGAATTGAATTGTACGAGTGACTCGAACTTCACCAAGCCATTCTACTTCACTAAATGTTTACTGGGAGGTGATTTAATTGAATTTTCAAATGCTATTTTTCTATCTCCAATCCATTAAACGTCTGTTTTATTTGTTTTTAGTTTATTTGGCACAAAGAAAACCTCTGTACCATCCCAGAGGTTTTTTGGTGTAAATCCAATACAACTGCAACTATGTTCTGTGTTATGAGCAATGGTCGTCCATGCTATTTTATTACTATTTTCGTTTATCTTACATATTATTAAGTTTACTTACTAGCGTTTGATTACGTCTTTCATTTCAGCCGTTAGAAAACAAGGCATTTACTGCAGTGAAAATTATTGGTATATATTTTTAAATTAAAAATGTTTTGAATTCTTTTGAGTTGAGTCTCGGATATTGATCGGTGAGAAGCATTCCAATTGTATCAGAATCTGTTACCTTATTGATTAGTTTACCAAAATCATTAGCACTTTCTGTTTTAGAAGTAACAATATACGCAAATCGTGTAAAGTGGTCCACTAGAAGGTGTAAATATCTTTTCGTCGATCGTGATCCTCCAAAAACCTCCAATCGTGTCTATCGAAACTATTTCAAAAGGGTTTGTGGCGGCACCTAAATGTGACATTAGACCATATTTATTCTGTCCTCTCGTTTTAATTTTTATACCATCACAACTTTTTATATCTCACAACTATTATAATGTCTTTTAATATTTTCCGTTAAATTTTGTGCTGTATATAATGTACTCATGTTGTTTTGCATCTGTTTTACGCCTAAATGACGCAATTGTTAATGTACATTTTTAATAAGTTTTTTACAGAAATCTTCTGATAAAATAAAGTAATCATTGTGTCTTGATATTAATTTTGATTTATTATTTTGTATGTTTTCATTGTTTTTCTGATCTGTCACAATATCATTCAATTTTTATCATGTTTACAATTTTTAATTGTTGATCCGTATCCTCATTTGCATTCAATACTGGTGTTTGAATCGCGATTAGTTTACCGCGATTTATTTGGTGCGATGTTGTGCGATGATGTGTCGAATTATGTGAAGAAAACCACGAATACTTTTTAGTTTAAATTAAATTGATTTATTAAGAACTATAACCTACAAGCAACTGAGCTAAACGAATGAATACGAACGAATGAATGCGAAAGAATGAATGAACCTTTTCCTTAAATATAATAGTTAAGTTAACAGTTAATTTAAATAGAACATGAGTACAATGAAATCAAAATTATAAAATAAAACATAAGTACAATGGAGTCAAAATT
This sequence comes from Panorpa germanica, assembly GCA_963678705.1. Taxonomy (NCBI): domain Eukaryota; kingdom Metazoa; phylum Arthropoda; class Insecta; order Mecoptera; family Panorpidae; genus Panorpa; species Panorpa germanica. The sequence goes on from OY783214.1 coordinate 2,136,373, forward strand.
ATAAAATAAACATAAAAACAATGGAATCAAAACATACAGCCCGCCTTGAACTATCTGTAGTTCAAAGTTTATTATTTGTGGAGTCCTTTGTTGCGATGCAATTTCCCATTGAAGTAGTTTAAGTGTTGCAGCATATATTTTGCATGAATTTTAATTACACGTCCTAGCAGCCATTGAAGGAGAGGAGGTGTGTCTTCTCCAATCAAGAGTAGTTTTCCGACCGTTAGATTCGGTGATTTCCATTGCTGAGATGACCGCGTAATTAATTGACAAAGGTACCACTGCTTCCAAAAATGTTGCATGATCTGCTGTGCGTGTTGACAAACAGGCATCTGGCTGGAGCTGGAGCTGGTGCTAGTCCAATCAGGTTGAGGAAAGCTTGTCAGTGGACCACCAATAGGAAAATGGTATGGTGTAAAAGGAACAATATTATGCGGGTCAGGAGCCAAGGGACATATGGAACGAGAATTTAATATGGCTTGGATCTCAACTGCATAAGTATTTAATGGCTCATACGGAAAATGAGTAGTACCTAGGGTGAGCGTCAAGTGTTTCTTAAAATGCGCTTCATTGAGTTCGTGATTTGCCCTATAAACACTTAAGCTCTGACGATGACGATGTCGTCTTTTTATAATATGCAACGATTTAATATATTTGAACCCGACGCGAAGCAACGGACAGGTTTGTGTTAATCGGTATGGCGGAGGATCTCCCATAATGTGGTGTGTGAGACGAGGCTTGGCTCGAAAACAGATCACACATTGGTGTATGATTTTTCGCGTAATGCTACGACGGTCCTGAGGCCAAGGAGTTTGACGCACGGAATATACAGTTGTTGGAATACCGGCATGATTGAGCTGAACATGCTCCTAAGCCTATCGCTGCGTCGTAGCCCAGTAAACATTTTGGAGTCAATTCTACTTCATTTCTATTACTGATCATGAGTTTTTTGTCTGGAACGCGTTCGTTTTCAATTCAGTCGTTCATAGAAAAGGCCCTTTTTATGAGCTACAGACATCGCAACGACGGCTCACTGCTGAATTAAAAGCGATTAATGATTTATGACCGGAGTTATAAATTATAATTTATGCCCTGCTGTGATTGGTCAGGGATATTACATTAAAATTAAGCGGGAAGTTTAAACAGAGTATTTACTTTGAAAAATAAAATAGATTTTTATTAGAAAACAAATTTATAATGAAAAAAAACAATAACTTTATGCAAAAATTTTATTAATATTTTATTAAATTTAATATATTTACAGCATTATTTTTGATCAATTGTTAATATAACATTAGTCTACATTGTTAAACATTAAATAATCATACACTAACTATTCTATATGCTTGAATATACACTGGGCTTGAACTTTAGCTTTAGTTTTATCTAGGAGACAGTTTCTGAAAATGAAATTACATGTACTTTACATATTTATATAGTAATAACTCTTATAAATAATATCTTGTAAGTATACCATTTTATTTACCAGTAATCAAATCAAATCAAATCAGTAGATCAAATCTTGATTTGTAATTAAGTTCTTCTTATTTCTCCTTACAACAATTTTTGGGTACCGTCTAATTTTGTGTCTGAAATATAAGAGAAAAATTAAAACAACTTTCTGAATGAAAAATGTTGAAACATATGTAAATGAAGAAACGTATATAAGATGCTTCATAAAATGGCGACTGAATATATATGTATAACTTACCAAACATTTAATTTAAAAACTTATAATTTATTTGAACACTATTTTATATTATTGTTTTTTAATGCAGAATTAAAACTGATTAAGAACATATATTACTTCACAAAACTATCAAAATATTACACAAAGAAACTTAGTAACTGACACGACGTTAGGACGAGCATTTGTTATAGGTGGCGCTAGTTGTTCCACTTGTTGGGGATGATCAGGGGTATAAAACTTAATGGAATTCTACTTCTTACAGTCTACAAAATATAAATATTTAAATTAAGAAATAAATTGATGTAATCTTTAGTACGGATCGTGATTTTTTAAATGAATATTTTTCATCTTTTACAATTCTGGTTATATTAGTTTTTTACATTGTTCTGGAGATTCAAAAATCTACGATCGGCAGGTCTGCGTTAGGTTTAAAACCTCTGTCTTAACAACGGTGGATAGTATCTTCGTTTAAATACATTATATTCGGGGATTGAGTGAGACAGCGTCTGTCTATTACCATTAAAGAAATATTTGTTGAAAAAGGATAGCATATACTTTAAACATACTGTACTGAACGAAATACTATTCAAGTATACAAGTGTAACGGTGAAAAATATATTTTACTTGTCTAACCGCATCTCGTTTTTCTCTCACTTTGGAATAATTGGAATAAAAATGAACTAAAAAAAATATATCCAAGTGTGAAACAAACAGGAATACTTAATGAATGATGTTGGAAAAAGAAAGAATATTATTATTAAAAAATTCTAACAACTAACACAAAATCTGTGACAGGTAGAGAATCAATTTGAACTAAAAGCGACTTTTGTGTACCACTTATGAACTATTAACGAACTTGCTAAGACTACATATATCAGATTTTATTTCACAAAATCTTGACAGGTAGGGAATAAATTTGAACTAAAATTGGTTTCTGTGTTGTTGCTTCGAACTTGTAAATCGTTAGAATTGAATTGTACGAGTGACTCGAACTTCACCAAGCCATTCTACTTCACTAAATGTTTACTGGGAGGTGATTTAATTGAATTTTCAAATGCTATTTTTCTATCTCCAATCCATTAAACGTCTGTTTTATTTGTTTTTAGTTTATTTGGCACAAAGAAAACCTCTGTACCATCCCAGAGGTTTTTTGGTGTAAATCCAATACAACTGCAACTATGTTCTGTGTTATGAGCAATGGTCGTCCATGCTATTTTATTACTATTTTCGTTTATCTTACATATTATTAAGTTTACTTACTAGCGTTTGATTACGTCTTTCATTTCAGCCGTTAGAAAACAAGGCATTTACTGCAGTGAAAATTATTGGTATATATTTTTAAATTAAAAATGTTTTGAATTCTTTTGAGTTGAGTCTCGGATATTGATCGGTGAGAAGCATTCCAATTGTATCAGAATCTGTTACCTTATTGATTAGTTTACCAAAATCATTAGCACTTTCTGTTTTAGAAGTAACAATATACGCAAATCGTGTAAAGTGGTCCACTAGAAGGTGTAAATATCTTTTCGTCGATCGTGATCCTCCAAAAACCTCCAATCGTGTCTATCGAAACTATTTCAAAAGGGTTTGTGGCGGCACCTAAATGTGACATTAGACCATATTTATTCTGTCCTCTCGTTTTAATTTTTATACCATCACAACTTTTTATATCTCACAACTATTATAATGTCTTTTAATATTTTCCGTTAAATTTTGTGCTGTATATAATGTACTCATGTTGTTTTGCATCTGTTTTACGCCTAAATGACGCAATTGTTAATGTACATTTTTAATAAGTTTTTTACAGAAATCTTCTGATAAAATAAAGTAATCATTGTGTCTTGATATTAATTTTGATTTATTATTTTGTATGTTTTCATTGTTTTTCTGATCTGTCACAATATCATTCAATTTTTATCATGTTTACAATTTTTAATTGTTGATCCGTATCCTCATTTGCATTCAATACTGGTGTTTGAATCGCGATTAGTTTACCGCGATTTATTTGGTGCGATGTTGTGCGATGATGTGTCGAATTATGTGAAGAAAACCACGAATACTTTTTAGTTTAAATTAAATTGATTTATTAAGAACTATAACCTACAAGCAACTGAGCTAAACGAATGAATACGAACGAATGAATGCGAAAGAATGAATGAACCTTTTCCTTAAATATAATAGTTAAGTTAACAGTTAATTTAAATAGAACATGAGTACAATGAAATCAAAATTATAAAATAAAACATAAGTACAATGGAGTCAAAATTATAAAATAAACATAAAAACAATGGAATCAAAATTGTAAAATAACCAGCACAAGCCGGGGTCTAAGAATGAATAAAAATTTATAATCAATTGACTATTCTAACAACAAACAAAATTAAAATTACAAAACTTATGTGTATTGCTACTCGTATATAGGACGGAACATACAGCCCGCCTTGAACTATCTGTAGTTCAAAGTTTATTATTTGTGGAGTCCTTTGTTGCGATGCAATTTCCCATTGAAGTAGTTTAAGTGTTGCAGCATATATTTTGCATGAATTTTAATTACACGTCCTAGCAGCCATTGAAGGAGAGGAGGTGTGTCTTCTCCAATCAAGAGTAGTTTTCCGACCGTTAGATTCGGTGATTTCCATTGCTGAGATGACCGCGTAATTAATTGACAAAGGTACCACTGCTTCCAAAAATGTTGCATGATCTGCTGTGCGTGTTGACAAACAGGCATCTGGCTGGAGCTGGAGCTGGTGCTAGTCCAATCAGGTTGAGGAAAGCTTGTCAGTGGACCACCAATAGGAAAATGGTATGGTGTAAAAGGAACAATATTATGCGGGTCAGGAGCCAAGGGACATATGGAACGAGAATTTAATATGGCTTGGATCTCAACTGCATAAGTATTTAATGGCTCATACGGAAAATGAGTAGTACCTAGGGTGAGCGTCAAGTGTTTCTTAAAATGCGCTTCATTGAGTTCGTGATTTGCCCTATAAACACTTAAGCTCTGACGATGACGATGTCGTCTTTTTATAATATGCAACGATTTAATATATTTGAACCCGACGCGAAGCAACGGACAGGTTTGTGTTAATCGGTATGGCGGAGGATCTCCCATAATGTGGTGTGTGAGACGAGGCTTGGCTCGAAAACAGATCACACATTGGTGTATGATTTTTCGCGTAATGCTACGACGGTCCTGAGGCCAAGGAGTTTGACGCACGGAATATACAGTTGTTGGAATACCGGCATGATTGAGCTGAACATGCTCCGGTCGTATAATAGTTTGCGTGATAGTATATGAATAAATATGTATATGTGAATGATGAATATCAGGTAAACCAGCGAGAGTAAAATTGTCACCTACACGACTACTACCCGTAGCATCGAAAAACGGGTTAATCGGCATTAAACGACTGTTTTCAGGAATAGGTATCCCCTTGCGTAATTGATTTATTTTCGCTGAAAAGGCGGATAATTGTATTATTTTAATAATAGTATCGCGGACTGTTACCTTTCCCGAAAACGATAAAATGCTATTAGTTCGCTGTGAATTAAAGCATCGCGGATTATTAATGACATGATTGAGGTATGTAACAATACGGGTAGGTTTGTCCAGCGCTGAATATTTTTCAAGTGGCTCTAATACTCGCGATTGTACCTTTAGGTAGTTGGAATTAGGAAGTTCGTATGTTTTTAAAGCAGGAAGCTCAATGCTCGATAAAATTGTTTTGGGCCATGGACTCTGAGGCCTTAATAGCCACGGAGGTTTATGCCGCCATAGTTTTCCTGCAATAAATTCCGAATGAAACGGACCGCGAGAGTCTAGATTCGCGGGTTTGTTGAGTGACGCAACGTGTTGACAAGGACACGTGGCGGTTAGTCGCTGTAGTTTGGCGACGTGTTTATTACCAAATGGTTGTGTGCTATGTAGATAAGTTTTGAACCAATGTAATCCTAGAGTAGAATTACACCGCAAGACAAGGTAGTCACTAGTATTTAATAGCGTGATTTTTACGGTAAAAAATCGAGCAAACAGAAGGGCGTCGCGGAGCGCTAGACGCTGTAATGAAATGGAGCTCACGGGAGCCACTCGAGATTTGGAACAAATTAAATGACCACGAACCTTATCATGTTCATCTACAGATCGTAGGTAACTACAGGCGCCATATGCTTTCTGGCCTGTATCACAAATCTTATGTATTGGAATATTTTTGGGTTCGGCTACCGTGATGCAGCGCTTGAACCGTAGCGATTCTTGATCAAAATAAAACTCAAGTGAGTTGTCGAAAAATGGAAGTCTATTACCTAATGATTTTATAGCAGCAGGAGTGCTATATTTTATACTATTGCCGCTGACCGAAATAGTAACTTCAGTTCGGTCAGGCCTTAAAACCTTAGCCGTGACTTCAGTTGTAGAACGATCCTGAGAGCCAACGTCTAAAGCAACCTTGTTATGAGTTTCTGCGATACCTTCTGGATTTGTAAGATCCACTATGGCAGTAGCTAATAAGGTTTCGACAGGTATGCAAGTCTGTAAGTTGTGGTTAAATTCAGGTATCTCCGAGTGAGATACTGATTCTGTATCAATATCATTAGCAGGTGATGTAGGTGTATCAATGTGCCCGGCTAATTGATAACTATGCACGGGTGGTGAACTATTCAATTGATTTTGGGTCTGAGGACTGTTGCTCAATGATTCTAGGCCTTGATTATACGTTGATAATACCGGTGTTCCCATAATACTACTAGCAGTGGATACCCTAGAACCAGATGGGTTGGGAGAATTTGTTTTTCGCGAATCTAAAATTTTAGTGGCCTTATCGCATGCTTTCCAATACTGATCCTCAAACTCATCCCTATATTGATACTGTTCCTCCGGAACACATCCTTCCTCATCCGCTACCAATAAGTCTATCTCGTCTTGATATGCTAATAATTTTTCACGCGTTTGCTTTATCTCGTCGTATATACTTTTTAACATACAAGAATACTCTTCCGAATCATTATTAAGAAGGTTCACGAATGATGTTAGAGCTCGTTTTGCAGTCGCGCGTTTGATCTTTAAAAGTCTAACTTGCCCTTCAGCCATTATTAAATAATGGGAATTTTGCTTAAAGTAAAAATATGTACGACCAAATGCTAGGATAATTGGCGAATTGGGAAAATAGGAGGAGTAATTGTTCGGAATTAAATAAGTTGCCAAAGATTATTGGTGAATCACCTGACTTACTTGATCACGTTGATGTATTGTTCTGTATCCGCAGTGAAGACGATTTGAAGTTTCAATGAAGAACGTCACTCCGGTTATGATTATACAAATGATGATGTGCTATTTGTATAATTCTTTGCATAAAAAATGTTTGATTGCACACGATTGATGTAGTTGTTTCTCACAAGATGAATAGTTTCCAATGTTGCAAATGACGATTGATGACGAATAATAGGCTGGATGCGTGATGATTCAGCGCTGTTCTATAATGCCAACGCTGATTAGTGGCGAATAATAGGCTGGATGCATGATGATCCAACGCTTGTAGATTATACCCACGCTGATTGGTGGCGAATAATAGGCTGGATATATATGATCCAACGCTTGTAGATTATCCCACGCTGATTGGTGGCGAATAATAAACTGGATATATATGATCCAACGCTTGTAGATTATGCCCACGCTGATTGGTGGCGAATAATAGACTGGATATATATGATCCAACGCTTGTAGATTATCCCACGCTGATTGCTGGCGAATAATAGGCTGGATATATATGATCCAACGCTTGTAGATTATTCCACGCTGATTGGTGGCGAATAATAGGCAGGATGCGTGATGATCCAGCGGTTGTAGATTATCCCACGCTGATTGGTGGCGAATAATAGACTGGATATGTATGATCTCAGCACTTGTAGATTATGCCCACGCTGATTGGTGGCGAATAATAGACTGGATGTATGATCCAATGCTTGTAGATTATCCCACGCTGATTGGTGGCGAATAATAGGCTGGATATATATGATCCAACGCTTGTAGATTATCCCACGCTGATTGGTGGCGAATAATAGACTGGATATATATGATCCAACGCTTGTAGATTATCCCACGCTGATTGGTGGCGAATAATAGGCTGGATGCTTAATGATCCCAACGCTTCTAGATTATGCCATGCCGATTGATGGCGAATAATAGGCTGGATATATATGATCCAACGCTTGTAGATTATCCACGCTGATTGGTGGCGAATAATAGGCTGAATGCGTGATGATCCAGCGCTGTTCTATAATGCCAACGCTGATTGCTGGCGATTGATAGAGTTATTTCTACTACCTGATTATTCTGCTCACGAGAACACACACTTGTTGTAGTTATTGATAATGACTGCGCAATTGCAGGTAACACAAATGAACTGATCACTATCACGGTTCACTGTTCACTATCTGGCTATCGAAGGACCAATGTTTGAATCGCGATTAGTTTACCGCGATTCATTTGGTGCGAGGATGTATGATGATGTGTCGAATTATGTGAAGAAAACCACGAATACTTTTTAGTTTAAATTAAATTGATTTATTAAGAACTATAACCTACAAGCAACTGAGCTAAACGAATGAATACGAACGAATGAATGCGAAAGAATGAATGAACCTTTTCCTTAAATATAACAGTTAAGTTAACAGTTAATTTAAATAGAACATGAGTACAATGAAATCAAAATTATAAAATAAAACATAAGTACAATGGAGTCAAAATTATAAAATAAACATAAAAACAATGGAATCAAAATTGTAAAATAACCAGCACAAGCCGGGGTCTAAGAATGAATAAAAATTTATAATCAATTGACTATTCTAACAACAAACAAAATTAAAATTACAAAACTTATGTGTATTGCTACTCGTATATAGGACGGAACAACTGGGTTCCTACTTAAGCAATCTGCTTCTATATTTTCTTTCCTGGAGCGTATTTAATTTTAAAATCATATTGTGATAAATAATATGTAAATTCTCCTAATTCGCCATCTCTTTTAGACCTAATATTTTAATTTTGCAATGGTTTATGATCAGAATATAGTGGAAACGGCCTACATATTAGCCAGTATTGCCAGTATGTTGTTGCTTCTTTAATAGCTAAACATTCTAAGTAAACTGCCTTTTTTGTCTTTTGTTTTTAATTAATTTTTTTGAGAAGTACGCCACTAGTTTTTCTTTTCCATTTGGTTGTGTTTGTGCAACCACTTCTCCAATATCTTCTATAGATGCATCGGTGTGAATGTTTATTTGCAAATTATAAACAAATATTTGTAAGACTTGTTGTGACAACAATAATTTTTTTATGCCTACAAAATATTTATTACAATCTACAGACCTAATTAAATTAAGAAAGGAGTTTTAAAGTACCGCACTTATAGGAATATAATCATGTTAGAAGTAAACTTATCCTAAAAATTGTCTAACATTTTTCTGAGTTTGCGGTATTATATTGAAACTAAATTATCTCTTACTGGACGTACTGTTTTATTATGTACTATATGACCGAGATATTTCACTGAGTCTGAAGCAAATGTACATTTTGTGAATTTTAGTGAAAAGCTTCAAACAATTATGTTAGTTTGTTAATGTGCTCAGAAAATCTCTTAGAAAATATTAAAATATGTAGTATAATCAAAGTTAGGCCTGTCTCAGTATGGCACCGTATTTAAGCGAATTTCTGCCGGACGTATACGGTCAGCTACGCTTTACCTATCCGAACCCTGTAAATGTAATGAGATCGCTCTGGAGCTCTCAGACTGCACGCTACAAAGCCGTCCGAATACGGGCGGCACTACCTCGCACATTAGAACCGTATAAAGGCGAATTTTATCCAAGCGTTTCCACTACTACAACGATATCCTATCCGAACCTTTGTAAATGCAAACAGCCGCCTCAGACTGGAGGGAATACCTAAGATCGCTTGTTGTTACGCTGCAATACGGTTCAAATGAAATCTATCGGCGACATCGCTTGTAACGAGTATGTTCTGCATGCAGTTTATGTTTGTATTTCAGTGAATCATGGACACCGATACCGATACTAATACGATTGAACTAAATTTAAATTCACGACAACCAGAACACAGATATATAATAAATGCTAAAGTCCCTTTAATACCAGTAGTGTATCGATAAAAATTAAAGTTAAAGTTTGCTCTCATGATAAATTATATAAGTGCTAAAGTACTCCAATACACCCCCTAATACACGACTACAGACATCTGTGACACACATAGGCGGTTTGCTTTGTAGCTCATCCAATCCGCCGATTTACGTCCGAATACGCCGTCGCTTAAATACGGTCCCATACTGAGACAGGCCTAACGATAGTTCGGCGATGAGTCATGCTTTTTAAAGTTCAGCTGTATAAAGCTACGACACATTAAAAAATCATTATCTCACTTTTATTACTATAATATATATAGGAGTGAAAAAGATAAAAAAAAAACATCAATTGTCTGCTATGTTAAGTATAGACTGATGTATAAACGTATACGCGTTTATTTTGTAAATAAATTTAACGTTATTTGTATATATTTATCGTAACAGAATGAACTGCCAAATTTATTGTCAAATATTATAATATTATATAAAGTGTGGAAATGTTTACATCTTTGAAAAGAAAAGTATTGTGATATTTTGAAAATGTTTATAAGTTTTAGTATTATAAGCGCATAATCAATTTATTTGTTGAAACAACCAAATCTGGGAACATGCAGCGCTCATCAAGCGACTAAATACGAAGACACAGCAGTCTTATGTCAAGTATAAATGATCTGAACTATTGTGCTATCATTAATAATTGTGCATATTATATTATAAACAATTATATAAAAAAACATAAATAAAGAAATAATTTTTAACTTAGTTATGTGTTATTTACAAAAGTAACACGCGTTGCAAATATTTCAATATGTATAAATTTTAATTAATAAATAAGAAGTGAATGACAACTAAATCTTCAATAAGTTAATTTAGTATAAAATAGCTTATTTCAATATGAATAATATCTAAACTTACTCGTACATATAGTTTCTTAAATTATTTCAGAATAGCTCTCATAGATGAAGATGTTATAAAATATATTTTGCTGTATAATAAAAGAAATAAGTTCATCAACTCTTAATCCAAGGATTCCCAAGCCATACGTCACCGCCGAACTATTGTGAATTTTGACTATACTATATGCGCGTTCCACTAAGCGATCACAACGATCACGGTCGCTAAGTTTGTATGGCAAAATGATCGTTTTGATCGTTGTGAACGATTAAGGCCTGTCTCAGTATAGCACCGTAATTCGACGTATTTCGGCCGGACGTATACGGGCTACTACGCTTTACGGACACCGAAAAATTAATTCTTTTAATTCAAGAAAGGGAGAGTTTGTGGAACCAGAAAAATTCAAACTATCATTCGATATATATATATATACATATATATATATATATATTAATATATATATATATATATATATATATATATATATATATATATATATATATGTAGGTTTATTTTCTACAATTATAAGTTACAATTAACATAAGTCTCCAAGTTGTAGTACAAATAACATTATAGTCTCTTTTATACTAGAAAACACATAATTTGGATATTAATAGTTCATTTAATCATTTCACAAAATCATACAATTACAACTGAATAAAGCGAATTATTCGTAATTAAATTCACAACGAAAAAACATCACTTAGTTAAAATACAATGCTTAGATTTTAGTGTCCTTTTAATGTTTTGCGTTTTACTTCGTAATGCGCCATTACAATTGTCCATAGTTAACAACACACTGATATTATAATGAAAAATACATCCTAGTAATTAACATTACATTTGCTGTACAACTCTAATCTTAACGCTGATCACTTTAACAAAAATATTACACCTAGTAATAATTTTACTCGATTTTAATTCACAATATAACGACCATATAATAACTAATATACTTCTATCGCCATTTGCTTTCTTAATCAAAATCCATTCATTCTGAGCCTCGCCCAAACATCGTGTGTCATCCTCTTTTAGTTAGATAGCGAACGGCGTTCTGCTGTCCGCTGTAAGTGAACTGCTTAGCATGTCCTAGTGAACGGCTATAGGGTCTGTCACCGGTTTATTTTAAGCATTTAAATATACCCCGTTCTTATCCAAGATTTTTACCTAATCTACAGTGTTCTTTATATTTCTATTTCTTAAAACTAATTATATTAACTTAAAACTAATCTTAAAAAATAATCCCACATCTCGGCCTCTCCTGACTACTAACTGTCCTCAGTTGCTAAATCATCCTGCCCATGGTTTCATCTTGTCTGCTGATGTAGAAGTCCTGTCTGGCCCTTCATACTCTCCTGCTTCCTCCACGTCATAACGATCATTTCCTTTAATTTTCGTTATTTTGTATGGTCCTTTGATTTTAGCTTTAACTTTAGCTCCTGTTGCTTTAGTAGGTAACAACCAAACAAACTTTGTAAAAGCATTTACTATAACGAGAATATGTTTATACTTTTTGCTTGTTGTTTCACATTTTCTACCGTAGCTAATTCTGTATTCTTGCTGAATTTTTAGAATAATTCCTTTATCCTCTTCTCTCAGCTTCTTGCGTTTTTCTACAAACTCATTTTGTATTTCTTCTGCTTGTATCCTCTCCTTCGACTTCGGAAAATGCTTAACGGCTTTGTCTTTATCCTTCGAGGAACGAACAGTGTCTTGTTTGGTTTTCATTTTAACCCCAATCTTCAATTCATTTTCTTTTATACACTTCCTTGTATAATTCTTTGCTTGTTGCGTCTTCTTCGGCTTCGGAAAATGCTAAGCTGCTTTTACCTTATCCTTAGAGGGACGAACATTGCCTTGTTTCCTCATCTTTGGCTTCGGAAAATGCTTGGCTGCTTTTACCTTATCCTTAGAGTGACGAACATTGCCTTGTTTCATTGCACAACCTAGGTCGTTCATTTCCTGGGCTGCCTGTATGACATCCTCTTCTGACCCTTCACCCAGCTGCTCTACAACAACTAGTCGATCTGCAGGTGGTAGTCTAAGCGGTCTAGAAAATATAGGAGTATCAATTTTCAATGTAATTGTCTTTTCGCATTTAGAGTTGCGTAACTCTTTTCGTTTGTCATTGTCCACTGACTCAGGTATTTTATTAATAACAATTTTATCGTTTATATGAGATAAGTCTAGTTCACTTTCTTTATCACCATAGTCTATTTTCATTGTCATTAATTGTTTAACCTCACTTTCATCTACATCTTTATCGCTATAAAGTTTATGAAATTTAACACCTGTTTTATCAATAACTACTTTAGCTTTAGCTATAATGTCTAATCCTAACACCATGTTCATATGCATTGCATGGGATGGTAACACTTCAAAATAACCTACGTACTGTTCTGAATCAATTTCAATGTCCAATTCAATTCTACTTAAAGAATTTACTCTAGAATTTGACAAACCACGTATTGTTATTTCAGAGTCATTTAATTTAACATTCTTTAATGTTTTAAAATAATCTTCGCGCACTGCTGACAAATCACTGCCAGTATCTATTAAAGCATTTACATTACTCCTGTTATTAACACAAATTGATTTTATCATTTCTACTTTCATAACATTATGCTCCGCTTTAACAGTTTTTATTTTAGTATTACAGTTTCGGCTAACATGTCCATAATTACCACAATTAAAACATTTATAACCCTTGTCTTTATCAGGACACATTTTAGATGAGTGTGATAACGAACCACATTTAAAACATTTAATCTTCTCACCTGTTGTCTCAACTTTAGTTTTGGTACCTGACCTAGATCTCCTATCATAGTCCTGGGTATCCATTTTCATTTTTTCATATTGTTCCAGCTTACGTCTAAGTTGTCCAATATTCTCAGCTCCATAAAGTATTACTTTGTTGGCTGCACTGTCGCGAATGCCTGCTATGATATAGTCCATAATAGCTGCTTCTTCGACGTCTGCTTGTCTAGCTATATCTAAAATATCATACACATATTGACGGATACTTTCACCTGACTTCTTCACCCTTTGTTGAAGCATTTTGTGAACCTGTGCGCTATTTAAACTCGTATCGAATTCATCAATCAAATACGATTTGAATGTACCCCAATTTATTATCCTGGTTTCGAAATTAACAAATTGTTTTGCTGTATCAGTCAACAATCTCCTGGCATACAAATATCTGTATTTTGTATCTATTTCTGCCTGGTCACAGAAATCATCAAATTGTTTAATCCACAATCTGACATTTTTAAGCCCATCATATTTAGGTAAAGCCAATTCTAAATCTAAAAATGTATAATTAGTTTTATTGACTGTTTCATTGTTTACAGACCTATTCTGTTCCCCGACTCGGCTATTAAATGAGTTCATTCTTGACAATAATTCAGCACGATTCCCACGCTGACTAAGTCCAACAAAATTAAGTTCCTGTCGTAGCTCTGCCACTGACAAATTGTCTAATTCTTGTGTCATTGTTATAATTTTCACTACTGTACAATTACTTTAATGAGCAAACTGTACACTAAGTTTTCCTCTTGATTCCACTGAAGAATAGTTTCCGCAGAACAGTTGACCAGTGTTCTGGTTCTAAGGTGAAAAATAATCTTAACTGAATATTTTTGATTTCGCCCTTATCCCGTTAATCAATTAGTCTGGTTCTAAGGTTAAAAATAATCTTAACTGAATATTTTTGGTTTTGCCCTTATCCCGGTTGAGCCCCCAATTTGTAGGTTTATTTTCTACAATTATAAGTTACAATTAACATAAGTCTCCAAGTTGTAGTACAAATAACATTATAGTCTCTTTTATACTAGAAAACACATAATTTGGATATTAATAGTTCATTTAATCATTTCACAAAATCATACAATTACAACTGAATAAAGCGAATTATTCGTAATTAAATTCACAACGAAAAAACATCACTTAGTTAAAATACAATGCTTAGATTTTAGTGTCCTTTTAATGTTTTGCGTTTTACTTCGTAATGCGCCATTACAATTGTCCATAGTTAACAACACACTGATATTATAATGAAAAATACACCCTAGTAATTAACATTACATTTGCTGTACAACTCTAATCTTAACGCTGATCACTTTAACAAAAATATTACACCTAGTAATAATTTTACTCGATTTTAATTCACAATATAACGACCATATAATAACTAATATACTTCTATCGCCATTTGCTTTCTTAATCAAAATCCATTCATTCTGAGCCTCGCCCAAACATCGTGGGTCATCCTCTTTTAGTTAGATAGCGAACGGCGTTCTGCTGTCCGCTGTAAGTGAACTGCTTAGCATGTCCTAGTGAACGGCTATAGGGTCTGTCACCGGTTTATTTGAAGCATTTAAATATACCCCGTTCTTATCCAAGATTTTTACCTAACCTACAGTGTTCTTTATATTTCTAATTCTTAAAACTAATTATATTAACTTAAAACTAATCTTAAAAAATAATCCCACATATATATATATTTTTTTTTTTTTTAATTTTGGTTGGAAAAAAAAGTCTTGAATTTTTCACGAACATCGTAAGCTTTTCCAGCAGCACATTTTTCACCCGTAGTACTTGATCGATTCGTGTCTGTTGAGTACCGCTGTATCGAGATTTGTTGAGTTCCGCTGTATGTGGAATCAAAATTTATGGGAAGACCTTCAATATCATTATAATATTATGCAGTAAGCATATGCATTTGATTATGTTATCTGCTCGGTATCCAATAACATAATAAGATAACATCCAGGCACACCAGATTTAAGACGTAAACAACAACTAAATGCTGTATCAAAAATATAGATAAATAAGTGAGTATAAATATTTATTTTGACACTCATAGGCGGTTTGCTTTGCCGCTCATCCAACCCGCTGATTTACGTCCGAATTCGCCGTCGCTTAACTACGGTCCCATACTGCGACAGGCCTAAGATGTGCGTCTTTTCAGCACTGCACCAATGTGTATGTGTGACTGTACTAGATTTCTCAGGAGTGATGCGATGTTTTTTTTTATTGTTTAATTGGGCGAAGTAGATGATCTTGGTGAATAAACTCGTTGCGTGTGTTTAACCAATATAGTTTATTAGTTAGATTAAAGAATATTCACTTATAATTAAATAACACTTAAAATAATTAAACATATATAGACGTATACAAATGACTAACACTTTCTAATATTAAGAAGGCAAATGACTGTTGTTAGTAAGCAGATTGTGCGTATTTTCAGCACTACGCTTGGTTAAGAATTCTTGAGGGGCAAGCACAGGAAATTAAAGATCTTCACCTAAATTTTATATAACGATTCACTTGTTTATTTAATCATATGAAATTCACAAGTTTTAATAATAATAACAATAAGTAACACTTCAAATATAACTAATAATAAAATAAATATAACTAAATAAGTCACAAGTAGTAATAGCAGCGTAGTCTAGGAAAGAGCTGCTAGTAAAGAGTAAAGAGTAGAGAGTAAAAAGTAAAGAGAGTGGTAAAGAGTAAAGAGCGTAACTGATAACAGTGCAGTCACTTATATAGGCCAGCAAAAGGAGAAGGGATTGTGACCAGCTGTGATCTGGTTGATAAAAGAGATCTCTGGTGGCGCAAATATAAATGAATTTGTCTCAAAACAATAAATAATTAGTAATTTGACAAATTTGTTGAAATAAATAAGTTTGGCAACATTTTGCTGCCTAAAGGTGCAAAATGTGTGTTCCAAAATTAACCAACTGTCTTAAAAGAGTGACAAGAGCGGCGAAGAGCCAAAAGCTAAGCGTTAAGTCACTTATATAGGACAGCAAACGGAGAAGGGATTGTGACTAGCTATAGTCTGGCTGGTGAAAGAGGTCCCTGGTGGCGCAAATATAAATGAATTTGTCACAGAACAATAAATAATTTGCAATTTGACAAAAATGTTAAGATAAATAAATTTGGCAACATTTTGCTGCTTAAAGGATTAACCAAGTAGATCAATACGTATTCTTCGTATTGCTTTGTACTCTCCGACTGTGCCAATGTCATATTTGTCCTTTGCAAAGATTGATTTATAAGTGTATATCGGTATGTGTATTTCTCACTATTGCTGAGTATTTAAATTAGTCATATTTATTTTCAAATCTACTTCTTTTATGTGTTCATTGAAATTTATAGAACATAAGTTTGTCTCATTTTTACTCCTGATAAGTGCTGTTTTTATCATTATCCTCCTTCATAGGACCTTTTCGCTCTTTTATTTTAATATCTTCTTTGAGTGATTTACATATTTTTATCTTAAACCAATCTAAATTGTGTTATAATATCCAGTCCAGTTAAGATATCGTATTTAAATTCTTCTCGAACAATTATACAAACATCTGCATTTCATCCATTTCAAAAAAATTCTTTTCAATAGCTGTCAAACCAATTGTCTTTTTGAATTTAATTATCACTTATTGTTAAGTTTTATAAAAAACCTTTAGCTTTCTATAAGGGACGTTCGCGTAAGAAATTAATCGAGCACGAAATTTATTATGTATTTTAATTATTTATATTTTATTCTATAAATCGCTATCGGGGTGTAGGGATTTATAAGTGAATAAAATAACGGATGTAAGCTGTTTACCATATATTTAAACCTTTAAAGAACGAACTTATAATTACAACTATTATCTTAGAACTATATCTTGACAATAAAACTAACAAAAAATCTAAATTTAAACCAACGTACAATGTACAAAGGAAGAAGACAACAATATAACAAGAATTCCTTTCTCTTAGGCGGAGAAGGTTCTATATAACAATGAAATATTTAAATAATTGAATGTGATGTAAACACAGTTAAATTAAATATTCCATGTTCAATTGAATCTATATAAAATGCGTAACAAAGGTTTTGCTTCTATCAATGCAATACTGAACACTTATAGAATTATTTTCTCTTTCTCCTATCAGTTCTATTAATTTCAAACTAATTATAAGAACGTTTGAGCCTAAATCATTTATGCTAATTGTTTATATTGGCGCTTTTAATAATAGTTTGACTTTAATTATTGCTGTTATTATTCGTTTTTTTTATCATTATGCTTGAGTTCCAACATCTATCACAGAATTGTTTACGGTTTCTTTATATTTTTCTTTATGACTGTATTCTTTTGTCTGTTTGAACTGGCACTTTTCTTCATGATGGAACCGAATACCTTTATTTAAATTTTCACAATGTTTACATGATTTCATTTTATCAGATTTTCCTCTACTTTTATATGTATTTCTTTTATTCTTCCTAAAATTGTTTTTATTCGCTGCATATTTTGTTTTCCAATGTCATTGTAGAGGCCTACGGTTGATTTTACAGTTTCTTTATCAATTCTATCCATTACAAATTTGGAAATCCTATTACGATAAGACTTATCATTGTTTGGGTGTCGATATGCTTGTTGACCTTTAATAAGAGTATTCCATCTTTGTGTGGCATAATCCAGTAACGATCCAGCTTGATATTTAAATGAAAAAGCGTATTTTACTTAAGACCAACCTTTATTTCCAGATGTTTCACAACAGTTGTTGTTCCATACTGCCCACCAGGAATTCACCGTCAATTTTATTATCATACTGCTATGCCAATCTAGGCACTGGTTTTGATGAGATGTTTTAATATCTAAATTTTCTCTTCAATTTCTAAAATCTGAAATCTTCCACATTCACTCTCAAATTCACTTATTTATTGGTCAGCATTTGATGTTTTATTTGAAATTTTTTTATTAAAAACCAGTTTGTCCTATATCTTTTCTTGCTGGCGCATTGCTATTAGTGTTATTGTGTGCAGGCATTGTCACTATTGTAATCTTGTCTAAATATTGGTCACTTAATTCTACATTCTCACCTTCATTTAGATATATTTGCTTCATATCTTTATTTAGAGGGATCCAAACTGCGCGTGTTTGGTGTTTTTTTAAGCGAATTTTAATTGCGAATATAAATAATATTTATATATATATTTATATATATATTATATTATATATTTATATATATATTATATTATATATTTATATATATATATATATATATATATATATATATAAACGGTTGAACATTTTGACAACTACAAACAATATAACAGGTAGATGGTGATTAAGAGTTGGGCCCACGTATTTAATCATTTCTAAAGCCGCTAATGTAAAAGAAATGTTGAGCAATATGTAAACAATGCTACATACTAAAGGTACTCGTCACACAAACAAAGCTGTAATATGCCTTAACAATATAGGGAGATATTTGAAAACAGGGAAGGTCAGCATTGTAAATGTTTATAAATGAATATATTGATTTAAGTGCTAATAACTGTTTAATTTTTATGCACTCAAATAAATAATAGATTTCCGTTAGTGGATATTCTATATCCTGTGCTATCTCTGTTTTCTATTTTATATATGTTTTAGCATTTAATAAAATTAGGCAGAAAAGTTTGATATACTTTCTGACAATTTGTCGCATTTTTCGCTAGATTTTAAGACTAATATTTGAGACTTACAAGTAAACATATTTCTCAATTAATTATTAAAAAGGAAAGTTGATTTATATATTACCTCATTAACAGGAAGTGGTTCAAGTATACTATCAGTCTTATTAGTAATTGTCCAATCCGGATGATATCCTCTAGCCACACAGAAGGCAAAAGTGGTTATTATCGGCACTAATAAAATAAAGATGTATTTGAGAATTGAAAGCCTTAGAATTTTAACCTCCCTGTACAACAGAGCTCGGTAAATATATCCTGGTACAACCATTTCAAATTAATAATTTAATATATGTGTTCAAACATAATAAAATTGTTACTATGAATTCAATTGTTTTTGTCATGTTAATGATTTAATTCGGATGGTATACCTATTACATCTCTACAGACACAGTAGGCTCTAGAATCTTATCCACGAAGTTTGAGTAGTTACACATCAAATGCACTAGAGTTTTCAACATCACTTTGTCTTAATTTAGATAAATCTGTATTACATTGAGTGAAACAAAAGTAATTTGGTTTTGAAGCGAGATATGAAACTCATTTTTATATACAATGATTCGTTGGCTTAAGTTAATCTATCTTTTTCATTTTAAGCGGAATATTATTTTTATTCAGTTCAAGACATTTTAGGACATTTCTTTACATATTTTCACAAAAGTTTCTTTAATTATTGTGTGTGATAGATACATTCAAAATTACATTTATGATATACTTGTTTCTTACATAATTTATAGCCCGGATTCATATGCATTTAGCATATTTATGTATATTTATATTGTTTTTACATATTTATGTTGCTTATTTGGATTTAAATGTCTTATGTTAGATGTGTGGTGGATCACATGACCTAATGCCGGTTTCACACCAAATAGACAGTTGCAGTTTTATGCAACGTTGCAATGTGGTGCAACACAACGAGTTGCACTTTTGCACGTTGAACGGCAACAGACTATTTGCATGGAACATACCCATAATACCGGTTTCACACCAGATAGACAGTTGCATTATACTGCAACAAAAAGATGTTTTTTTTATAAATTGCATCACTGTTTACACCAACTAGACAGTTTTTGTAACTTTTTTGTCATTTATTGCAGTTGTTTGCAACACAACAGAGTACCATCTCGAGTCGGTAAAGATCAAAAGAAACACGGTTGCGTTGCTTTATTCTTCTTGGTTTGAACACGCAGTTTGGTATTTGTGAATATTTTCGCTTGTCAGTTGTGGTTTATCATTTGGCTAGCAGGCACAATGTCCGACGACGAAAATTTTTTAATTGAAAGTGGATTTTTTTAATAAACGATATATCAAGAAAAAAACGCAGATATTGGGTGAGCTCTTTACTAAAAAGGAAATTTGATTATGACGCTGAAAAGTTATTACTTGATTTAAATAATGACGATGTTGGATTAAATGGAGAATTACGATCCTTATTTCACAACTTCACCAGAATATCAAGTTCTGATTTTGAAATATTAATAAATTTAGTCGGACCAAAAATTGCAAAAAAAAATACAAATTACAGAAATGCAATTTCGGTGAAGGAACGTCTTGCATTAACTTTGAGATACTTAGCCACTGGGGACAGTTATCAAACATTAAAATATTTATGCAAAGTTTCAACTTCTTCAGTATCTGGAATAGTACCGGAGGTATGTGAGGCCCTGTATGACACTCTTCAAGATTATATTAAGGTAAGACCAATAAAATTGATATTACTATATTTTTTACGGTTGAATGACAAATACCACTTGTTATAACAAAATTATAACGATCAAATGCCATTTGGGTAACTATTTAGTAGTACTTATATATCACACACACATATATATATATATATATATATATATATATATATATATATATATATTGTTACGGATTTGCGGGCGTCTGAACATACAAAAATTAAGGTTATAAAATAATAACTGGAATTAGCAGAAAAGGTTGCGCATCCCTGTAGAAATATCAAGACATTTTGATAACGAAGCTGTTTACTCGAAGTCGCATATCTTGATACGCGTGTTCTTGGACATAAGATAAACAACTGCATTCCGCGTATATCTGTTATTGTTTACATGTGAACGTTCTAGAACCAAATACTACGCGATGGAGTAGTAGCTTGTTTGGGTAGAAAGAGATAAAAGTATATTCATTTTATGTTTCTCCGCTCTCTTGAATCGAATGCGGGGCGAAGAATGTATGCAACCGAGTTTCTTTTCATCTTTACCGACTCCGTGTTGTGTTGCAAACAACTGCAATAAATGACAAATAAGTTGTAAAACCTGTCTAGTTGGTGTAAACAGTGATGCAACTTTTAATAAAAACAAGTTTTTGTTGCAGTTTTATGCAACTGTCTATCTGGTGTAAAACAGGCATAATAGAGCATTCTCATTGGTTATCTGGAGCAGCAGGACCAATAAGCACTGGTGACGTATTACAAACAACACGTTCTAGTAGAACAGATGCCATTGCTGATACACAAGCCAACAGACGCGTCAGTACAGTTCAGTTTAAATGTGTATAAACAATTCGTATCATTTATTTTCTTTATATTATTAATTTGTAAATCTATTGTTAACAATCAGTTTAAAATAATAATGATAGTAAATAACATCTTATTCTCAAATTGAAGTGTATTCTATTAAAACAGTGTACCTTGTTATAAATCAAACTAACACGTTAATACATAAATGCATTTACTACAAATGGTGAGCCCGAAAAACAATTAGTGTTTGTGTGTATGTGCCTCGTGTGTAAATTAAAAACAATATTTTTATTAATTGAAAACTGTTTGCGATAAAGTCAGTACAGGGGACCATAACCTTGCGCCACATAATAAATAGAGGATTAAATCCCTCCAGATGTTAATGACCAATATATTTTTTTTAAACCTTTACTAGATGTTTAGTCCATGTTTACAGAAAGGCTGCGGAGTCAGAAAAAAATAGTATAGTTTTAATTATCCGACTTAGGCTCCAACTCCTGATCCGACTCCAGCAAAATTAAATATAAAAACCAATTCTATTTTCAAATTGAAATATTTCAATAATAAATAAATTTTTCATATAAATTACCTGGCTTAAAATTTTTTAAATATTTTCAATTTATTCGTTAGTTTACCAATTTTCTTTCAAAATTTAGGATTTTCTTTTTCGATTTGTAAATTAGGTACCAAAGTTAGCCCAAATATAAAATTTCAACTTTCTAGCACAATTTTTACTTTTGGCAAAAACTGCCCCGTGACCACAAATAAATTTAGAATTTTTTTTAACAATAATATACTTAATTATTCTACAATTCAGAATATGAACTTCCTCCAAAGCCCAAAATTTTTTGAACTCCCCCTTTCTGAATTTTGAATTGAGAAAAGTATATCTTTTTATACTGCTTTCCGCAGTTTACATCGAGTCTTCTTGGTGAGCGCACGTATTTACAATAAACAAAACAATAAAATAAATAGTGATCTTTTTTTTTTGCAAATTATAATATTTTTTTTTCGTGATTTATTTTTTTTTTAAATTATAATTTATATTATTATTAAGTGTTATTAATTAGAAGTGAAGTAACTTCTATTTAATTATCACTGGTTAATTAACAATATGGATATGGAGGTTGAACCTCCCGATAAAAATCCGATCAATAAAAACAACTCTGTGACTAACAAATCAATTCCTACAGATAAAACATCCAGTGATATAACAGAAAACTTAAATAACAATAGTGACAATGTTAAAAAAATATTTAATAATTTATACAACACAGAAACAAAATATGACTCGTATAAAGTAATGATAGTTAAAAATAATAGTGATGGAAATACATTTTTTAGTTCTCTTAAATTAGCAGAAATAATATGTAAAATTAGCAATAAATCTAATATAATAGAAATTAAAAAAGTGGGAAGAAATAGAGTAATCGTTCAATGTGCTAATGCAGTACTAGCTAACGAAATTACCAAATCAACATTGCTGAAAAACAATGGGTATGAAGCGTTTATCCCATTTTACTGGTGCACAAAAGTTGCTATTATAAAAGGTGTTGATATTGAATATTCGGAAGATACAATTTTAAATAATATAGAGTGTCCACCTTTTAAAGTAACGAGAGTGCAAAGGTTAAATCGAAAACTAAGAGTTGACGGAGCTATTAAATATGAACCCAGTACAACAGTGAAATTATTCTTTGAAGGACTTGCTATTCCTGCTTATGTTTACATGTGGAGAGTGAGACGAGCATGTGAACCATTTGTACAACAGACGATACAATGTTATAATTGTTTTAAATTTGGACATGCAGCCACAAAATGTAGAGCAAAAGTAGCAAAATGTAAATTCTGCGGAAGTGAAGATCATTTACGTACTGCATGCACATCTCCTAATCCGACATGCATAAATTGTAAACTTAACCACGAGGCTACAGACAATGAATGTCCTGAAAAAAAAAGACAAATCAAGATAAAAGATCTCATGGCCCAACACAATCTCAGTTTTTATGAAGCAAAATTAGAATTAACAGAAAAAAATACAGACTATTTATACTCAGTAAGAACTCAAAACTCTTTTGAAGCTCTAAACTACAATGAGACTTTTCCCAATATCACTAATAAATACAATAGTATCAACATAATTCCAACATACAAACCAAACCCTTTAACCAGAAGAACTAATACCAGAGTGAATAAATCAAATACAGGTAACTCGTTACAAAGATCTTACAGTCAACCACAACCTACGACATCCACTAAAGAACCAATTCCAAAAAGAAGAAGAGAAGAAAAGAAACCTAACAATGAAGAAAGCGACACATACCTTAAGATAACTAATCAAGGAAAAAACAGAAAGCAAATCAACCAAGAGACACCTGATATTACAATGGAAAACAATGATAATGATACCTGCTATACATCAATATATAATAAAAATAATGATGACAAAATTAAAAATACAAACAAAGACCCAAATATTACATCCCAATCCCTTAGAAGCTACAAGAAACAAATATCTAGTGTACAATGGCCAAACTCGTAAGAAAACATCGATATATAAATTAAGTTTATTTTTTAAAAATCTATTCACATCACTAAACCTAATCTTTTAATAAATTTACTAAAATATTAAATCAACAATAATTATATAAACGGAGAGAAAATAAAATAAAATAAAATATATAAATAAATCTAACAACAAGACCAAGGACAGATATAAAAATCAATAATTAATTAAAACAGTTTAAATGATAAATTTTATTCAATGGAATTGCAGAGGAGTCAGATATATTAAAGAGGAACTACAACATATGTTACAGAAGCATAACATACATATATGCATACTATCAGAAACGTTTTTAACAAAAAATATCAATTTCAACATCAAAGGTTATTTTATTGAAAGAGAAGATAGGATACAGAATACAAACTATAATCCCCACGGGGGTGTTGCTATCTTGATTCATAAATCTATAAAATATAAACGAGTAATGCTAAATAACCCATTTAATTCGGTCGAAATAGTTGGAATAATTTTAACACATAACGAAACTGATGTAATATGTATTTTATCAATCTATGCTAAACCGAATCATAAACTATCTAATTCTAATTGGTCACAGATAAAACAACAAATAGATGTTCCTGTTATACTTGCTGGAGATTTTAACGCGACTAATCTTGCTTGGGATATAAATTGTCCAGGTAGTCAGTATGAAGGTAACGAATTGTTAGATTTCATAGAAAACGAAAATCTAAATATTATCAACGATGATAAACCAACTAGAGTAAGCAATCTCAGTACAAGGGACAGTATATTGGATCTCACATTGGTATCAATGACTTTAACACAACAAATTACTTCGTGGCAAGTTCTTGCAGATAGCTTAGGTAGTGATCACTACCCAATTTTTTTCTGTTTGAATGACTATAATAAAGACCGTTACCGTACATCTGAATATTTAACGAGGAGAAATTTCCGAAAAGCAGATTGGGAGAAATATAGCCTTGAAATAGAAAGCAGAATTTCAAACCTTAGCACAAATGGAATCACAAGTAATCCCCAAGATGTTGAAAACAAATACAACCAATTTAGAGATGTTATTAATAATTCGGCAGACATACATATCCCATCTACCAGATTGTATAATATAACTCCTAATAAAATAAAACCGTCTTGGTGGGACACTGAGTGCAATAAAATGATAGCTCAAAGAAAATTAGCACTAACTATTTTTAATAAAAACATGACAATGGCGAATTATTTAAATTATAAAAAACATCAAGCTAAAACCAGACGATATTTTAGAGCCAGAAAAAAAATAGAATGGCAAAATTTCTGCGAGAATTTAAACCCAAACACAACAACCAACATTGTCTGGAATAATATAAGAAAAATTAACAATAAAAGCTATAGTACTAAAAGGATAAGTGATAATGAAAATTTAATAGAAGAATTCATTAAAAAAAAAATTTCCACAGAACAACAATTTAAATATTACTACCACCACCATCGTAAAAGATAATTTTCTAGATAATAACATAAATAAAAATGAAGTAAAATTCGCGTTAAATCATAATAAAAACAGTAGCACAGGATTTGATAGAATAAATTACAAAATGATACAAAACTTACCTGACAATGCAATAAATCATCTTACACAAATATACAATCTGTCATTAAACACTGCTGATATACCATTAGACTGGAAAAAACATATCGTTGTTCCTATATTAAAAACAGGAAAAGATCCAAACAAAGAAGAATCATTCAGACCAATTACTTTACTATCATGTATGGGCAAAACTATGGAATCCATCATCAAAAACAGACTGGAGTGGTATCTCGAACATCATAAAAGATTACCTGAGTTACAATTTGCGTTTAGAAAAACAAGAAGTACACAGCATAACTTAAACATATTGAATATCGATATTCAAAGAACATACAGTAAAAATCATTATATGATAGCTGCTTTCATTGACATTGAAGCTGCTTATGACAATGTTAATCTAAAAATATTAAAAGAAAAAGTAGAAAACATAGGTATATCTTCCAAAATATCCAACTGGATTATAAACTACTTCCAAAATAGAGAAATAACAGTTAGATACAATAATAAGTTAACTGGTCCTATACTATGTAATCACGGAATTCCACAAGGCTCAATATTATCTCCCTTATTATTCAACATATACACAGAAAAGTTAACAACATTATCAGATAACAACACAACAGTACTGATGTATGCAGATGACATGGTTATTTATAGTATGGGTCATACACAAGATATAGCTCAAAACAGATTACAATCGAAATTAAGAAAACTAGATATTTTATTAAAGGAAATCAAATTAAATATATCGTCAGAAAAAAGTAAAATAGTTATATTTACAAGGCATAGAATAAACTGCAGTCCAAAAATAACCATCAGAAATAAAAATATAACTGTTACTTCAAATACCAAATTTCTGGGTATATTCTTTGATACGAAAAGCACTTGGGCGAAAGAAATTGCACATATTATTAACAAATGTCAAAAAGGCTTAAATTTGATGCGATGTATAGCAGGATACAAATGGGGCGCACACCCAACAACCTTAATAAAAATATATAAAGCTATTGTTAGACCGCATATTGACTATTCTAGTACTATGATCTGCACCGCAAATAACTCAAGATTAAAAAAAATGGAAATTATACAAAACAAATGTTTAAGAATAATATTAGGTGCAATGGTTTCAACACCAATCCAAATCCTCAACTATCAAACTAATATTCCTCCGGTAAATATCAGAATACAACAAATATCAGACAGTTTCTTTTGTAAAAACAGACATAACTCATGTGGCCCCTTAAATACAAGATTATCTAAACTATATGTTCTTTATAATAAACCATATTGGACAACTCATAAAAAACCGGCACTTTTAACTAGTTTTGATAGATATAATAACTTGAACTTAGAGGTACACAACATTATACCTTTTTTCAAATTTCCATTAGAAATAAGCATGACAACAATACATACAGAAATAAATTTGTTCAAGAAGAATGACAGTAAGGAAATAACTTATCAAAAATATATGGAATATATAACAAAAGATGATATAAACTGGAGTATATGGTTTACCGATGGTTCATTCGAAAAAAACTCTAGGACTGGAGGAATTGGCATTTTCAATTATAATACAGATCAACAGTACAAATACAAACTTAACAACATCACAAATTCTTATAATACAGAAATAACAGCAATTATGAAATTACTAGAAATAATACAAAAAACTGACAATAAAAATATATTAATCTTCACAGATTCTCGTAGTGTTTGTGTATCTTTAAATAACAATAAATTCAAAAACAATAATAATAACAAAATATGTTCAATTAAAGAATATCTTTTAAAAATGAAAAAAAATGATATCAATGTTAAACTTATTTGGATTCCTGGACATGTAGGCATAAAAGGTAACGAAATGGCTGACAAACTGGCCAAAGAAGCTTGTGTAGATGGGGAAATAATCGAAACAAATTGGTCAATAAATGATTCCAAAAAAATAATTAAAGAAAATTGTATGGCAGAATGGCAGAATATATATAATGAGAAAAGTCAAAGTACTGGAAAAATTTTTTTTGCAGCGAATCAAAAAATTCCAACAACCACATGGTTTAATAAAAATCATTCACGGAGATATATTTCAACAAATTGTCGAATGAAATCTGGGCATTCTAGATGTCCAGCTCATCTATACAAAATAAATATAAAAGACACACCAAATTGTAGATGTGGAGAAGAAGGTTCTTTGGACCATATAATTCTAGGGTGTCATCTTTTAACATCAAAAATTGATAGACTTTTAAATGATTTATGTAATGTAACTCAGTTCCCAGTCAATATGTCCTGTTTAATGACAAGTGAAGCAACGGCGGAAATATTAACAAACTTTGTGATAGAAAATAATATAGAAGTGTAATTTAAGTTAAAATATTTTATTTAGTATGTATTTAATTTTAAGTTTAATTTTTTAAAAGAATCAATTTGTTTTGTATTTATTAGAACAATTATAATTTATATGTAAATTTTTATATAATTTTACAAATAAAAGCAATGGCAAGAAGGCTGAATAAGCCAAAGCCTAAATAAATAAAAAAAAAAAAATATACTGCTTTCGCGCTGCCATACAAAATTCACTACCAAATATATAAGATCATAAATATTCACCTGGAACGTTATAATATAATAGGACTAGCGCTACGCCCCGTCGCAAAGCGACATGTATATATTATTTGTGCCTAAATAGAAATTATTTGCTAAATTGAACTAAAAACAAAATATTATTTTTGAGTAATTTTCACTAAAACATATATTTTCTTAAATTTATGTTCCCTCATATAGTTGTAAAATTTTAATTTTCCCTAGTTCAGCTCTGTATAGAATAATGTTCAGTTCCCTGCCCCTAAACACCAATCATCTCCAACCATCACCTCTTGGTTTCAAGCTCTGTATCGTTCCCGCGCTTTCGAATTTATTCCTCTGCACGTCTGCCACTTCCAGCACTACGGCACATGTTGAGCAGCTATTTATCGCTCCTTTCCTGATCATCGTTGCTCCTTAGAGCGCTTTCCCAACGGCCCCGCTTTCGCGCTGTAATTAAATAATCCTGCGCTTATAATTAAATAATTCTGCCCGCACTTCCCCAAATTCGCGCCGCTACTGAGGGTAATTTTTTTTCGCAAATATGCACATACAATAGTTTCTATTTTTTTTTAAATTGATATATTGACTATATCCTCCTACCCCCATCTCTCCCGTCCGATTTCGTACAATTCTACTACTGGATGTAATTTGAATATCTAATATATAGAGAACTATTTTGCTTCAGTGTAATACTCTACATGCAAAATATCATCGTTCTACCTCTATTACCTACCTCTATTATTATCGTTCTACCGCTATTTATATTAAATATTATTTACTGTTTGAGTGCAATAAAAATGAGTGAATATATGAAACATTATTTTTGGAAAGGCAAAAGTATTACTGAAAAAAAATGTTAACCAACGAGTGGCTCAGAATAAATCAGGACAGAAAAGAAAAGAAAATATCTCCTATATGTAATATTGTACAGGAAAGGAGAATAATAGAAATAAATCATTTGGCTAAACACATGAAATGTGTGAAATGTAATGGATTATTGGATTTAGAAAATTTTACATCAGAAGAACGGCAAGGCTTGGGTTAAATTTTTCACATTTTGTACAATGTTTGTAATATAAATAATCTTGTGCCAACTGACAAACAGCGTAAAGTGAGTGATTCTACTACAAAAAGAAGACACTTTGACGTCAATTCTAAAATTGTCATTGGTAAAGAAATTAGACATAAGAAAATAATTATATAAGTGTATTGTGTATGTAATATGTATACTATTTGCACAGGTACGCTACTGACTTGCCAAATCAACTCACCTAAACAAGCTTTCCAATGAGCTTGCTTATTCTATCCGTTGAAGGAAATTCTTTAAAAAAATATGAATTTGAAATAGAAACAGCTATTGAGGAGGTGGCGAAGAATAGTTGTCGAATGGGCCAAAGTCGAACGAAAAATGACAATTCAAAATTCTGATAAAATTCAACAGCTGTTGTAAGCGTTATAAATTAAATTCTTTTATCTTTAAAATTAGCAATCAATTGAAAATTAGTATTTAAATATTTTAGACTTATATACTTAATATTATAGACCTAATTCTATAGACTTAATATTTAGACTTAAAAATTTTCATTCTGCGTAATTATTCATTCAAAAATATATTTTACAGACCACAAAGTGCACCGTCCAATTTCATTCTGTCTAAATTAAACACAGGACTGACACAGTCTGCAATAAAAGCTACAAGTAACAACAATAAAGAAACCATGGTGTCTATTCCGGTTGATATTGATTATTTTGTTGAGAATAATAATTGTGAGGGGTCAATCGATGTTGAAAATTCAAAGGATACGTATGATGGTGTAGTATGTGTTACTTCATCATATGATATGGGTTACAGTACCAAAGGATATGACAGCAAAAATGGTCACGGTGCATTTTTAGGCAGAGAAAGTGAAAAAGCAATTGATTATTTTACTACAAATCGCAGCTGTAGAAAATGTTTACTTGGTCATCCAAAATCAGATCATGAATGCTCGTACCATTTCAGAGAGTACTATATTAAAAGGTTTAAAAATGGAGTTAATAGTTTTAATTAGAGATGGTGACAGTTCAACAATTGACGGTGCTTGTGCTGCTGATGTTTTAATGTTAGCGAAAATCTGTGAAAATCTTAAAGTAACTACTCAGATCAGATCAAATCATTGAAAGTAAAATTACTTGGAATGATTCCATTGTTAACATTCAAAAAGCAGAAAATGCATTAATTCGATTAAATAATTGTATATCAGTTGGAATGAGAAACAACTTAGCAAAAGCTGAGTTACAATGATTTAGTGAAAACATTTCGTGAAGATGGACCTGGTATAACAAAATTAGTGTAATAGTAATTAAAAGCTGTGTCACCATTTTTTTATGGTTTAAAGTTATATAATATTGCGAAATTAAGCTAAAACTTATGATATGTATGAAAAATAACTATTTTTAATCATGTATAAAAAGAAAACTATGAACCCTAGGTCTCTAAAATTTTGAGACAGCATGTATATTAACTATTTTTATCGACAATCCAAATTTCATGTTTTGCTTTTCATGCTTTGCATTTATATTTTAGCATTAGTGTGCCCCACATACCTCCGCTACTGAACAAATTTGTCAAATTTTAGCACCGCGATCTATTTTGTTTGTATCTAAGAACATATATACTAAATTATAGCCCTTCATCTCTATATATTTGATAATTCTTGTTCTTGACCCCCGGAGCCCGCCATCACAGGAAATTTGTTTTTCTTTAATGACCATCTATAAAATGCTCATGTCTAAAATTTCAACGTTTTAGCTCTTTTGCCAAATAAATTCGCGCTGCTACTGAATTATAATTTTGGTGTTCTAGTTACTGGCAAATATGCAGAATTAGTGAATCTATACATTTCCAAGTTAAAATTTTCCTTATTCAATATTTCTAGATTTTACGATCTAAACACCCGCCACTGGAAATTTGGGGTTTTTAATTTTATTTTCTTAATATCTGTCTACAGCAAACCTACATACCAATTTTCAACGTTCTAACTCCATTCTAATATTGCCCCCCTAAATTCTCGCCGCTACTGTACTCAAATTTCGGATTTTTAATTAATATATATACCGACATGCGTTCTTATGAGGTTTTCATTTAAACGGTAAAATTTACAAACAAACTAATAGTAAGATATTCTTTTCATCTTATTTATAATGTCACAGGTGTATGTTTATATGTTTATATATTTGTTTGTTGCTGAAATTCGTATGGTAGAATGAAAACGGTTTTAGCGATGGTTTTGAAAATTTGCAATTTTGTAAAGAAAAAAATACTAAGACTTTTTTAAAGTCCTCGAATTTTTCCCTGAATTCCCTGGAAACCAGTTATTTTCGGAAAAAATAATCACTTTTTCCTGTATAACTTTTAATTCGTTAAAGATAGAAAGTTGAAATTTTGCATGTGTATTAAGGTAGAGTCAGTCAATGCTGACATTGAAATTACAAATTAGAAATTCAAAAATAGAAAAAAAAGCGTTGAAAAAATTAGGGGGCCCGGTATGGAACTCTAGAGCAAGTTCATATTCTGGATTGTAGAATAATTAAGTATATTATTAAGAAAAAAAATTCAAAATTTTATTTAAGGGTGCTAGACAGTTAAAATTGTGTATATAGGCTAACCTTGATAGGTTATAAGATTGTAGATAGGCTAACTTATTTACGAATCGAAAAAAAAAATCAAAATTTTGAAAGAAAGGTGATCAAGTAACGAATAAATTGAAAATATTTTTTATTTTGTAAAAAAAAATACATTTTTTTAGTCCGTTTATATGAAAAATTATTTATTCTTATATGTAAAATTAAAATAAAATAAAAAGCGAGAAAATAATTTACAATTTTATGTCAATTTTCAACAATTAATTTCTTTAAAATATGAACGGTCTCCTACGCTGAAATTTTAACAGTAAATTCATTAACCACGAATCTACACGAAAAAATTTTTTGAACACTTTAATCGAAAATTATTTTCTCGCTTTTTATTTTATTTTAATTATTTTATAAAAATTATTTTATTATTGAAATATTTCAATTTGAAAATAGAATTGGTTTTTATATTTAATTTTGCTGGAGTCGGATCAGGAGTTGAAGCCTGAGTCGAATAATTAAAATTATACTATTTTTTACTGACTCCACAGCCTTTCTGTAAACATGGACTAAACATCTAGTAAACGTTTAAAAAAAATATATTGTTCATTAACATCTGGAGGGATTTAATCCTCTATTTATTATGTGGCGCAAGGTTATAGTCCCCTGTACTGACTTTATCGTGAACACTTTTTATTTAATAAAAAAATAGTTTTTAATTGACACACGAGGCACATAAACACAAACACTAATTGTTTTTCGGGGTCACCATTTGTAGTAAATGCATTTATGTATTAACGTGTTAGTTTGATTTATAACAAGGTACACTGTTTTGATAGAATACACTTCAATTTGAGAATAAGATGTTATTTACTATCATTATTATTTTAAACTGATTGTTAACAATAGATTTACAAATTAATAATATAAAGAAAATAAATGATACGAATTGTTTATACACATGTGGGAAATAATTTAAGAATAAATATAATTAGTTTAAGAAATAATAGTTATTAAGAACTCTGTAAAAATAGGTTAAGAACTTTGCTAATATTAAGATATATTTGAATGTTTTTAGAATGCTGCTTTGAAATAACTTGTGGAGCCCTCTAAGCCGTTCACTTACAGTATACACAGAGAGCGACTAAGAGAACAGATCACCAAGCCGTTCGCTAACTATTGTATGCTGATAGTACATGTTTGCGCGCAAATTACTAATCCTTGTAGATACTTGTAGATATACACAGAGTTGTATGGCGTCTTTTTTACATTCAGGAATATGTTATTTTAACTAGTTGTTAAAATCATTGTAAATTGTAATCCAGTTTAACTATATTATTAGGTGTAATATTGTGTTGTGGATTATCGCCGGGAACCTTACCCCTGACACCAATGTTGTGGATTGTCGCAGGGAATACCACACTGACACTAGTTTGTCGTGGATGTGTGAGAATACCTTCGGCCTATTACGTCTTTTCGGGTCGCTAGCTTCTGAATGTAGATTACTCCGTAGACGATATCCAGATAAGAATTTGATCCTTTATTTTATTATAAGTTTTCTTGTCCAATTAGTGATGTTGAAATTAAGACCTCTTCGAGCGGCTATAGTGTGCCTTTCTTCCAACATACCTCGTTGAAGAATTAATATCTTTTTATTTTATTAATTAAACACTTTTGATTGAAAATAAGTAATTAATTAGTTTTATTTAGACATCTAGTTACATTAGTATATCACTTATAGCCCGATCAATATAGACATTTAAAATTACAAAAATTGCCGGAGAGCCAAATATTGGTGGAGAGCTGAGGTTTACCATAACAAATAAAGTTTTAAAAATCTTCATCGATTCTATGTGTGCTTCAAAAGTTATTCGGGGTCAAAGGTCAAAATTTGAGGTTTTTTGGATTTTTCTGGAAAACGGTAAGTTTTATCAAAAAAAAATCTCAAACCAAAGTTGTAGATCTTAAAATTCTCTCGCCAAATTCCAAAAAAGTCGCCATTTTTGGAATAGTGAACTAAAATGCTCGGCGACTAAACATTTGAAAGAAATGAAGGGTGAAGGGAGTGCACTAAACTAAAGTTCAGTGCAGTTCAGTGATACCACATATTAAAACATAATTGGTTAATTTTAGAACACACATTTTGCTCCTTTAAGCAGTAAAATGTTGCCAAACTTATTTATTTTGACATATTTGTCAAATTACAAATTATTTATTGCTTTGTGACAAATTCATTTATATTTGCGCCATCAGAGATCTCTTTTATCAACCAAATTACAGCTGGTCACAATCCCTTCTCCGTTTGCTGGCCTATATAAGTGACTGCACCGTTATCAGTGCTTGCTCTTTACTAGTATTGCTCTTACTCTTTTACAACGCTCTCTACTCCTTACTACTAGCAGCTCTTGACTAGACTACGCTGCTCTTACTACTTGTTTCTTTGTCATTATCTATATTTAGTTATATTTATTTTATTATTAGTTATATTTTAAGTGTTAATTATTATTTATTGTTATTCAAAACTTGTGATTTAAATTAGATCCAATAAACAAGTGAATCGTTATATAAAATTTAAGTGAAGATCTTTTAATCTCCTGTGCTTGCCCCTCAAGAATTCTCAACCAAGCGTAGTGCTGAAAATACGCACAATACAATTTTTGTTGGTAGAAATACATTTGAGTTTATTATTTCTTTTTCAATACTATTTGTTACATTTTTAATTTAAAACACATTTATATTGAATGAAAATAATTGCATATATCTACTAATATTAAAAATGTAACAAATAGTATTGAAATAGAAATAATAAACTCAAATACATTTCTACCAACAGAAATTGTAGCTAAAAGTAAAAAATATTGTGTTTTAATATGTGGTATCAGTGAACTACACTGAACTTTAGTTCAGTGCACTCCCTTCACCCTTCATTCCCTTCAAATGTTGAGTCGCCGAGCATTTTAGTTTACTATTCCAAAAATGGCGACTGATGGCGCCTAAAGCGACCATGCTGAATACATTGATGAATTTTACGCTAACTGATAGTACCCTGGAGACCTTTTTATAAAAACGTGTTAACAGTTTAACGACAAGCTAGGAACTCTGGCGCCCGGCTTTTGTGTCCGCAAGTCATGTGCACGAGTTAGTGTTGCCCATGACTAAGACAATATGGAATGTGATTCACAAAACCAGCGCCAAGGTTTAAAGCGCTTATATTAAATAATAATTTGTTACGCTTTCAATATTAAAATTGAAGCTAACATAATACAATTCTTGTGTATTTATAACATTTATATTAAAAATAGAAAGATAAGGACGATATTGTACGTACTTACAACCATTGTTATGGTTATCGACGTAAATAGTTAGAGTTTTGCAAACAAATGTAGTGTAATAACTAGTTGTTTTTATCATTGTAAACCATTGTGATTGTAAAACTATGTACTATTAAAACTACGCATTTCGTTGTGTTAACCTATCCTTAATATAAACTATATTGTTCATGGGGGCTCAACTGAATTTATTTAACATCAATCTGCTATAAAACCACGGCTGGAAATCTAACTCACACTCACTAAGGTGTAAGATAGACCCACACACATATAAACTGCACTGTACTGTAATAATGCTACTGTGGCTTGTGTATCAGCAATGGCATTTGTTCTACTGGAACGTGTTGCTTGTAATATCGTCAATGGCGGGATAACGTCAGCAGTCCTTATTGGTCTTGTTGCTCCAGATAACCAATGAGAATGCTCTATTAGGTCATGTGATCCACCACACATCTAACATAAAATATTTAAATCCAAATAAGCAACATAAATATGTAAAAATAATATAAATATACACAAATATGCAAAATGCATATGAATCTGGGCCATAAATTATGTAAGAAACAAGTATATCATAAATATAACTTTGAATGTATCTATCACACACAAAAATTAAAGAAACTCTTAAAATGTCTTGAACTGAATTAAAATAATATTTCGCATAAAATAAAAAAGATAGATTAACTTAAGCCAACGAATCATTGTATAAAAAAATGAGTTAACTACTCAAACTTCGTGGATAAGATTCTAGAGCCTACTATGTCTGTAGAGATGTAATACGTATACCATCCAAATTAAATCATTAATATGATAAAAACAATTGAATTCATAGTAACATTTTATTATGTTTGAACACATATATTAAATTTATAATTGAAATGGTTGTAACAGGATATATTTACCGAGCTCTGTTTTACAGGGAGGTTAAAATTCTAAGGCTTTCAATTCTCAAATACATCTTTATTTTATTAGTGCCGATAATAACCACTTTTGCCTTCTGTGTGGCTAGAGGATATCATCCGGATTGGACAATTACTAATAAGACTGATAGTATATTTGACTCACTTCCTTATAATGAGGTAATATATAAATCAAATTTCCTTTTTATGAATTAATTGAGAAATATGTATACTTGTAAGTCTTGCGACAAATTGTCAGAAAGTATATCAAACTTTTCTGCCTAATTTTATTAAATGCTAAAACATATATAGAATAGAAAGCAGAGATAGCACAGGATATAGAATAGGGAACTCCACTAACGGAAATCATTTATTTATTTAAGTTCATAAACATTAAACAGTTATTAGCACCTAAAACAATATATACATTTATAAATATTTACAATGCAGACCTTCTTTGTTTTCAAATATATCCCTATATTGTTAAGGCATATTACAGCTTTGTTTGTGGGACGAGTACCTTTAGTATGTAGCATTGTTCACATATTGCTCAACATTTCTTTTATATTAGCGGCTTTGGAAATGATTAAATACGTGGGCCCAACTCTTAATCACCATCTACCTGTTATATTGTTTATAGTTGTCAAAATGTTCAACCGTTTATATGAAAACCCCATCAGAACGCGTATATTTATATATATATATATATATATATATATTTATTTAATATATAATATATAATATATAATTGGACAAAAACATGCATCAAAATACAATTATAATATAACCTAATTTTACATGTTTTTGAGGCAAAAGTGTAAATGAACTTTATTGAGTGTCGCCTGTACATTTTGATGTGGGACGTGTAAATCCAGACTTACATTTCTAGTTACCAATAATTTTATTATCTATTTTAGTTCAACTATGTCCGACAAATTGTACTATGGGTTATCCCCACCCTTTTCTATTTTAAGTGTTAAATGTATTGTACTCAAATCATCCCTTTTTAAACCAGCTCTCAACGAGATAACAAGTATTTTAAGTAACATTACAATTTAATATTAAAATATATACATTAAGACATTCATATACATTCATTATTATTAATTATTAGGATAAGTGTTTAATTGTGTAATTCTGTTGGGATTTACGACCCCAATGTGTAATTTTGTATGAAATAAATATACTTTTAAATTCATACTGAGTTCACGAACTTCGAAGACTTCCTGACTACTTTTGGTGAAATACCCGGGCACCACAATCGCCCAAACATTTGGTCCTTCGAGCCGGATCTCCTACAGTCGCGAGAAGCAATCGTGCATGGAATACCTGCAATTATCTACAGTGAAGAATTTGAAGTTTTGAGTTATACAAACACTGGAAAATTGGTCAAGGAGGCACCCCTGAGCAAACACGTGCAACAACGGTTAGTGTCTATTCCTTAAAAAATTCTCCATATCCTATTTTAATATTGCTTTGTTTTACTTCTAAAATATCTTTGTGCATTTTTTTATACTATAAAATTGTAGCAAAGATTGTTATTTTGTGTATATTGTTTGATTTGTTAGTCTTACAAATTGTTGGTTTAGGAGGGCACAGCTAATGTCCATATTTAGTAAATATTTCTTATGCGTTGGTAAATAATCGATATTAAAGCCACCGGGATTATTTCATTGAGCAAAATATATCTTTTGAGTTGGTAAAATATTACATATTAAAAGCCACCGGGATTGTTTCTAAATTACGACAACATTTATACACGTGGTAATATTTGTTCTGCCTATTTGTTGTTAAGCGATATAACATTTAAAACATCAGTACAATTACGGTCCTGTCTAGACCTTTTCCTATGGCCATGCGGTATTGAGTTGTGTTTCATATACCTGATTGATCCGTATCTACGTACCCATAAGGTTTTATTAGTCTGAGACCAGAACATTTTTATTATACTGCATTATATTTACATGTGGTTCTGGGTACTTTCTACAATATTGACCAGAACACATGTTATATTACTTATTCACACTTTTACATTATATTTTTAAAAATATTTTATTGTTATTTAAAAAAAGAGAGTATCCATTCATTCCATATTGCTTAAATAATTTGATACTCGCATCAGACAATAATTTTAATTTCTAATTTAAGCTAATTAAAAGGATTTAAAAATGGTTAACCAAAATATGCCATATGCACTAAGCAGGGCATATGCACAATTAGAGATATATGGTTTAACTTTCCAGGATCATGTTCCCTATATGGAAAGCATAGACATAACTGATCCATCAACATACGACATTTATAGGATTAAGTATTGTAAGAAAATTTGTCAGCCACTATATAATAAAATTCAACAAGCTTGTCTTGTAATTAAAGCCAATTTAGATAGCACAGAATTAGTTAAATTAGAAGCTTTAGTTGAATTACGCACTAACTTGTGTAAAACTTACGATAAAATAGATCAAGCTATAAATTATATTTTTAATAAACATTTTAGTATTGTCCCAATCATTTCTGAACATAGAATGTTGGATGATTGTGATTGGTACACTTGCATAAGACAAGCAAAAAAAGCATCAATCACAGCAAATAAAGCCGATGAGGTAGTCTGCGAAAAACAAATAATTAATAACACAACACGTGATGTTCATGACACGTCAGCTGTCACTGTTCAAGTAAAAGAATCACCTACAATAGGAGATTCAATATTCATTCCTCAGATTACGGAAGAAGTAGTTTGTGAGAAACAAATAAATAACACCACAACAAGTGATGTTACCGACACATCAGTTGCTATAACACAAGTCAAAGATTCACTTACATTGGTTAACGTTTTAGATTCTATTCCGCGAATTGACAAACAAACAGTTTGTAAGGAACAAATTATTAATAGCACACAATTTGATGTTAACGGTACATTCGGTGTTACATTACCAATCAAAAAGCTACCAGCGTTGTTAGGAGGTATAAAGAACATTGTCATAAAACCTTTTCTTAAATTCGGGAGAAAACCAAACGACAACCCGGTATTAAAGATTATGTACAATAAATTTATAAGGGACAGCATTTATTTAAATCATAACTTCCTAAATACAGAACCAAGGCATTTAAGAAATTCATATTTCTCACCACGTAGTGGTGCGTTAAAACCAATTAGCACTAACAGCAAAATAAGAGATGTCTTCAATAGTTCTATGAATACCACTACTGGTGTTTCATTAAACGCTCTTCAAGCAAATGGTCACACTATTATTTGGCGGTTCGAGCCACGAAAACCATTGCGTTCTTATCAATTGAATACGGTAACATACGGCCTCATAACAGATTCCAATGACCATATTGAACTGTCTGATCATTGCAATCAATTCAGTTTAATATTGTCGGAAGGAAGTTTTCAATTACACAAATGGATTTTTAATGCACCATCATTGCTGTCTGAGTTAAAAGGTTACCATTCAACTAGGCACTTTTATTTTGATCCAGGTGACATAGTATGTGAAAAATCACTATGCGTTATGTGGGATTCTGAACAGGACTTATTCCAATATAAATTTATTCTTATTAAACAGCCCGTGAAACTTACAAAGCGAACCATACCGTCGTTCGTTACAAATATTTTGGACCCACCATGCTCTATTTCACCTTGTATTAATTCATTTAAAATCATTAGACAGACGCTATGGTTGTTAAAATTAAACTGGGATGATCAGATGCCACGGGATTTCAAAAATTATTGTCTATCATTAACAAAATCTTTGGTTGCTATGAATGATATGACGATAAAACGCGATGTTCTAATAAATAATTCTGTAACTATTGAATTACATGGCCTTTATGATCGATTCGCAAAGGCGTATGGAAGTTGCAATTATTTAACAAACATTAATAATTTGGTAAACGCAAAAAAACTCTTTATACATTGTAAATCGAAGATCGCGCCATTAAAAACTTTGACCACACCATTGTTAGAGCTATGTGCCGCCTCAATCATTATAAGAATGGTCAAAAAAGCAATAAACTTGTTTCCAGTTAAATTAAAAATAATTATTTTATGGGCAGATTCCACAATTGTGCTACAATGGATTAAACTGTCTCTTCATAACTTAAAACCTTTTATTGCTAACATTATTACAGATAGTCATTCAGACATTACAAACAACTATCAATGGCGTTGTATTCCTATAACCTCACACCAGGCAGATTTTATATCACAAATTATCATATTAGACTTCCCTTTAAACATCCAACTATGGTCAGGTCCATCCTGGCTAAAGCAACCGTCTAATCACTGGCCTATATATAATTTCTATTTACCAGAAATTCCTAAAGAAAAAACTATTTTAATCAATCGCGTTTCAACAAGTCATTTGACTTACTTAAATAATAATATTTTCATTGAGAGTGCAATACTGGCCTCTGAAACGAATATAATTATCGATATCAATCATATTCAAATGTATCATTTGTTTCAAATGCAGATATCAATTATTATAAGCAATAAATGCAATGCAATTTACCGCATATTAAAAGTCAAACTCAACTGTCTATTTAGAACCACTGGAGTTAACTGCGCAGGGCCCATACTAATAAAAAGTAAATATGACGGTTCTATCATTAAATATTATAGATACTTTTTTAATTGTCTTTGCTACAAAAGAAACTTAGTTACAGAGTTCAATGTCCAATCAATACATTTCAGCGGAACTAATAATATTTTCTATAAATTAACTAAGAATAAAGCAATATTGAACTCCCAAGCAATGTACCCCATGTCACCCAATCCAGATGACCTTATTCCTTTTACTCCCGGACACTTAATCATAGGTCGACAAATCAGCAGTGCTATGCCTACTCCAGGAGCGCCAGTGAACCTCAACAACATGAGAAGATTCCAGCAGATACAACGATGGTATACAGACTATATCCACTTCTGTCAACAGCGCGCAAAATGGAACACATCAAGCACCCTGGATCTAGAAATCGGATCACTTGTAATAGTACAAGAAGACAATATACCTCCTACTCAATGGATAATGGGACGCATAACATATCTCACTGCAGGCAACGACAACACTCCGAGAGCCGCCACCTTGAAAACTCAACCAGGAGAGATCAAACGTGCTGTCAGACGTTCAGCCCTTTTTACCAGTGAATTCATTTTGATAAACCCAATTTATCAAGGGGGGAGTATGGACAAAAACATGCATCAAAATACAATTATAATATAACCTAATTTTACATGTTTTTGAGGCAAAAGTGTAAATGAACTTTATTAAGTGTCGCCTGTACATTTTGATGTGGGACGTGTAAATCCAGACTTACATTTCTAGTTACCAATAATTTTATTATCTATTTTAGTTCAACTATGTCCGACAAATTGTACTATGAATTATCCCCACCCTTTTCTATTTTAAGTGTTAAATGTATTGTACTCAAATCATCCCTTTTTGAACCAGCTCTCAACGAGATAACAAGTATTTTAAGTAACATTACAATTTAATATTAAAATATATACATTAAGACATTCATATACATTCATTATTATTAATTATTAGGATAAGTGTTTAATTGAGTAATTCTGTTGGGATTTACGACCCCAATGTGTAATTTTGTATGAAATAAATATACTTTTAAATTCATACTGAGTTCACGAACTTCGAAGACTTCCTGACTACTTTTGGTGAAATACCCGGGCACCACAATCGCCCAAACAATAATATATAATATATAATATATAATATATAATATATAATATATAATATATAATATATAATATATAATATATAATATATAATATATAATATATAATATATAATATATAATATATAATATATAATATATAATATATAATATATAATATATAATATATAATATATAATATATAATATATAATATATAATATATAATATATAATATATAATATATAATATATAATATATAATATATAATATATAATATATAATATATAATATATAATATATAATATATAATATATAATATATAATATATAATATATAATATATAATATATAATATATAATATATAATATATAATATATAATATATAATATATAATATATAATATATAATATATAATATATAATATATAATATATAATATATAATATATAATATATAATATATAATATATAATATATAATATATAATATATAATATATAATATATAATATATAATATATAATATATAATATATAATATATAATATATAATATATAATATATAATATATAATATATAATATATAATATATAATATATAATATATAATATATAATATATAATATATAATATATAATATATAATATATAATATATAATATATAATATATAATATATAATATATAATATATAATATATAATATATAATATATAATATATAATATATAATATATAATATATAATATATAATATATAATATATAATATATAATATATAATATATAATATATAATATATAATATATAATATATAATATATAATATATAATATATAATATATAATATATAATATATAATATATAATATATAATATATAATATATAATATATAATATATAATATATAATATATAATATATAATATATAATATATAATATATATTATATATATATATATGTATATATATATATAATATATATATATATATATATATATATATATATATATATATATATATATTTATATAGATATTATATATAAATATATATATTTTTTTTTTTTTTTTTGTGTTGAGGAGGAGAAATCTTCCACAAGACTTACTCCTGCAATCCCTTAGCAGGAAGTATTGGATTCACTCTCTTGTGAGGGCGCCTACCAACT
This sequence comes from Panorpa germanica, assembly GCA_963678705.1. Classification (NCBI taxonomy): domain Eukaryota; kingdom Metazoa; phylum Arthropoda; class Insecta; order Mecoptera; family Panorpidae; genus Panorpa; species Panorpa germanica. The sequence continues at coordinate 2,179,456 of OY783214.1, forward strand.
AAAACTCCCCCTCTCTTCTTCTAGACCACAGTCTGGGACCGCATAGCATTACTTCAAAATGGGTCTTGCTCTTACTCTATTTCTTGTTCACTGCCGCTTCCTTTTTCTTTATTACTGATGTAGCAAAGTCGCGAATGGCTTTCCAGTGTTCTTCGTTGGACAGCATTACGTCTACAATATTGTCCACTGTGAGAGTCGCTTGAGTGATGCGCTGCGCCCGTTCTCTTTTCATTGTCCATTGCTTACACTTAAAGAACGTATGTTCTGGTGTATCCGTATCACCGCAATACCAGCATTCTGCGGTATCCCTTATGTGGAATCTATTTAGATAGGCTCCATAACAGCCATGCCCTCCTAGAAGTTGGGTGATGTAGTAGTCTACTTCCCCATGCTTCCGGTTATTCCACATTTTTGATAAGTTTTTTAGTCCATTTTGCATTTCCGTTGTCTTTTTCACACTCTTCTTGCCACTTGTTCACCGTTTGCTTTTTTGCCTCTTTTCTTTGGGCCTCTCCTTCTGAGAAGGTTTTTCCCCGTTCTGCTACCATTACCTCTAGCTGTTCTATCCCGGTTATCACCTGAATCGCCTCCGCCGAAATAGTTCTATAGGCGCTGCCCACCCGAATTGCCAGCCTTCTCTGCACTCCACTTAGGATGTTCCTGTACTTCTTTTTGTCCATTATCTCTCCCCATATTGGTGCCGCGTACAACATTATTGAGTGGACCACCGCCCCTAGGATCCTCCTTTTGCTGGCTTTAGGTCCACTTAGATTTGGCATTAACCTGCTGAGTGCCATCATTGTTTGCTCAGCTTTCCGCGCCATTTGGGTGACGTGCTTCCTCATGTCATTGTTTCTACCAATGTGTACTCCCAGATATTTGAGGCTCTCTTTGGTTTTGATGCTCATCCCGCCCACCTCGACTGTGACCTCTCTCATCTTTCTATTCACATATAATACAATAGCCTCCGTTTTTTCCGCCGCTAGCTGCAGCTGTTTCCTGGCAATCGCCTGCTCTATTCTGTTTAGGGCTAGATTCGTATGAGCTGTTAGTATTTCTTCAGTCTTTGCTTCTACTATGAGCGCTGTATCATCCGAAAATCCGAGTACTGTTGCACCCTCTGGTAGTCTCGTCTTCAGTACATCGTCGTACAGGATGTTCCACAGCAGTGGTCCTAGCACTGAGCCCTGTGGTACTCCACATGTAACCCTCATCTTTTCTCCATCTACTATTATAGATCGGTCCTTTAGATAGCTGCCTATTATTTTTGTAAGGTACTTACTGACATTGAGTTGCTCTAACGCTTCCATGATGCCTTCCCATGGCGCAGTGTTAAAAGCGTTTTTGATGTCAAGTGTGACCAGCACAGCGTATTTCCTATCACAATGCGCCCTTTTTTTAATGTTTTGTACCACCTTCTTTATTTTGTTCATTGCGTCAATGGTGGACTTCCTTTTTCTGAAACCGAATTGGTTTACCGACAGTTTGTCGTCGACTTCCTCATTCAGTCTTTTCGCTATTAGCTGTTCGAGTAGTTTCCCCATCGAGTCTAAGAGGCATATCGGTCTGTAGTTCTCTTCCACATCTCCTGGTTTTTTGGGTTTTTGTATGAGTACTAGCTTTGCAGATTTCCATATTTTGGGGAAAACCCCCTCTTCCAGTTGATCATTTACCACCTTAAGGAACATATTCGGAACTTTGGTAATCGCCGCTTTGATTAGCTCTGGTGGGATTTGGTCCGGTCCTGAAGACTTTCCACTTTTTACTGCGTTCTACTGCTGTACCGAGCTCCTCTTCCGAAAAATACGAAATGGCACTTATTTTGGGACTTTCCTCTGCCCAATGTCTCTCCCTGCGTGTTGGAAATAGTTTGCTAACGACTGCTTTTAGCTTTTCTTTCCCAATCTTAATCTGTGGCATTGTACTGAACTTTTTGCACACTAGCTTGTATCCCATGCCCCAGATGTCTCGGTCAACTTCTTCACAGATTTGTTTCCATGACTCCTGCTTTGCTGCGATGATTTCATTTTTAAGCGCCTTCCTCGTTTCCCTGTAGGTGTTCCTTAGGCTTTCCTTTTCTTTCTCTGTGCAGACCCTACTTTTATTTTCTCTGGTTAACTTCCTTCTCGCTGTGAGACATTCCTTTCTGAGAAGTTCCACTTTTTTGTTCCACCAGTAGACTGGGCTCCGTTTACCTCCCGGACTATTTTTTGTAAACGTCTGATTTGCCGCTCTCCTAATCATTTATATGCAGGTGTTTGCATTTATTATTGAAGCTCTTCCAAATTCCTCTTCTAGAATCGCAGAGAAGACGGGCAATCTTTCCTTCTGTACTCTCCACTTCATTACCGTCGTTTGTTTCCTTTCAGTGTTCCCCAGCTTTACTTTAAAGTATAAGTTCCTATAAAAGCTGAGATTTTCTTCGTCCGATACCTTCCACCCCATTATCTTGTCAGCGAGTTTTTCAGAGGTTATTGTGACGTCTATGTGAGAACTGCTTTGCGTCCTCACAAAGGTTGGATCATTGCCTTTGTTGTGAATCACCATTGCATGCTCGGCCATCCATTCCATCAACGCTCGGCCTCTCTTGTCTTCGACGGTAGAGCCCCATGTTAGAGACTTCGCATTTAGGTCGCCTGATATGATCACCTCTTTGCTTTGCCTCCTAATGTTTTTCCCCAGGCGCTGGAGGTACTTTACAAATTCTTGCTCTGGTATATTGGGTGATGCATAGCACGAGTATATTACGAATTCCTCTAATTCTACACATACGAAGCCTTTCTGCCCAGTGTCGCATTTAAGAACATTAACTTTTTTGTTGAATATTCTAATTGCTGCGTCGATGTTTAGGTCTTTAAACCAGAAACCTCTACTAGCTTGTTTCTTGTTGGGTTCAGCTACTATAGCAACATCTATGTTTTTATTGAAGCAGGTACTATGTACTAAGTCGAACGCTGCTACTCCCCGGTCTACATTAACTTGCATCATTTTAATCCCCATTTGGTTTTTTTGGATCAATCCTGGTTCTCCGCAATTCTCCCAATAACTTTCTATATTTAGGACAAATCATATCTCTCGCACTATGTCCTTTTATTTTGCAGGCCCAGCAATACACTTCGTTTGCACATTCTTTGGCCTTGTGTCCTTTCTCTCCGCACCTCAGGCATTTATCGCTCGTATCTTCCTTGTTGTTACATGAGCTCGCGAAATGTCCAAAGTTCTGGCATTTAAAACATCTAACTGGGGCTAATCTTTCTATTACCCTGCATCTCATCCATCCTATTCTAATTCTTTTTTTGCTTGCCAGCTTAAGCGCACCCTCGACTGGTAGCATTATGTTTGCGAATCTTAGTCCCCTACTGTTAGCCTTTTGTGACATAGTAATGGTAATGTCTTTCTTCCCAATTTTTGAGTCATTTAGTTTCATTTCTATAGAGTCCACTACTTCCTCCTCGTTAGTGGCTTCATCTATGTCGATGTTTACAATACTTCGTTGTTTATGTACTAGTTCAGCTTCCACTGAATTTTTCATTTTTTCGTGCACAGCTTCTATTAATGACTCTCCGTTTCCTCTTTGTCCACCTACTAGACTTAGTTTTACGTATCCCTCCTTTGTTTTCGCAATGCTTTTTATTTCCACGTCCAGTTTATCTATGTCGATATTTTTCTTCAGCTCCTTGACTATATCCACATATGTTTTTCCGGCTTCCCGCGGTTTAACAACAAGGGTTTCCTTGCTGTTTTTGTGTCCGTTTCTTGCTACCTTTTGCCATGCTTGTCGGTTTCCCTCCTGCACTTTTTGCTCCTCGGTTCTGGTGTATATTATAATATTATACCCCTCTTCCCTGAGCATAGTCTCTACTATTTTTCTGAGATGGAACTCCAGTCCATCATTTAAGCAGACAAATACAAGTTTCTTTCTTCCTTCCCTTGCCGAGATGGTTTTAATTTTTTCCAGTAGCATGATCATATCACTGATGTTTTCTTTCCCAATCACTTCTCCTGTCAACCCCGCCAGATATGTGTAGCTTATATCCATTTCCCTGTCTCCACTCTCGTCTATTATTGCACTGCTATTCCTCATGCACACAACTTCGCCTGGTTGTACCGACTTTCTCTTAACTCTTTCCTCTATCTGCGGCACCCTTCCTCCTACTCGCCTTACAAGAGGGTTATTCTCGTCTACCTCAGAGTCAATTACCAAGATCAGATCCTTGTCTTTGGACATCTGAAGAATTTCGCCTCTTGCCATCTTAGTGGTTTTAAAATTTGTTTTGTTGAGTGAAGAAAACATCAGTGATATGATCATGCTACTGGAAAAAATTAAAACCATCTCGGCAAGGGAAGGAAGAAAGAAACTTATATTTGTCTGCTTAAATGATGGACTGGGGCTCCATCTCAAAAAAATAGTAGAGATGATGCTCAGGGAAGAGAAGTATAATATTATAATATACACCAGAACCGAAGAGCAAAAAGTGCAGGAGGGAAACCGACAAGCATGGCAAAAGGTAGCAAGAAACGGACACAAAAACAGCAAGAAAACCCTTGTTGTTAAACCGCGGGAAGCCGGAAAAACATATGTGGATATAGTCAAGGAGCTGAAGAAAAATATCGACATAGATAAACTGGACGTGGAAATAAAAAGCATTGCGAAAACAAAGGAGGGATACGTAAAACTAAGTCTAGTAGGTGGACAAAGAGGAAACGGAGAGTCATTAATGGAAGCTGTGCACGAAAAAATGAAAAATTCAGTGGAAGCTGAACTAGTACATAAACAACGAAGTATTGTAAACATCGACATAGATGAAGCCACTAACGAGGAGGAAGTAGTGGACTCTATAGAAATGGAACTAAATGACTCAAAAATTGGGAAGAAAGACATTACCATTACTATGTCACAAAAGGCTAACAGTAGGGGACTAAGATTCGCAAACATAATGCTACCAGTCGAGGGTGCGCTTAAGCTGGCAAGCAAAAAAAGAATTAGAATAGGATGGATGAGATGCAGGGTAATAGAAAGATTAGCCCCAGTTAGATGTTTTAAATGCCAGAACTTTGGACATTTCGCGAGCTCATGTAACAACAAGGAAGATACGAGCGATAAATGCCTGAGGTGCGGAGAGAAAGGACACAAGGCCAAAGAATGTGCAAACGAAGTGTATTGCTGGGCCTGCAAAATAAAAGGACATAGTGCGAGAGATATGATTTGTCCTAAATATAGAAAGTTATTGGGAGAATTGCGGAGAACCAGGATTGATCCAAAAAAACCAAATGGGGATTAAAATGATGCAAGTTAATGTAGATAGGGGAATAGCAGCGTTCCACTTAGTACATAGTACCTGCTTCAATAAAAACATAGATGTTGCTATAGTAGCTGAACCCAACAAGAAACAAGCTAGTAGAGGTTTCTGGTTTAAAGACCTAAACATCGACGCAGCAATTAGAATATTCAACAAAAAAGTTAATGTTCTTAAATGCGACACTGGGCAGAAAGGCTTCGTATGGGTAGAATTAGAGGAATTCGTAATATACTCGTGCTATGCATCACCCAATATACCAGAGCAAGAATTTGTAAAGTACCTCCAGCGCCTGGGGAAAAACATTAGGAGGCAAAGCAAAGAGGTGATCATATCAGGCGACCTAAATGCGAAGTCTCTTAACATAGGGCTCTACCGTCGAAGACAAGAGAGCCCGAGCGTTGATGGAATGGATGGCCGAGCATGCAATGGTGATTCACAACAAAGGCAATGATCCAACCTTTGTGAGGAGGCAAAGCAGTTCTCACATAGACGTCACAATAACCTCTGAAAAACTCGCTGACAAGATAATGGGGTGGAAGGTATCGGACGAAGAAAATCTCAGCTTCCATAGGAACTTATACTTTGAAGTAAAGCTGGGGAACACTGAGAGGAAACAAACGACGGTAATGAAGTGGAGAGTACAGAAGGAAAGATTACCCGTCTTCGCTGCGATTCTGGAAAAGGAATTTGGAAGGGCTTCAATAATAAATGCAAACACCTGCATAAAAATGATTAGGAGAGCGGCAGATCAGATGTTTACAAAAAATGGTCCGGGAGGTAAACGGAGCCCAGTCTACTGGTGGAACAACAAAGTGGCGCTTCTCAGAAAGGAATGTCTCACAGCGAGAAGGAAGTTAACCAGAGGAATCAAAAGTAGGGTCTGCACAGAGGAAGAAAAGAAAAGCCTAAGGAACACCTACAGGAAAACGAGGAAGGCGCTTAAAAATGAAATCATCGCAGCAAAGCAGGAGTCATGGAAACAAATCTGTGAAGAAGTTGACCGAGACATCTGGGGCATGGGATACAAAATAGTGTGCAAAAAGTTCAGTATAATGCCATAGATTAAGATTGGGAAAGAAAAGCTAAAAGCAGTCGTTAACAAACTATTTCCAACACGCAGGGAGAGCCATTGGGCAGAGGAAAGTCCCAAAATAAGTGCTATTCCGTATTTTTCGGAAGAGGAGCTCGGTACAGCAGTAGAACGTATGAAAAGTAAAAAGTCTCCAGGACCGGACCAAATCCCACCAGAGCTAATCAAAGCGGCGATTACCAAAGACTGAATGAGGATGTCGACGACAAACTGTCGGGAAACCAATTCGGTTTCAGAAAAAGAAGTCCACCATTGACGCAATGAAGAAAATAAAGGAGGTGGTACAAAACATTAAAAAAAGGACCCATCGAAATAAGAAATACGCTGTGCTGGTCACACTTGACATCAAAAACGCTTTTAACACTGCGCCATGGGAAGGCATCATGGAAGCGTTAGAGCAACTCAATGTCAGTAAGTACCTTACAAAAATAATAGGCAGCTATCTAAAGGACTGATCTATAATAGTAGATGGAGAACAGATGAGGGTTACATGTGGAGTACCACAGGGCTCAGTGCTAGGACCACTGCTGTGGAACATCCTGTACGACGATGTACTGAAGACGAGACTACCAGAGGGTGCAACAGTACTCGGATTTTCGGATGATACAGCGCTCATAGTAGAAGCAAAGACTGAAGAAATACTAACAGCTCATACGAATCTAGCACTAAACAGAATAGAGCAGGCGATTGCCAGAAAACAGCTGCAGCTAGCGGCGGAAAAAACGGAGGCTATTGTATTATATGGGGGTAGAAAGTTGAGAGAGGTCACAGTCGAGGTGGGCGGGATGAGCATCAAAACCAAAGAGAGCCTCAAATATCTGGGAGTACACATTGGTAGAAACAATGACATGAGGAAGCACGTCACCCAAATGGCGCGGAAAGCTGAGCAAACAATGATGGCACTCAGCAGGTTTATGCCAAATCTAAGTGGACCTAAAGCCAGCAAAAGGAGGATCTTAGGGGCAGTGTCCACTTAATAATGTTGTACGCGGCACCAATATATGGAGAGATAATGGACAAAAAGAAGTACAGGAACATCCTAAGTGGAGTGCAGAGAAGGCTGGCAATTTGGGTGGGCAGCGCCTATAGAACTATTTTGGCGGAGGCGATTCAGGTGATAACCGGGATAGAACCTCTAGAGCTAATGGTAGCAGAACGGGGAAAAACCTTCTCAGAAGGAGAGGCCCAAAGAAAAGAGGCAAAAAAGCAAACGGTGAACAAGTGGCAAGAAGAGTGGGAAAAAGACAACGGAAAGGCAAAATAGACTAAAAAACTTATTAAAAACGTGGAAAAGTGGAATAACCGGAAGCATGGGGAAGTAGACTACTACATCACCCAACTTCTAGGAGAGCGTGGCTGTTATGGAGCCTATCTAAATAGATTCCACATAAGGGATACCGCAGTATGCTGGTATTGCGGTGATACGGATACACCAGAAAAAACGTTCTTTAAGTGTAAGCAATGGACAATGGAAAGAGAACGGGCGCAGCGCATCACTCAAGCGACTCTCACAGTGGACAATATTGTAGACGTAATGCTGTCCAACGAAGAACACTGGAATGCCATCCGCGACTTTGCCACATCAGTAATAAAGAAAAAGGAAGCGGCAGTGAACAAAAAATAGAGTAAGAGCAAGACCCAGTTTGAAGTAATGCTATGCGGTCCCAGACTGTGGTCTAGAAGAAGAGAAGGGGAGTTTTAGTTGGTAGGCGCCCTCACAAGAGATTGAATCCAACACTTACTGCTAAGGGATTGCAGGAGTAAGTCTTGTGGAAGATTTCTCCTCCTCACAACAAAAAAAAAAAAAATATATATATATAATATATATATATATGTAGGTATTTTCCCACAATTATAAGTTACAATTAACATCAGCCTAAGGTTGATGTACAATACAACAATATAGTTTCTTTTAAAATGAGTAAACACTTAATTTGGTTATTAATAGTTTGTTTAATCACTTATCAAAGTCATAAACTTATATCTAAATAAAGTTAGTCAATCTTAATTATATTCACAACAAAATACACTAGAATAAAATGTCTTCTCACAATGTTTTACGTCTCAATACATACTACGCAGTTGTAATTGTCTATAGTTATCAGCACAATAATTTCAATGAAAATACACCTTAGTACTAAAACATTAATATTGCTGCCTAACTCTAACAAAACAATGATCAAAATAACAATTATTACACCGTAATAAAGTTAACTTAATTATAAAACACTCAATAACGACCATATATACTCTTTACATATTTCTATCGCCATTTGCTTTATAAAACTCTCTGCACATATAACCATCTTTTTATTCTGCCTCGCCCAAAACATGTCGCACCACGTTCAAAAGTTAGCGAACAGTTGCATACGCCACGTTCTCTGAGACGTACGCTCGACATCAAAAGTGAACGGCTAAGCGTTAACCATTGAACGGTTTTTAGTGTCTGTCGCTGGTTTATTTATACATTTAAATATAACCCCGTTCTTATCCAAGATTTCTACCCTAGTTTACAGTTATCTTACTATTACTTAAAACTAAATATAATCTAACTTAAAATTACTTCTTCAAAAAATAACCCACAACTCGGCCCTTCCTGACTAGTAACTGTCCTCAGTTGCTAAATCATCCTGCCCATGGTTTCATCATGTCCGCTGATGTAGAAGTTCTTATTGGTCCTTCACATTCTTCTGCCTTCTCCACGTCATAACGATCATTTCCTTTAATTTTCATTATTTTGTATGGTCCCAAAAATTTAGCTTTAACTTTAGCTCCTGTTGCAAATTGTGTACGTTGTATGGCCACTAAACTGTTCAGTGTATACTTTCTTGGTGCTTTGCATTTTCTATTGTAGCTAGTCCTATTTTCCTGCTGAATTTTTAGTATATTTCCTTTAGCCTCTTCTCTCAGCTTCTCACGTTTATCTACAAACTCATTTTGTATTTCTTCTGTAATCAATTCTATTATTTTCATGTCTTGTTTGGTTTTCATTTTAACCCCAATCATTAATTCAAATGGTGTCATTTTAATACCTCTTTGAAAAGTACTATTTAGCATTAACTGTAGTTTACTAACATGTAAATACCACTTACTTGGATCCTCTAGAGCTAACTTCGCTAACACAGGTACAATAATTCCATTTATTCGTTCCACCTGTCCATTGCCCCTTGGTACTCCCGTAGTTATTAACACATGTTCAATTTTTTCTACAGTACAATAATCTTTGAAATCTGTTGAAGTAAAAGCTGTTCCCCTGTCAGAAATTATCCTTCTTGGGTTTCCGAATACTTCTGCTATTACTTTCAATTTCTGTATTACTTCATCGGTGCCTGTTGACTTAGTAGGAAACAACCAAACAAATTTTGTAAAAGCATCTACTATAACGAGAATATGTTTATACTTTTTGCCTGTTGTTTGTAAAGGTCCTAAATGATCTATATGCCATGTGTCTAAAGGTAAACCTACCTTAGGTATAGAGTTTAAGTAACCTTCTACTTTACCTACTTTTCTGCTTGCTAATATACAGTTTACACAATTATCTATACAGTTTTTAACTTTTCCAGCTAAATCATTGATCCAAAATTCTCTGTTAATTATTTCTTGACATTTATGCAATCCACAATGTCCTAAATCGTGTGCTTTACGTATTATTTCTGATTGCATATTACTCGGTACTACTAACAGCTTTTGATCGTCTTTCAACCTGTATAATAATTCATTTTCTATTAAATACTTTCCTGCATAATTTTTTGCTTGTATTGTCTCTATCTTCTTAACAATGTGATCATCCTTCAACTGAGCATTTCGTAATTTCGTTATTACTGACGATTCTATCCAATACATTACTGGATTTCTGCTTAGAGAATCTACATGCCTCATCCTGGTTCCTGATCTATGTTCAATGGTATAATTATATTCTTGTAACAATAAAACCCACCTTGCTACGCGTGTTCCTAAATCTTTTTTCTTTAACGTCATATTAAATGCATTGCAATCGGTAATTATCTTACATGGCTGCCCAATTAAATAAACCCTGTATTTCTTTAGAGCTTCTACTATCGCTAGTACCTCCAATTCGTAAGAATGATAATTTCGTTCCTTTGCAGTGGTTTTTCTACTCATGTAACTAACTGGATGCATACTGTCATCAATATTGCATTTTTGTAGTAACATAGCGCCATATCCATCCTTGCTGGCATCTGTATGCAATTCTGTGTATACTCCATATCTAAATATTTTGAGTATAGGGTCTTTTAATAACAAATCTTTTAAATTGTTAAATGCACTTACTTGTTCATATTCAAACTTGAAATGACTGTCCTTTTTGAGTAACTCACTCAAAGGCCTCGCTAACTTAGCAAATTGTGGTATAAACTTTCGGAAATAGCCCACCAAACCTAAGAAGCTTTGTACTTGTTTCGTGGTCTTCGGCATCGGAAAATGCTTGACTGCTTTGACTTTATCCTTAGAGGGACGAACAGTACCTTGTTTAATTACATATCCCAAGTAATTAATTTCCTGTTTCAAAAATTTACATTTTTTCCATTTTATTTTTAATCCATGCTCCGAAGCTGTCTGTAACACCTTTTCAAAATTAGTCAGAGCTTCCTGCAAACTCGTGGCAAGTATCACAATATCATCTAAATATAACACTACTATACCCTTTTGCATTAATTCCCTAAAAATAATATTTACATGTCTTTGAAATACAGCAGGGGAGTTACAAAAACCGAATGGTGCCCTGTTGAATTCATACTGCGCATTTTCTACAACAAACGAGGTATACTTCTTGCAATCCTCACGTATTGGTACATGAAAAAACCCGTTCTCCAAATCCAATGTAGTGAATATACTGCTACCCTGTAGTTTGTCGATTTGTTGCTCAATAATAGGTAGTGGATACCTATCCTTCATTGCTTGTTCATTCAAACGACGATAATCACAGCAAATGCGTTTTGTTCCGTCCTTCTTGGAGACCAACACTATCTGACTTGCGTAATCCGAATTACTTGCTCGAATGATATCCTTTTCTAACCAGTCATCCTGCTGTTTCTGAACATCTTGTCGATCCACAGGTGGTAGTCTACGCGGTCTGGAAAATATGGAAGTATCATCTTTCAACGTAATTGTCATTTGAATTTCAGAGTTATAATACTCTTTTGGTTTGTAGTTGTTCACCAACTCGTGTATTTTATTAACAACATTTTTATCGTTTATATGAGATAAATCTAATTCACTTTCTTTATCACCATAGTCTATTTTCATTGTCATTAATTGTTTAACCTCACTTTCATCTACATCTTTATCGCTATAAAGTTTATGAAATGTAACCCCGGTTTTATCAATAACTACTTTAGCTTTAGCTATAATGTCCAATCCTATCACCATGTTCATATGCATTGCATGAGATGGCAACACCTCAAAATAACCCACGTAAGGTTCTGAATCAATTTCAATGTCCAATTCAATTCTACCTATAGAATTTACTCTTGAGTTTGATAAACCACGTATTGTTATTTCAGAGTCATATAATTTAACATTCTTTAATGTTTTAAAATACTCTTCCCGCACTGCTGACAAATCACTGCCAGTGTCTATTAAAGCATTTACATTACCCCCGTTATTAACACAAATTGATTTTATCATTTCAACTTTCATAACATTATGTTCCGCTTTAACAGTTTTTATTTTAGTATTACAATTTCGGCTAATATGTCCATAATTACCACAATTAAAACATTTATAACCCTTGTCTTTATCGGGACACACCTTAGATGAGTGTGACATCGAACCACAATTAAAACATTTAATCTTCTCACCTGTTGTCTCGATTTTAGTTTTTGTACCTGACCTAGATCTCCTATCATAGTCCTGGGAATCCATTTTCATTTTTTCATATTGTTCCAGCTTACGTCTAAGTTGTCCAATATTCTCAGCTCCATAAAGTATTACCTTGTTGGCTGCACTGTCGCGAATTCCTGCTATGATATAATCCATAATAGCTGCTTCTTCGACATCTGCTTGTCTAGCTATATCTAAAATATCATACACATATTGACGGATACTTTCAGCTGGCTTCTTCACCCTTTGTTGAAGCATTTTGTGAACCTGTGCGCTATTTAAACTCGTATCAAATTCATCAATCAAATACGATTTAAATGTATCCCAATTTATTATCCTGGTTTCGAAATTAACAAATTGTTTTGCGGTATCAGTCAACAATCTCCTGGCATACAAATATCTGTATTTTGTATCTATTTCTGCCTGGTCACAGAAATCATCAAATTGTTTAATCCACAATCTGACATTTTTAAGCCCATCATATTTAGGTAAAGCCAATTCTAAATCTAAAAATGTATAATTAGTTTTATTGACTGTTTCATTGTTTACAGACCTATTCTGTTCACCGACACGGCTATTGAATGAGTTCATTCTTGACAATAATTCTGCACGATTCCCACGCTAACTGAGTCCAACAAAATTGAGTTCTTGTCGTAGCTCTGCCACTGACAAATTGTCCAATTCTTGTGTCATGGTTATACTTTTCAGTTTTCCTCTTGATTCCGCTGATCAATAAGTCTGGATCTAAGGTTAAATATATTTTTGACTAAATATACTTGGTTTCGCCCTTAACCTGGTTCTGATCAATTAGTCTGGTTCTAAGGTTAAATATATTTTTGACTAAATATACTTGGTTTCGCCCTTATCCCGGTTCTGATCAATTAGTCTGGTTCTAAGGTTAAATATATTTTTGACTAAATATACTTGGTTTCGCCCTTATCCCGGTTCTGATCAATTAGTCTGGTTCTAAGGTTAAATATATTTTTGACTAAATATACTTGGTTTCGCCCTTATCCCGGTTCTGAGCCCCCAATTTGTAGGTATTTTCCCACAATTATAAGTTACAATTAACATCAGCCTAAGGTTGATGTACAATACAACAATATAGTTTCTTTTAAAATGAGTAAACACTTAATTTGGTTATTAATAGTTTGTTTAATCACTTATCAAAGTCATAAACTTATATCTAAATAAAGTTAATCAATCTTAATTATATTCACAACAAAATACACTAGAATAAAATGTCTTTTCACAATGTTTTACGTCTCAATACATACTACGCAGTTGTAATTGTCTATAGTTATCAGCACAATAATTTCAATGAAAATACACCTTAGTACTAAAACATTAATATTGCTGCCTAACTCTAACAAAAACAATGATCAAAATAACAATTATTACACCGTAATAAAGTTAACTTAATTATAAAACACTCAATAACGACCATATATACTCTTTACATATTTCTATCGCCATTTGCTTTATAAAACTCTCTGCACATATAACCATCTTTTTATTCTGCCTCGCCCAAAACATGTCGCACCACGTTCAAAAGTTAGCGAACAGTTGCATACGCCACGTTCTCTGAGACGTACGCTCGACATCAAAAGTGAACGGCTAAGCGTTAACCATTGAACGGTTTTTAGTGTCTGTCGCTGGTTTATTTATACATTTAAATATAACCCCGTTCTTATCCAAGATTTCTACCCTAGTTTACAGTTATCTTACTATTACTTAAAACTAAATATAATCTAACTTAAAATTACTTCTTCAAAAAATAACCCACATATATATATATATATAACATTTTGACAACTACGAACATTATACTAGGTAGATTAAACCTAATAGTATACTAATACTAATTATTATTTATTTTTACAGAGTACATTTACTGCATTTGGAACCCACGGCTATTATGTTCATATCGTGTATTACCCGAATGATAACACGTTGAATCCCATAACAAGCTGCATCAACAATCATTTGGATGGAGGTGTTCGAGGTTATATAAATCTTTATTATTTATTTTTACCTAAAAATAGTCAAATTCTAAATAAATAATTAGAGCAAACCAACAAGGTTTTTTTTATAGTCTAGATAAGACATGTGACATTTTATTCATATTCATTCATATTACGAATTTTTACCTGTATTTCATAAAAAGAAATGTAGATTTTCATATTTCCACATTTTTATCATTAGAGGGCAGAGATTATATCATGTATTTTTTATTGTTAAATTGTTAGCATTGTACACCGTAAGTCACATAATAAATTTTAACTTTTTATCTTTTACCAATTAAAACTACGAGTTTTAAACAAATTTAGTGAAAAATACAATGACACCAATACTATTAGAATTTTTTTCTCTTCAAAATAGGCAATTTCTGATCCGTTTCTGAGCCACCATAGAAATAGCTGAACATCATAATATACGACTAGGGCTTCGCTCTGTCGCAAAGCGACGTGTATTTGTTATTTGTAATTAAATAAAAGTTGTTTGCCTAATTCAACTTATCGCAAAATGTTATTTTTACTTAAGTTTCGCTAAAATATATATTTTTTTTGGTTTACGTTCTTTTATTTTGTTCTAAAATTATCATTTTCTCTAATTAAGCATTGTATAGAACAATGCCTGGTACCCCGCCCCTAAACACTTTAATTCTGCACCTCTGGCACAGAGCACTAACTTCCCACGGTACACGATCAACAAGACTGTATCGCTCCTTCCTGAGCATCGTCGCTCCTTAGAGCACTTTTCAATCGCCTTGCTTTAGTGCTATAATTAAATAATCATACACTTCCACTTGCCTGCGTGCTAATGTCCTAACAATTAATTTTCAAAATTAATACTTACTGGTAACCTACATACTAAATTTAATCCTTATAAGTACATTATTTTTGAATAATTAGTCGATATGATAAACGCTAGTAAAAATGTATTTTCACTCATTTCATTGTAAACCTACCAATTACATCAATTAATTTTTGTTTTTAAGAAAACCTAGAGCTTCGCTTATAGTTATCTCATCTCAAGCCCTTATCGTTGCCTTTCTTGCACTTTCGATTAAATCCTGCTGCATCGCCGCTCATACTTGCAGCACCACGGCATATTTTCAATAGCGCGGCTATCTCCCAGAGCACTTATCATCTACCGCTACTACCTCGAGCAACACCCCAGCGCCCTCGTCACCCCGCTCAGACACTTCCAATTTGATACTACAGCAATTCACTTATATAATTAACACTGCACTGTAAACTTACATTCTAATATTGATATTTATATTTACGATATAATATAGGGTAAAACAAAAATAATTTTTAATAAATTACCGTCTAAACAGTAGAACAATAGGGCACTATTGTTTGTTTGTTTAGATGGTAATTTATATTAAGTTATTTTTGGTTAACCCTATATTAGTCTCCCCATTTACCACATCTACTGAAGCAAAATTGTCAAATACTAGTGATAGCAATCTATTTTGCTCGTTAATATTCTCTATATCTTTTATAAACGACCGATCATAGAGACTTTGCACATATTAATTTCTGAATTGAGTTTTTTTTTTCATGCCTTCACCGGGGTTGCGGTGGTAGACTTGGATTCGTTTAGATGATCTCGCAATCTTTGATATTTGTAGATATTGCCTGATGACTTAAATTTTGTCCTTTATGTAACGCGTACGTAGATCTTGGTGTATATGCCAGTTTAGACAATACCTTGGAAGTTTAGCGATTTGTTTGAGCAGTTTATTTTAGAAACGTTGAAGGATTTCTATGTTGAATGTGCTTGCCCATAGCTCTATGCCATATGTCCATGTGGGTTTTATTATTTTTTTTTTAATTCATTTATTTATTTGTTTGTCTTTTATTCGTCATAGCCACCATCAACCATTTTTTATACATATTTTATAATTTATAATTCAATTTTACCAATTTCTAAATATTTAAATAATTCACTCATTAATTTTGAATCACTTAACGAAAATTTAGTATTAACAGGAAAAGTTTTAATCACATCTAATATTTTACTAATGAATTTTGATCTTTGTAAACTATAATTTAAGCATTCAAATATAATATGATTTAAAGTTCGTTCTTCACCACATTGACATCTATCGTCAGACTTAATATAAATTTTGTACAGGTGAGCTGGAGTTTTGCAATGATTACTTTGGATTCTGATTATAGTTGATATAATTTTGCAGTACTCATTTCTAAACCATCTCTTTTTACTCAAATTTGGATGTAACATATAATAATCTCTTCCTTTTAACTGACTTTTGTTAATGAAATCTTGGTTTCTCAAATTGAAGTTTATTTTTTTGATTATATTAAAAATTTTATATGAAGGTAATTTCACTTTCATCTCAATTACCAAATTTATTGATTCCTTTGCTAATTTATCCGCAATTTTGTTTCTTCTTGTTTCACAATGTCTTGGTATCCACATAAATTTTATGGTATTATTTTTATTTATTATTTTGAAATACATCTCCTTAATTTTGCATGTCAAAATATTATTTTTTTTTTTTTTTTTTTTTTTTTATTTAACGTCGGCCTATTTCCGATGCTGAGTCCTATCACCGACGACCTCCTTCAATGTTGGCAGTATTTATGGTGTCGTGGCCTCATATATGTGGGCTACACCACTGCCTAATAACTGTATGATTATGTATTACCATAATCAATATAAGTTCATAATAACCAAACCCAGAAAATACATATCTGGTCCGGGGATCGAACCCGAAGACACAGCAGTTGGCGTCAAAATATATTATTATTTGATTTGTTATCATTAGAATTTAAATTTTGTAAAACACTAAAGAATCCGTTATTATTATAATTTTATTATTGTTCATATTTTCATTAATTTCCAATGCTTTTAATATTGCTAATTTTTTACCAGTATAAGAGCAAACTTTGTTATTTAATTTAAATTTATTATATAATAAATTTATTTGTTGATATATAGCAAATTCTGCTTTATTTTTTTCTAAATCAAAGAATGCATCTGTATATATTATTTTTATATTAAATTGATACATTAGATTTAAAAAGATTTCATTATATATATATATATATATATATATATATATCCATAGGTTTATTTAAAGTTTTAAAAATAATAGAATATGTAGGAGATTTGGAATTTCTTTGTACGAGTATATTTAGATGCTTTAATTTCATGTAACTATTTATTAAAATAGGTTTATACTTTTTGGTACAGTAAGAAGAGTTTTGAATATATGTAGATAATAACTTAATTTTATCAATAATTTGAAATTTTGATAATGATTCACATTTAACATAAAATTTATTACTAAGCGTTGGTTTCTAAATTGTAATGGAGCTATATTAGATTAATGTATAATATTTTTAATCATGTATAATATTCATAATATGGGTTTTAGTATTGCCATGTATAAAAGTACTTTGTTATAGGTGGATAGCTGCGACTTGCAGACGAATAATTAATACATGTCTCTACGTTTACTTCCTAAATACACCTGTTTCTTCCAGATGTGTGTTCTCCAAGTTAGTTGTCTGTTCAAATGCATACCTAGATAATTTACGTTCATAGTTGCTCATAAATTCAGTGTATTGTTGCATTAGACTTGAGTTTTTTGCTAATCGTTTCTCAAGTGCATAGAATCGTTTCAACGCGTAGGCCTTTGAGTCGCCCAGCCGATCTGGGGACTCCTTCAGCGGAATTCGAACAGTATATCTACCTGTGTTGTCTTGACTAACATGTTGCAGGAAGTGCTTCTCGCAAGCTTCTTCTTCTAATAATAGTGCCCTAACTAATGGTGATTCTTCTATTTCCCAAAATGTCTGAAGTTGACTTTGAAGCAACCGTGTTGATGTATGTAAACAAGTTGTGTTACGTTCAATATTTGATACACAATGCCCCGTTACAATCCATCCAAGCTGTGACTGATGCAATGCTAGATTACTGTTTCCTAACCTGATTTCACGGGTTCCTAGTATTGTCCAAAATAATTCTGCACCGAGCAGTATGTCAATGCCATTTGGAATATTGAATGTGGGATCAGCTAAATGTAAATTATTAGGAATTTTTAAATTGTTCGCATCAATAATAGCGTTCGGCAACGGTTCGGTTATTGATGGAATAACTAAACAATTTATGTTCGAATTGAACCTTGAAATCTTTGAGTTTAGTTTTAAATTAACAGGGTCGTGTACAGCGGTCGCCCTCTTATTAATTCCCTTAATTGATTAATGGACCGTGCTTGTCCTTAATCCCAATTTCTTAAAAAACCTAGCAGTTATAAAATTGCTTTGACTTCCCGAATCCAATAAAGCCCGAGAAGTATGTTGGTTGCCATGCAAATCAGTCACGCTAACTAATGCGGTAGACAAAATGGCGTTGAATAATCTACCATTATTTGAAAGTGCGACAACCGGTTCTGTTGCTACCTGCTCTACAGAAATATTAGCACTTGGGTGCAAAGTAGTATGATGTTTTTTATGACACATTTTACAAGTACCCTTTATGCATTTCTTTATCCAGTGAGATGATGACAAACAATTATGACATAATTTCTTGTTTTTAATTTCAGCACAACGTTTATCAATAGTCATATTCAAATAAACACTACACTGAAACGGTTTATGGTTCGTATTTGTACAAAACGCACATGATGGCGTCTCTATAGCCGAGAATGTACGTGACTCTTTTCGTATTGTCGAACGTGAAGTAGTTCGAGAATTGTTTAGTTCTAATAGTTCAGCCCTTTGTGTTATAAAAGTTAAAAATTGCTCCGTTGTTAGAATGTTATCTGACCCAAAGCATTCTTTATCCCAATCATCACGCAAATCACTATCTAGTTTTTGTGTCATAAGATAAACAAATAACACATTCGATCTATCCACAGGTTCGCCTAATGTGGACAGAGAACACATGTGGCTTTTCATGTTATCTACCAGGGCCCTAAGCCTTACTGCTGCATTACCGGGCACAGCTGATAGATTAACTAAATGCCCTAATGTGATGGTTTGTTGCTATTCGTTTATTCTCAAAACGTTTAAAAACTAGTTCCCACGCTTCTAAATAACTGTCTGCAGTTATTACAATGGAATCTATGACATGTAGTGCCATAGACGTTAATGATGATTTTAAATAGTAGAATTTGTGGATATTATCAATGGAGTCATTTTTGTGTATCATTGAGATATATAGGTCTCTGAATCGCGGCCATTCAGATATATCACCATTAAATGTTAGTAATTTTAATTTTGGTAAATGAGAATTATTATTAGAAAAAGAAGAAGTTCCCGATTTAATAAATAACTGATCCACATCGTTGAGACTTGAAGAGTTATTTTTTGCTAAGAATCGTTATGCCATGCTAACAGCATTCGACGATTTTTCTTCAAAATCATCCCAAATATCTAAATCAGTTACATCTGCAATGCTCATTAAATTAATTTTAAAATCAGTTACTGTAGGTAATATTTCTAATTTCGTTTGAATTTTAAAGAAATCGTTTTTTGATATATTGTCTTCGTCTAATTTACTTAAATAACTTAAAAATGACTCTACTGATCTTACCATCAATTTTTGTTCTAATAATTGCTGTGAATTATCCATTCTTATTAATTTAGCTTAATGAAAATAACTGAACTAAACTTGATTTTCTGAAATGCTATAAAATACCTTAACAATAAACAATCTAGGGCTCTATGTAGCTTCGTAAGATCCGTTTACTTAAAATATTTTATAACAAGATGTAGTGATGCCGTAATACTTTCCCGTTATAATTGTTGAACACGTGTTTCGAAACGCGTTTTGCACATGTAAATTTTCTGAACGTTGCTTGGAACATAAATTACTTTATTCTTTTAATCTAAGTACTGTATATATTACGAATATCAAACAGAATCAATTAAAACATAGGATATTTAAATGATATGGAATAATTAAAAGAATGTGGACTTATCTCAAAATGGTGACCTTCTCTGGTAGTGGACGCCGCTTGCTTCTGTGTGTTGGCCTCATATGTAAAATCTTTCTTCCCGCGTGGTTTCAGCACTCCGTGTTGAAATATCTGGGTCGATCGGACCAAAATGTTGGCGCAAAATGTCGTGATTCTCGATGTAACTCAAAACCACAATGTTAAGCGTTGTCTTGATTGTTTTTTGTCGATTAAAACACGAAAAAACCAAGTGTTTATGTAAATCTGATGTTGATAATTTACATTTAGTAGTGGACTGTATTTTTATTAAGAATTCACAGAGAAACACACTATTTAATAATTAAATGAATTTATTTGAAATAAAGCAGAAAAAGCACGTGTACAAAATAACAATGTATATATATGTTGCTAATTTAGACTCTTAAAAATGTAGAGAGCAACCTGTTGCGTCGATGGTCGAAAATGTAAGGGCTGATGTAATGGCCACCATAATGCAAGGCATCCCTTACGTGTCAGTAGACAAAAAGGACCGTTGTCCTCCTACAGTATATTACGCAATGCATTATGTTAACGACTATAACTACCGACTTAGTTGCTTAAGTTAGACAACTAGGTGGCGTTTGGTTATTATTTAATATTTAAACCTTAAAATTAAAGAAATTTGCAAACAATCACTATCATTGTCAGAAACTCCTATCAGTATAACAAAAAGTTCTTCGGTCGTGTTTTTTCTCCCAGCATTACAGCATCTTGTTTTCTACAGTCTTTTAGGCCAATTACTCCAATATATCGCATCTACACGATTTAGCGATACTTTATTGAGCCACATGGATAAAACATTTTTATTTTTTAGTCCCAAGAAACGAATATTATTTTCTTATAGATAAATAAGCATATCTTTTTTTCCATGTTGTATTAGGTAGGGTTGCAATTTTTTAGAATGTATGTTGCGTTATCCGTGATCATTAACCTTAGCGCTTGTAAATTTGAAATAAGTTGTTATTTAAACTATTTCTTGAACAATTCCGCCTTCAAATTGTCATGGTAATCCAATGTCTGACATTTTGTTGAAAAGATTAGTTTGACTGAAATTAGGTTGCAAATAATTAATATTTTAAAATTCTCATTAGGTGCATACATCTAAATATATTTATACATTGAAAATGCTTCTTATAAGTTAATCTTTAACAAATTAGGATAAAGTGTTTTCTGTTAAGAAATGGGTACCCTCGAACCAACATCGACTACACGCTTTTTGACACTCATAATGATTTTTCTCCTGTACCACATGCTTCTGCTATATGCACCTACACCATATGCAAAATGATTGTACTTTAACGCCGTCGGCACATGGATCGACTGACTGCAAACGCGAACCCTAACTGAATGAGAATGAAACTGTGTTCTGACCTTGACTGTGTATAAGAATAGGAGACCGCACACGGCTCACGATCTGAACTTCGTGTCTTCGAACTTCTTGAAGTCTTTTACTGACTCTCTGACTATTCAGTCGAATAATTTTTTAACTTTTTATTTTTCAATCACCGTTATCCACTGGAGTAAATCTCTTGGAGTCGGTTGTTTACCCACCGGATCAAAGACAAACACTAGTGTATTCTGGCTTACCATTTTAGAACAACAACTTAGTCTACGTTTAGTATATTGAAACAAAAGTTTAGCAAAACATTCAGCTCTCTGTCTTCCATATCGAGATTAAATACTCATTTGACATCATACTCATGTATTAATCGTTGACATTTTGATAACATCGCTGCAGTCGTTCAGTGAATAATATTAATATAATTTATTAACGTTGCAGAGTATATACCAGTTAATTCATTTAATGAGACCATTCAAGAATTTAATAAACAAGTCTACTTTGGTGAGGTAATAGAAAATATGGAACTAATCAGTATAGGGTTTGATAGCCCCACCTTAAATAAGTATCTTTTTGGTACGGTTATGTGGGTACTGGAAAAAGTTGAAAATAATATTTTTATGGACGTACCACTACACCCTGGACCAAATTATACAGGTAATTTTTATTCTCGTTTGTTTATTATTTAATTGGGTTGTGAACACATCTTATGCTTGAATATATTAAAATTTTCAATGAAATAGTACTTGTAGTACTAGCGTTTGCCCCATCATAAGTTCGACAATTTAATTTGCAGTTTTATTTCAAATTTCAATTGCATTTTTAAATTAAATTAGTTGACCTGAGTTATTCAATATAAAACGTCTCTGATGTTTTGAGATATAATAATACCCCGGTACCTACCGTTCCGCTCCTGTCCTAATTCAATTCTGCTTTAATCCAATATTTAACATACAAAATAAAAATGTTTATCTATGTTTTTAGTTTCTCTCTGTTGTGGTGCCCCCCTGTAGGAAATATTTATTTTAATTTGTTTTTGTTAATTACATTCTAATGATAATCTATATACCAAGTTTGAACTTTGTGTCTACATTTTAGCAGTAGCCACCACATTCACCACTGTAATAAATTTGTCAAATTTAGGCAAGAAACGTCATTTTCAAAAGTTTTTACAATACAATTACGAACATTTTTCCAATTCAGTACTAAACAAACAAATTTAATTTGAGCATTATAATACGAGTATACTTACGATGCGCCGCCCCATTGAAAAGAGGTTAATATAAAAGTGGAAAAGTGGTTTGCAGCTATGCTTCCGTCTAGGTCATATTTGCTTTATTACAGCTTCTATGTTCTGATTAACTTAAATTATTACCGATCCTGTGCCGCTTCCCATCCAATTGAAAGTTACTATTTCTTTTTTTGTGATGAGGGAGAAATCTTCTATAAGACTGTCGCCTGAAAGACGGGACGTGTTAGATTCACCCTCGCTGGGAGAGCGCCTACCAACTAAAACTTTCCTTCTCATCTTCTACACCACAATCTAGTACCGTAATAGCATTCCTTTAGACTGGATCTTGATACTTGAGTTCCGGTTACGATGCTGTGTTGACGTCCATTTCATTGGTTTTGCGAATTTTCGTGACGAAGACTCGAACCGCACTCCAATACTCTTCCTTTTCCACCATAATATTAACAATATTATCTACGGTCAGTGTGGTTACCGTTATCGTCCGTACTTCTTCTCTTTCCATCGCTCATCGGCCTCAATAGAAGAACGTATGTTTTGGTGAATCGATATGTTCACAGTACCAACATTTGTCGGACTCTCTCTTTTTGAATCTCTTTAAGGAACTCTCAAAGCATCCATCTCCTCCGAGAGATTGTGTTATAAAATAATTAATTTCCCCGTATTTTTGATTTTCCCAAGTACTGACCTTCCGTATTAGCCTTTTGGTCCACACCGCTTTACCGGTATCTTTCTCCCATTCACACTGCCATTCTTTTAAAATGTGCCTTTAGTGTTTCTTCAGTTTTAGCTTCTATGATAAGTGCTGTGCCATCCGCGAATCCAAAAACTGATGCGCCTTCTGGTAGCTTAATTTTTAGTACCTCGTCGTATAGTAGAGGCCCCAATAACGATCCTTGTAGAACTCCGCAGGTTACACTTATTAATTTCCACTCGACTTCTATCCAGCGGTCCTCCAGGTAGCTGCTTATAATTCTTGTCAGGTACTTACTCACTTCAAAAAATTTACTACTGGATGTGAATTTGTGGATATGACTTTTAAAATTCGTAATTTATCTTTTGTAGTAAATTTTTCGTAACCGCTGCTACTGCGACATCCATACTTGTCGGCTTAGGGTGCTTACACTACCTCTAGACGCATCTTTATGGATCCAGAATACTTTGATAATACAGCTGTCAACCACCTATTTTTATGAATAACCTCTCTTTTTTCTATAATTTTCTTTGTTTAATACTTTCAGAAACCTAACTCTTTTTGTGTATATTGTGCTATATCAGCAGTTATTATTACCAATTTTCGATTATTGATCATTCCGATAAATTAATTATAACATAACTTTTATATGACCATTATGGTTTATGTAATATATAATTCATTAGGTAGTATAGGAAACGTATTCGCATCTTTGTTGTAGAAGAGTGATACCATTATTAAAATGAGAAGCGGATATGGCGTTAACGTTTACTTTATATATTTTATAAAAGTTAAAATTATGAAGTCATATTAAAAATTAAAAAGTTATTGAACACAAGAAATTAAGACGAGTTACCAACCTAATTTCGAAAGTAAGAATAGTTCCTAAACCACGACACTTTTGGAATGTTAAAACAAATATTTACAATTCACTAAAGCAAAAATATTATTTAATTTTAGATTTATATATATTGTTTGATTAACTCGTTTTTAGATACCCCTGTTTACAATTTCGATACCATCTTGTTTGTGATAAACAAGTGTCTGTTCGTACATCTATCTAAAGGAGATTACACTTTCGAAAATGTTCCATTCCAAGTAAGTAGAATATTTTCTTTTGATTTTTATAGCGAAAATAAGTAGAAGCATTGCTTGAATAATAATGACTTATTTTTTGCATTATTTAATATTAATAAAATTAAGTAGAGTTTGGATATAGCTGCCAGTTGCATATTGGCGTATATAAACAAATAAATAAATAAAAAATACGTATTTTTTTATATTAAGTCATTTTATTTTTTCGTTTTAAAAATAGTGTTTTCGTATTAGTAAGTAATATTTTGGTTTATTTTATTTAAGCAGAGATGTAGGTTTTTTAAATACATATACTCAAAATACAAATACAAAATACCTATTTTCTATTTTGTATTTAAATACCTTTTACGAGTATATTTTATATAATTTTTTATTTTATTTAAAAATTGTACAAACTTATTCCCTATTTAGAAAATGCAAAATACTTTTTTTATTTTTCTTTCTTTATAGTGTTATTCCGTAAACATTTCTTTATAAATATAAACTTTAAACACCACCAACATTTGCACCATCTTTGATTCCAAATTATCTGCATAATTGTCGTGATAATTCTAATTGATAATGATAGAGTCTGTTCTGTACCTATGCTCCTCATTACCTCCATCTTAAGACACAAGGTAAGACAATTAGGTTGTGAACTCATTTCTTAAGGGTCAATTATTTAAATATACTTATATTGAAATATTGGTATATAGCCCGGTCAATATAAACATTTAAAATAACAAAAATTGCCGGAGAGCCAAATATTGGTGGAGAGCTGGGGTTTTACCATAACAAATAAAGTTTTGAAAATCCCCATCGATTCTATGTGTGCTTCAAAAGTTATTCGGGGTCAAAGAACAAAATTTGAGATTTTTTAGATTTTTCTCGAAAACGGTAAGTTTTATCAAAAAAAAGTTGTAGATCTAAAAATTCTCCACAAAAATAGTCTTTATGATTTTTTTCCTAAGAGTTACCATTCCTGAGATATCGCGATTCTAAGAGTCACATTATACATGATATGCATACATTTCAACGCCACCTGTGAGGTAGTGTACTAAAAGAAGATTACTTGCATTGATAAATACCGATACTTAACTTTTGTAAAAAATACGCGAAACAAGAAACAAGTACAACTATCATGTCTTCCTCCAACATCAGCATCTGCTATTCAACACTTGTATCGAGTATACTATCAAGTTCAAACATGGCTAGACAATCAACTGAACCCAGAAGACTGCTGGAAATTGATAGATAATACTCTGGAACCGATTCATACTTTACTCCCACCTGCTCCAGAAAAACTCCTCAACACTATTTTTTGCAATTGCAAAAAAGGTTGTAGTGCCAAATGTGGCTGTAAAAAAGTCGGGTTGCTGTGTTCTCCAGCGTGTACCAATTGCCAAGGTCAGTCTTGCTCAAATGTCCAGTTGAGTACAATAGAGGAAGATTCCTGTGATTTTAATCAAGAGACTAATGACTCACCCACATTTGAACAATTTATGAACATCTAGTAAGAGGAAGGGGATGAAGAAGAAAGTGAAGAAGACATGACTGTTGAAGTAGACTTTCAAGAGTATGAATCTGATTAAAATATCTAAAAAAATCAAAACAATAGTTAACCCAATAATCAATAGCAACATCAATAATCAATATCAATAATAAGGTAATATCTAGAACTTGACGGGTATTGTTCCCTTAAATTATCCTAAAATTATCATGACAGTTAGTGGAGTAGGCCTACAGGGCAAACCACGGTAAAAAACACGCGCCGAGAACACTACCTCGCAGGTGGCGTGGAAATGTATGCATATCATGTATAATGCGATATCTCAGGAATGGTAACTCTTAGGAAAAAAATCATAGGGACCATTTTTGTAGAGAATTTTAAGATCTACAACTTTTTTGATAAAACTTACCGTTTTCGTGAAAAATCCAAAAAACCTAAAATTTTGTTTTTTGACCCCGAATAACTTTTGAAGCACACATAGAATCGATGTGGATTTTTAAAACTTTATTTGTAATGGTAAACCTCAGCTCTCCACCAATATTTGGTTCTCCGGGAATTTTTGTTATTTGACCACTATTTTTATGTTTAAATTGACCGGATTAATAAGCGTATATTGACGTTCTTATTTCTTTAAGTATTCAAAAACTGATATGTCTATTTATAGTTTCAATTTTGTTTTACTGCATAATATTATAGTTGTTATCTTAGTAGTTGATGACGTCACGAATTGAAAAGAATATCATAAGAAATGTAATTTATTTTTCGTGTTATATCACGCCATTATATTAAACCATTATGGGTCTACTCAGTCTGACAGTTGCTATAGCTTTTTGATAGTCTAATACTGCATCTCTTTTGCTCTTCTCTTTTTCAAGTGTAATGGCGGAGGTGGGCAAGTGGTAGTAGGGAAGAAGTTGATAAAGGTGTTAGTTATTAAAGTGAAAAAAAAAGACTGTTTCAATCATTAATCACTTCTATAATATTGCTATTTAAATCAAAATAATTGGATATTTGAGGGTAAGTGCAGTTTTATATAAATTCAGTTATGGTTCACAACCCAATTTAGGGGAGTGGTCATATGCTTTGTGTCACATGTAATTAAAAATATTAAAACTACTTAAAAGTGTCACAACGAAATAAACATTATACAGGGTGTCTTAAAAGTCGACGTCAAGCCGGAAGTGGGTCATAGGTCAAGTCATAACGGTTATCAAAAAAATACTTTAAAAAAATCTAAGTTGAATATTTTAAAAATTATTGGCATTTAAAAAAAATCGAGTAAATCTTCACCCTGTGACAGTCTTTTCACTCCTGTGGCTACAAATCCTAACTTAAAAAAAATATATTTTGTTATTTGATCCGTTTCTGTAAACGCTTGATAAAATGTAAAGCCAACTGCTGCAGCATGGAAGATATTGTCATTTTTTGCCCAACCAAATATTTAAAATAATTCTTTGCCCAACTTTGAGCGACTGTACTTAATAAAATGTGCAATATGAGCTTGGCAAGTAACATTAAATGTTGACGCGTTTAATAAGGATTCCAAAATAGTATGACACTTGCTATAATATTTATTAAATTATGGACAATTTTTTCTTTTGCAAAGTAACCCAGTTTTGAAAAAATTCGTGCAGCGTGTGGAGATTTCTCGGATAGACTTAATGCTATTATCCGCGCCAAAGGTAGCTACGTTAAACAATACATTTTATTTTAATTTGAAATATTTTTACGATATAATTAGGTTTCCAAATAAAAAAAACCAAAATTTACAAAATAACAACATTTTTTATTCGTAACACTTCCAGCGCCTACTCTTTTATTTATTTTATTTTTTCTTAAGAAAATTTCCTTTAAAATCTATAATTTTAATTATAATACTATTATTTTAAAATAACATGTGACATGTGTTTAATTGCAATATTCATGTTACTAGAGCAAAAAAATAATTAACGATTAGCTTTTAAAACTTATTTTTGTAAAAATATTTTATTTAATGGGTTAAAATAATATGTTTTCTACATTTCCTGGAATCTAAGAACTGTTATTTAATCCACAGGGGGTTGTACCATATTTACAATATTTCACAGGTTTTCCAATAGATCCTAATGTAAATAGTTTCGTTTTGCGCCAGTATGTTTGTCGTATCGACAGGATATTTTTGCAAGCAATTCTGTTTGGCGCCAATGTACTTGTCTTATACTAAGGCTATTTTTTATACTTCGTCTTTTGCATATATTTATTAATTTAACAAAAAAATTGTAAAAATTTTAATAATAAATTACAATGCAAGCATTTTCTTGGTCTTCGCTTTGATTTTCTAATTTAGTAAGTGACCAGTTTATCCCAGTTTTCTTTTATTTCCACATTCCATGCTCATTAGTTTTCAAGGAATTTAAATTATTTTGTTATTAGCAAACCCAAATGAAATTTATGTCGAATGTGTAATTATGGTACCGTATGAAATAAGAAAATATGAGAGTGAAGGTATATATATATACATTTTTATTTACTACCTATTTGTCATGGCTACTTAGGTGAAACAAAGAAAAAGTGAAGATAAAAATCGTGAATTAAAATAGAAAGTGAGTACGCGGATCAACTCCTACATAACGAGGTATGTTGGCTAACAGGATACGTATTGCAACACTACGCTTTCCTTGTAATAGAAATTAAAATATTTCTCCGTGAAGAGGATGTCACTATATGTAAACTAACGGACAATCAGTGGATCGGATAATATTATTTCTTAGTATATGTTACGCATAATCTAAATCAGCTTATTGGTAAATTACAGGGTAAAGAAAATTGAATTTCATTTTCGACGTTAGAAAAGTTTCCATTTCATTCAAAATATTTTAAACTTATTTACAAAAATAATGAATTATGAACTTACAAATGTGAACTCTTTAATGCCTTATGGAAAAATAGGATAAAAACAAATATAATCTTATTTCACAACACATGTAGTCTCGTTTAAATGACCCTGAGAAAAAGGACTTAATAAATTTTAACACATAAAGTAGTATTTAAGTCAGTTTCTCTATTAGACTCTACATATTCATGCCAATAATCTTTTTCAACCATGAACCTTAATAAAAGTGATTTGAGATATCGTCATCTTAACAAAAATCTGTAATCGAGTCCCAAATTAAGAGCCAATCCAGCTCACATCGGTAAAAATTGACTGAAAACCAAGGTAATTAAGAGCCATCCAGCTCACATCGGTAAAAATTTACTGAAGACAAGGATATTAAATATGAATGTAAAGAACAATAAATTACAAGAATTTAAACAAGAAAACAATATATCTCAAGACAATGTTACTGGTACTTCTATGTTCTTAGTGGAGCATTATTTTTAATTTTCATAAACAACATAATCAATAACATTAAACATACAGTTAGTTAGTTATTTACTGCAGGAACATGGGCATAGTAATAGCTATGGAATGCTCAGAGAAATCTTTCATAGTATATGTTGTTAAAATTGAAGAATCCCATTGAAAATATCAGAGCAATTTCTACAATCTTTAATAGTACCGCATTATGCATCATAAGACTAAGATCTATAGATTCAACTCGTGTAAGAATGACTAAAAAGTAATATCCAATAGTTCAAACCATCCACCGTCTAATACACAAATTCCCCAATAAACAATTAGAATCCAAATATTTTTGGTTTCTAAACTAAATGCCCAATTAATATTTCATTCATGGCGCATTCAAGAAGAGGCAACTATAACATGTTGAGACTTAGAGAACAAAGGTAAAAATGTAGTAAATTGTTTATGGCAAGAAGAATGGATCAAAGAAACTGATAACAAATTAACGGAAGTGAAGCCATCAATTTGTAAACAAGGGTTAACGGTCAGACTAAATTGAATGCTGGAAGTAGTAATATGACTCATGACTCAGTCTACTTTATTTTTCTAAATGCTTCATTGAGTACTGTAAGTCAAGAACGCGGCGCGGGACAGATTTCCTTTCTCCTTGTTTCAACTTGTCTTGATCTCAGTTGTGACTCGTCTTCTGGAAAAAGAGATCTAAAACTTAAGGAAAAAGCCTAAAGTGGCATAGAATATTACATAATTTGAATATCTTTGTATTATATAACCTTGAATTATATTGCGGGTTTTTGAATATAGGGCTATTTGATAGAAAATATGTTTTTTAGTTTTTTATTTTAATTATGTAATTTTCTTTCCGCACAAATCTCACAAGGTACATGTGCCAAAAGCCAAGTACCAAGAATCAGCGTTAAAAAGCATGCTTGTTTAATATAGTTTTTGATGTTGGCTGTTATTTTTAATTTCAGAACAGAATATTTTTGTCTATTCTTTGTATACTTGTATATATAGTCAATAATATAATCATAGTATTTATTTAAGTTGAATTTATTTATTAAGTTGGATGTTTGAATATTTAGTCTGAATAAACTCAGCCATAAAATGATTTCTAGTTCAGTCTCAAGTGCTCCCTGTTTTGCTCATTAGGTCTAGTTTCCGTTTGACAGTGGAATTGTGATTTAGGCGAATATTGTAAAAATAGGCTACAGCAAATACTAAAATATCATTGCGCAGCTTTCACTTTACACTAGTGAGAAATTCGTTACTTAAGCAACAATTGCAATTTAATATATCTTCTTCTTCTTCAGTGGCTCGACAGCCCCGGGTGGGCTCTGCCCTTTTCAAGAATTTTCTTCCAGGCCTCTTTCCGGGTGATCTAATTACTTGAGATTTCGTAACAAGGTTTTTTTTTACGGGGTGGAGTTGTTAGCACCAAGCTTAGCTACAAATAAGCGTAAATTTTATTGGTGCAAAATTTGTTGTTAGTAGATTCATAATAGCAAATACTGGATCACAACTGTGCACACGTTTTATTTATCTGCGGTGCTTTTTAATTTTATGTTACTGCTTCTGTAAGCATAATGCAAGCATATGCTTGCATGTTATTGTTACTAACTATTTATCTGGTGAGTCCAGATCTGGTGGATCTAATGCCATTATGGGCATTTTAAATTTAATATACAGATTTTACATCATGTATTTGTATTTTCTTTTTTTATATTTATTGAGTAGGTTAATCGTGTCCTTTAACAGATTTGTGATATTTGTATTTCTTCGTGAATTTTTGTTTAATTTAATGTACATATAAGATTTTGATAATTGAAATACATATTTTAATAATTAAATTGTTTAACTTAAATCATACTTGAAACTTAAAGAAACGACATTTATTCACCATAAATTGCCAATTCCTTTTTTTATAATTTTATTATAACCTATAAATATTATAATTTATTACTATAATTTTATTATAGTTATTAAGTAACTAACTGACTAAAAACGTGAATTCTGTCGACTCCAAATATCAACTGTGTTGGTCGTTATTTCTACAGCGATATAAAATGCATTCATGAGTATATGTTTTCACTGAACGGTCACTGTTTTACCGACAGACGAGCTTTGTACTAACTACAAATATATGATTTCTTTACATACATATAATTGATAGTACGAGTATAACTCCGAGTATTCTCTTTTGGAAGTATTGCAAGAGGGATTCTTGTGCCGGCCTATATGTTCAGGCAGGTACAGCATATAAATAATATAAATGAGCTGTATAAAATTTGTTTGTTCTCGATACTTAGTCCTGAATAATTTGTTGTAATTTAAAAGTTACACATGCATGTATACGAGAAGAGCCTATTAAATAACGGGACTGACCTTGTAAAACATTTTATTTTTATTTCATACATATTTTCTTTTTATAACACAGCCCTCCTCTAACTCTACACGCTCCATACAAATCTATTATTGTAACTGACAGTGTCCACTGTCGAGACAGTGCTTATATTAAATCAATGTGATTATGGATTACATTGCATTGCACATTACATAATATACATTAAAAAATTATAATTTGTTTAAATAATAAACGTTATTGTAAGAATAGAATTGTTAAGCATAGCTCTGATTTATGCGTATAACTAAGTATTGTAAGCAGTCGCACTAACCACTAAGCCATCTAAGACTTTTTTTTATAAGTAAAGATTCTATTTATTTTAAATGCATATAATAATAAATAAAATGAAAATAAATAAATCACTCCAATAATCGATGATCCACGCTTTTATTATTCGTATTATTCGTAAGTAAATTATTTAATTTGTGTACTTAAAATTTTGTGTTTTTCAGGTTGAGTACAAGGTCTTTCCGTATCCGATTTACGCAACCGATGAAAACCGAGACAAAGTGATTTCAGACTACATCCCTTACCTCACACTTGGTCTCAGTGTAATGCTAATTCTATCCTTAATGGAGCTGCAATACGACTACGAATGCGGTGTTGAGGTTGTATCTATTATGTTCAGTTTTCTTTTATGGCCGTTTATGTTTGGATACTTTGGAGTTTTATTAAAATTTATGCTAATATATGTCCGTCTATTGGTTCTTCATATGTTTTCTTTAAATCAAGAGTTATTATAATTATAATAAATATAAATATAATAAAAATAAAAATATTATATCCAATAAATTTGATAATGGTTCAAATTTATATATCAGCTATGAGCATTTAATTATTACCATGAATGAGTCAGCGGAGGAAAGTATTCCATGTACTAAAATTTATAATAAGGACCCAAATATGAAAAACCCCTATGGTGGGACAGTAATTGTAATAAAATGGTTGCTAAAAGAAAATTAGCTTTAACTAAATTTAATAGAAATTCTAATATGGAAAATTATCTAAATTTTAAAAAGGAACAAGCAAACACACAAAAATATTTTAGGATAAGAAGGAAGGAGGAATACAAGAAATTTTGTGAAAATATTAAGCCAAAAACTTCAGCTAAATTAATATGGGGAGTAGTTCATAAATTATCAAGACCGAAAATAAATCAGTGCACCAGAAGTATGAATAATAATTGGATTGAAGAGTTTGCTAGAAATTATTGTGGTAATTACAAGATCATTCCAAGGCCGTATATTCAAAACTTCAAAGTAGTAGAATTTTTAGATAAATCTATAGAGTTAGAAGAATTAAATTACAGTTTAAATCATAACAAAAAAACAAGTACTGGTATTGACAGAATATCATATTAAATGATCCAAAATTCAGCTAAAAGCGCCAAAATTGTCCTAATTAACAATTTTCATAATATATTCAATACCAGAATAATTGCTAGCGATTAAAAAAATCAAATTATTGTTTCTATTTTAAAATCTGGAAAGAATCCTGAAGTAGCATCATCATATCGACCAATTACTTTAATATCATGCGTAGCTAAAACAATGGAAAATATTATGAAAAACAGATTAGAATGGTATTTAGAACCCAACAATAAATTACCAGATTCGCAATTTGGATTTAGAAAAAATTTAAGTGTGCATGACAGCTTAAATATATTTAATCTGGACATTCAAAAAACGTATAGCTCTAATAAATACATGCTAGCTGTGTTCTTAGATAATAAGGGAGCTTATGATGCAGTTACATATCCTAACCTACAACTGAAATTAAGAGAAATTGGAATAACCAGCAAAATTACAAACTGGGTAATGTCATATTTAGAATTGAGATCCATTTATGTAAGAAATGAAGAAAATTTAATAGGACCATTTACCTGCAATAAAGGCCTACCTCAAGAATCTATTCTTAGTCCACTTTTATACACAATATATTCTAAAGACATTTCTAAATTAAAGGACGATCACTCATTTATTTTACAATTTGCAGATGATATTGTTTTATATAGTATTGGCCCATCCATAGAATGTTTAAGGAAGAGAATTTACAAGAAATTATGCAAATTAAGAGAGATATGTTAGACAAAATTGAATTAGAAATCTCAGTAGAAAAATCTCAAGCTATCATTTTTATTAGACACAAAATTATATCAAGACCGAGGATAATATATAATAACAAAAATATAATTATATCAAATAGAGCAAAATTTTTATGTATTTGGTTTGACTGTTAATCTACTTGGAGCTTTGAAATTGATAAAATTATACTTAAATGCAACAGAGGAATAAATGTTTTAAGAAGTCTAGCAGGAAGTAAATGGGGAGCTCATCCTATATTTTTATTACAAATTTATAAGTTCACATTTAGACTATTCAAATATATTAATTAGTACAGCTTCCAAATCAAGATTATTAAAATTGGATAAAATACAATACAGAAGCTTAAGAATCGCATTAGGTGGCATAACTTCAACTTTAACTCATATACTTCAAGCTGAATCTAATATAGCTCCATTACAATTTAGAAAGTGATAAATTTTATGTTAAATGTGAAACATATTGTGAAATTCCAAATTATTGATAAAATTAGGTTATTATCTACATATATTCAAAACTCTTTTTACTGAACCAAAAAGAATAAACCTATTTTAATAAATAGTTACATGAAATTAAGGGATCTAAATATACAAAAAAATTCCAAATCTCCTATATTCTCTATTCCTTTTGAATCATTAATTAAACCTATGCATATATATATTAACACAAAATTATTGTCAAAATCATTTAATAATGCAATAAATAATGAAATTTTTTTAACTCTAATGCATCAATTTAATACAAATTTTACAAAAAAAATATATACAGATGCATCCATTGATTTAGAAAGAAATAAAGCAGGATTTGCTATATATGAACAAATAAATTTAAGATATTATAAATTTAAATTAAATAACAAAGTTTGCTCTTACACTGGAAAAAAATTAGTATAATTAAAAACATTGGAAATTAATGAAAATATCAACAATAATAATAACGGATTCTTTAAGTGTTTTAAAAAATTTAATTTTTAATGATAACAAATCAAATAATAATATTTTGACATGCAAAATTAAGAAGATGTATTTCAATATAATAAATAGGAATAAAACCATAAAATTTATGTGGATAACAGGACATTGTGGAATAAGAAGAAACAAAATTGCGGATAAATTGGCAAAGGAATCAATAAATTTGGAAATTGAGATGAAAGTGAAATTACCTTCATATGAAATTTTTAATATAATCTTTTTGATTATTAAACTTCGATTTGAGAAACACAGATTTCTAAAACAAAAGTCAGTTAAAAGGAAGAGATTATTATATGTTGCATCCAAATTTAAGTAAGAAGAGATGGTTTAGAAATGAGTCCCGCAAAATTATATCAACTATAATCAGAATCAAAAGTAATTATTGCAAAACTCCAGCTCACCTGTACAAAATTAATATTAAATCTGACGATAGATGTCAATGTGGTGAAGAAGGAACTTTGGATCATATTATATTTGAATGCATAAATTATAGTTTAGTGATGTTAAGTGATTCAAAATTAATTAGTGAATTATTGAAATATTTAGAAATTTGTAAAATTGAATTATAAATTATAAAAGATGTATAAAAAATGTTTTATGGTGGCTATGACGAAAGAATGACAAATAAGTAAATAAATATAAAAAAAAAGAGTTTGACAAAATATAGCTACTTACTTTTTAATTTGATGTGAGTCAAAAGAAACCAATATAACACTGAATAATAAAACCGGCATTAAGGTACGGTACAAAAAGGTACGGTAACACATGCAGCGTCAACAAGAAGGGACTACAAATCATACAGAAGAAGTTTTTAAAAAGACTATGTTGCTAAAACAAAATGTTGTAATGACTTACCTCGAGACTACAGCTCTACACGAATTTAGGAAGAAACTGATCAAAACTAGAGTTTACCCCC
This sequence comes from Panorpa germanica, assembly GCA_963678705.1. NCBI lineage: Eukaryota > Metazoa > Arthropoda > Insecta > Mecoptera > Panorpidae > Panorpa > Panorpa germanica. Next base: position 2,215,267 of record OY783214.1, read on the forward strand.
GTCGCAAAGCGATGTATTTTTGGCGTGTATGATTTGAGTCCAATAAAATAATTCGTAATTACATTTCATAGTTAATTCTATTTTTAAATTAAAATATTTAACTAGCTCAATAATAAAATAATTTTTCATATAAATTGACTACAAAAAAATTTTTTTTCAACAAAATAAAAAATATTTTAAATTTATTCGTTATTTGACCAACTTTTTTTCAAAATTTGGGATTTTTTTTTTCGATTTGTAAATTAGGTACCAAAGTTAGCCCATATATAAAATTTCAACTTTCTAGTCCAATTTTTACCTTCGACAAAAACCACCCCCGTGTTCTTAAATAATTTTTTTAAATTTTGAATTATTTTTTTTTAATAACATATTTCATTACTAAATAATCCAAAATTTTAGTTTTCTACAAAGTTTCAAATCGGGCCCCTTAATTTTCTCAAGGCACCTTTTTCCAATTTTTTTAATTATAATTTTCAAAAAAATTTAGCATTGAACACCGTAATACACAGGCTCAATTTCAACTTTCTATCTTTTACGAATTAAAAGTTATAGAGTAAAAAGTAAAAATAAATATTTTTTTTTTCTAAAATTACGGGTTTCCAAGAAATTCAGGGGAAAATCACAGGACGCCAAAAGTCTTAGAATTTATTTCTCTACAAAGTAGGAACTTTTTAAAAACATCGCCGGTGCCGTTTTCGAGCTACCATACAAATCGCGTAAACATATAAATAAATAAACAAATAAACAAATAAACAAATAAACAAATAAACAAATAAACAAATAAACAAATAAACAAATAAACAAATAAACAAATAAACAAATAAACAAATAAACAAATAAACAAATAAACAAATAAACAAATAAACAAATAAACAAATAAACAAATAAACAAATAAACAAATAAACAAATAAACAAATAAACAAATAAACAAATAAACAAATAAACAAATAAACAAATAAACAAGTAAACAAATAAACAAATAAACAAATAAACAAACAAATAAACAAATAAACAAACAAATAAACAAATAAACAAATAAACAAATAAACAAACAAATAAACAAATAAACAAACAAACAAATAAACAAATAAACAAACAAACAACTTCCTTTTTTTCCTTTCTCCTCAATTCCTCAAACGTCAACTGTGGAGACAATAAGTATATGGTTACTGTTTTACCGACAGACGAGCTTTGAAATATAATTTCTTTACATATCAATAAATATACTTTGAACAGAACTTGATGAATGCCTAATATCTAACAGGTCTTTGATTGTTGCAGGAGATGCTGGATATTGTAGGAGTTCCAGAATATCTTCGATTCTGCACAAGATTCTTCCGAATTTTATTTCCTTATTTGATAATTTCATTTCTTTTGCCGTTGATCATAAAAAATAATTTTTCAAAAGTTGCTGTAATTGAATACGCTGACTATTGGGTGCTGTACTTACTATTTGTGCTATACTTTATTGCAGTTATTAATTTCATGTTTGCGCTGGTGGCTTTAATTCGTAATAGTAAGTATAAAACAATTTGTATATGTGTAGGTGAGAATGTAGTAGAGTGGTTCTTCTCTTTCTCAATCCATCTCAAGGTCTCAATCCATAAGGCTTTTTGAGTGATCTAAAATTAAGTTCAGAAAAATGATTATGATTGTTTGGGTTTGGGTGTCTCTTTTTTATACATTTAAGTTAAACACCCAAAAGTTACCTCAACCCCACAAAGTTGATTTCATAGGTATATACATAAATTTAAATATACGTCAACCCCACAAAGTTGATTTCATACGTATATGTTTAACCACTTATACCTCAACCTCATAGAGTTGATTTTATAGTTATATACTATAATTTATGTATACCTCAACTCAACAAAGTTGATTTCATAGGTATATACATAAATTTAAATATACGTCAACCCCACAAGGTTGATTTCATACGTATATGTTTAATCACTTATACCTCAACCTCATAGAGTTGATTTTATAGGTATATACTATATTTAATTTATACCTCAACCCCACAAAGTTGATTTCATAGGTATATACATTAATTTAAATATACGTCAACCCCACAAAGTTGATTTTATACGTATATTTTTAATCATCTACACCTCAACCCCACAAAGTTGTTAGGTATATACATAACTTATTTACTGTTTTGATTAAATATTTATTAATATTTGTTATCATCATGGCAGTATTAAGAAAACTAAATGCTAAATTGCTTTCCATTCAATCTATTTTAGATATTCATATCAAATTAATTAATAAAATAAATGTAGATGATCCTTCTACTTATAATATTTACAAAATAAGATCTTATAAAAGAATATGTTCTCCTCTGTTTGATGAATTACAAGAAATTTGCACTTCATTACTGGAATTAAATATTGATAACGATTCTGAAATAAAAAGAATAAATGATATACGTGCTGATCTTTACATTAAATATGTAGATATAGAGTCCGTATTAAATGAAATACTTCCTGATCCTAAACCGGAATCATCTCTAAATATAAGTAATTCATGCAATCATACTAATAACAATATTGAAAAACCTCATACTTCTGTACCTACTTTCTACGGTGATATTGCAAGTTGGAATGCCTTTAAATCAAATTATATAAGCTTGATTCACAGTCAAGTTAATTTTTCTAATCTCAAAAAGCTTCATTTGCTTAGAAGTTATTTAAAGGGTGAAGCACTTGATAACATATCATACGTAGAAATTGATGGCAAAAACTACAATTTATGCTGGGAACTTTTGCTTGAAATTTACGACAGTACAAATCAAAGAATTTCTCATCACATTAATTCATTTTTAAATATCCCTAATTTAAATTTAGAATCTAGTGATAACTTGAGAACCACAGCATCCCTCATTAGAAAATATGTAAAGTCTTTGGAAAATAGTATTCCTCATATATCTGAAAAACGTTGGGATCAATATACTACTGCTTTAATTTTCAAAAAGTTAGATTCTTCCACTAGAGCTCAATGGCATTTGTCTCAAAGCTCTAAAAATGATTTTCTAACTGTTGATTCACTTTTATCAAGCATGTTGGAACGTGCCCATGAAATTGATGAGCAACGTGAATATTTAAAAGTTAGTGCGAAACCCAAGTCTCAGAAATCTGTAGTAGTTTCTCAGAATAATAAATGCTATTTTTGTAATGACAATCACCCAGTCCACCAATGCAAGACATTTTCTAATTGGACAGTAAGTTCACGTATTAAACAAGCCAGAAAACATAATTTATGTTTGAACTGTATGGGAAAAGGTCACCTTACTAAAAAATGCACTTCAAAATACTCATGTAATGTATGTGATAAGATGCATCATACTTTATTGCACTTATCTCCTTCGACCTCTAAACCACCTCAAAATGATTTAGCTATACCATCCACCTCTAGTGATACTTTCACATCTCAAACTCTAAATGCTAATCAAACTTTGCATTCAACAGCATTAGTTGAAGACATTGATGATAAAGGTGAATCTATTATAGCAAGGGCATTACTTGATAATATAAGTCAAACCAGTTTTATAACTAAACATCTAGCTCATAAATTAAGTTATAACTTAATGAATACTAGTGTAGTTATATCTGGAATTGGCAATGCATCAACAAATATAACTTCTAAAATAAATGTAAATATACATTCTTTAACTACACAGTTTAATTGTCTAATTATGGATAAAATAACTAATAAAATACAGCACTCTGAAATAAATATTTCAATCTCTGTGATTTCTAAACACATCAAACTAGAATATCCACATTTCAATAATCCAAACCTGAAGCAACTTGCTGAACGTTGTCATAGAATTAATCTAATTTTATACAGCACTGGTTTTAAATTAGGAAATTGGATATCAAATTCACATATATTATTATCAGGTATCAAAGGTACTAAGTCGGATAAACATTTTATAATCGATTCTAATGATTCGGAAAATGTTAAGACTCTTAGAGTAAAATGGGATTCTGAATCCGACACCTTTAAGTATAATATTACTTTTAAGCCACCTGATAAATATACTAAACGAACTATTTTGTTATTTATTTCCAAAATATTTAATCCCTTTGTATTACTATTACCTTGCATCATTCCATTTAAAATTATGATTCAAACATTATGGTTACATAAATTGAATTGGAATGATGAATTACCACAAAATTTGGTTGAATTTTGGTTAACATTAATACAAAATTTACCAGAATTAAATAACTTTTTAATACCAAGGAAAGTTATAATCTTAGACTGCATTAATATAGAGTTACACGATTTTTGTGATTCCTCAGAAAAGGCTTATGGCGCCTGCGTATATTTTAAATCTTTTAGCATTCAAGGCGATTCACAAGTATCGTTAATACATTCTAAATCTAAGGTTGCACCACTAAAAATACTTAGCATTACTTGTTCAGAGTTATGCTCAGCTTTAATATTGAGTACAATGACTCAAATATTAATAAGCACTCTACCTATCAATATTAATAAAGTTATACTTTGTTCTGATTCGACAATAGTATTATCTTTGTTAAAACTTTCACCATATACTTTAAAGGTATTTATAGCTAATCGTATCTCTGAAATACAATCAATTATGATGGACCCGTTTCAATGGAGTCACATACCTAAAGACAGTAACCCTGCTGATTATATTAATTATTTATGGTGGTGGTCATGCCTTTTCTGGTTTAAACAATCTTCGGATTTGTGGCCTTTTAAATGTAAACCTTAATTAATATAATATTAATTATGCCCGTCCGATAATATTTAAAAATCGGTAAGGACTTTTAAGGAGCTTTCATTAAAGCAGCTTACATTTTTTTATATATATATATACTTTACTACTAAAGCAATTCATTTTGAATTTGTTACGGAATTGACTCAATGTTTCCTCGCAGCACTTAATCGGTTTATATTTCGCAGTGGAAAACCTTACACTATATACTCCGATAATGGAACTAACTTTGTGGGAACTAACAATATTTTAGCAAAATTTCATGCTAATGAGTCAAAGACTTCTAAACTTGCAGTTTCTGCTTCTAAATTATCCATTACTTGGAAATTCATACAACTCAGACCTCCACATTTTGGTAGGCTGTGGGAAACGAATGTAAAATCTACTTAGTCATTTGAAAAAAGTTCTAATGAATAGTTATCTTTCTGATAAAGATTTATATAGTCTTTTGACAAAAGTAGAAGCAATCTTAAATTCCCGATCATTATATGCTATGTCCTCTGACCCTAACTATTTAACTCCTATCACCCCTGGATACTTAATTATCGGTCGCCTCATTACTAGTATCACACCAGCAGCGCAACCTCCAGTTAATTTAAATAAAATGCAACGCTTCTCTCATATACAAGATTGTATTCAACATTACTGGAAAAGATGGTCATCTGATTATATCAATCACTGCCAACAAAGAAGTAAATGGAAGACAACTACTAGTCCAGACATTAAAATAGGATCTCTGGCCCTAATTAAGGAAGACAATATGCCACCAACCCAATAGGCATTAGGACGAATAATAAAATTATTACCAGGCACAGATTCACAAGCCCGAGTAGCAGTATTAAAACACACAATATGGTGAAACTACTAGAGCCGTAAGAAAAATTGCCTTACTACCCTTAGACAATCTTGATGCACCTGCCGATACATCAACGGGGGGAGTATGTTAAAGAAACAAACAAATATTTATCCTCAATTAAATATTTATTAATTTTCTTTTATTATTAAATTTACTTATTATCTTAGTCACCTTATAAAATTTGTAAATCATTAACTAGAATCATTTGTTTTCAGTTCATTCATTCATTTTTATAGCTTACCAAAGCACATTCATTTTTCAATAGTATTTTTTCAATAAAGGTTTAATTAATTACCAATGATTTTAATAACGAAATATCCAGCAAAACTTATACATAATAACTTTTGGGTGTTTAACTTAAATGTATAAAAAACAGACACCCAAACCCAAACAACGATTCTTTTCCTTTTTTAGTACTTTTCAATAAACTCCTCAAAGGTTTTCCTAATATTTGTAATGAATTCTAATTTTTTATAGAAATGACGAAATCACCCCATTTATAAGAACACGAATTATTTAACTTTGCTCATGAGCTTAGTTTTAGATCAGCTAAAAAATACTTAGGAGTAATGACCGTAAAAATTACGAACTAGAAATTAAGAACCACCCCAATGAAGAGTGATTCGAACATAGAGAAAGAAATGAGATCAATCGACACGATTACTTGATCCTTATGTTAACTTTTACAGCAAGGAATAAGTAAATAGTTTATGTAAAGGTTTCATTATTAGAAATAATAATACTTTCCGTTTGGACATTCTCTTCAGACACAGAATTGGAATAACGCCATTAATATTAATTGTTAACTATAGGAATTATTACTGCAGCTGTGTTCATTTCCGTGATTGCTCTTATGGACGCTCTTGATCCAGTACAGCAAAAAATAATAAAATATATATCCTGTATTTTCCCTAACGTAATTCTCCATTATGCTTTCCATACATTGAATGCATACGACATACGAGGTAAACGTTTAATTTAATCACTTATTTTGGTAATTATTATAATTAATCATAACAATACTCAGGATCTCGGAAAAACTAGCATAAAAAGAGATAATTGTTTTTGACGCAACAATCAAGTACATCATTTGTATTATCACACCTCCAACGCCTCTATAGCGGCAGTTCGTATAATTTTTATCCAAAAACTAATATCTAAAAGAGGTGACTACCCATCCCGCAGCCCGGATGACCACAATGGACTGTTTACTTTGAGAATACCTAAAAGACAAATTTACATCAGCAACACAACATGCAAAGTTTCCAGTATTAGATACAGAAGTGTCAAAACAATCAATCACTCACATGATGTAGCATAATATTCAGAAAATTAAACCCTCATTTATGTACTTAAAAATATTATAAACCGTTCTTAATTAATACCGCTTGTTTATATTTTATGGCCATTCAAAATGTTAAGAGACTATTAGTCATCTCTTTACTATATTTTTAGTAAATACATAAACAGTAAAAAATGCTTTTTTCTTAGGAATTTTATACTCTTCTGTACCATAATTGTCGAATTTCTCTTAGTCTTTATCTATGTTGTTGTTTTTTTATTATTATTACAAAATATAATTGGCCATGGTATATTTAAATAAATAATTCATTTACACTTCACAGAGCAAAAATATAGTAGAATACCTAATACCTGAAACAGATATTCCACATTAACTCAATCCTCGTTTGGTTCGATAGAAACAGGTATAATCCGTTCCATCCAGTGCTAACAAATAAATTAGAAGTTTTGAATGTGCTGCATAAATTTTGGTTTTCTACCTACCTCTGTGCGAAGTGTAATAAATACCGTTTATAAAAACTGATTATTTTTCTGAGCTAGAAAAATATTTACAGATTTTCTAAAAAAAAAATGACAAAAAATTTGAACTTGTACAGCTAGATCATTGTAGCATCAGCAAAAATCGCAAATATAAGAAAATAACATATTTTCTTACACAAACGTAATAAGTATAAGTAGTATGCGGAATTTTGTTATGTGGAAATAATACAAATGTGGAATTTTTTTTTGTTAAAATTTGAAGTAAAAAGTTAACGAACGATGGATCAACACACAATACTTTTTTATTTATTTTTAATAAGTAAGAGTTTTTTAATTATGATTTCTATTATTTCAGAAAGATATTTGGATTTTTCAGAAGTAACTGCAAACGATAAACCTTTGCACATAGATTACTTCAGTATGATTGAAATTTACATTTTTTTTATTTTGAACGCTTTCTTTTACTTCTGTGTTCATTACTACATTACTAAAGTACTTCCGAGGCCCTTTTGCAAGAATCGTCGATGGTATTTCCCATTTTTAAACTTGGTGAGTCATTATTTGTTTTAAATGTATGTGGTTTAAATGTATGTACTGATTACACTGGCCAACGACATAATTTTTTTTTTTTTGGAAAATTGAGAACTGTAATCTTGATTATTTTTTATATGCTGTTCCATAAAATGTCTGACTTTATTTCGTAGCACTTCCACTTATTTAGTTGCAGGTTAATTAAATTGAATAAATTTTTAAGAATGTTTCATCTCCTCCATGAACAACAAAGTTGTGGCTTAGATTATTAGGAGAATTAACAAACACATCCCTTATAACCGCTACCGATGCGATTGTCTTTGTGTTATATTTATAGCATAGCTCATATAACAAAAAGACCTACACAGTTGTCATGTCCTTATTTACAACCCTCTAAAATACTTTCGCTTGCCAAAGTTAACGAGTCTGTGTGCGGTTACAGAAATACCCTCACGATATTTATCGGGTAAAGGATTATTTGATCCTGAGTCTTTGATATCTTTGGATCGTCCTAATAGCATAGTGCAATCCGCGGGAGAGTGTGTGTTGTCAACGTTTAGTGCATCTTGTTAAGCCGGTGACGATGCTAAGATGGTTACAAAGTGATCAAACCAAAATTATTGACTTAGTCTTTTGGTAGCAGAGTTAAGGATCAGCATTGTGTTGACCAAAATTAGCGTTTAATTATCAGAAAACAAGTCATTACTGATGTTTAACTCTACTAGTCCAAACACATAAAAACACAAGGAAATTTTGTACGTCCACTTCGCTGTCTAAAGAGGAAGTTGACCATTTTTATCAAATTACATAAATCAATTAACCTGTGTTTCTACTATATGTGATAGATCAAATCTGATGGCTATTCTGGATTCTGGACCAAATTTTACCTACAATCAATTGAGAAATTACAGTCAACAAAATGTGTGTTGGTCAGTGATCAAAAACTGACAATTTGTTGATATTAATAAATTATAGTTTTAAGTTTTTATATTATTATCAATATTATTTTTTAGTTTATTGTGTCATCTTATGGTTCTTATATTATGTTCTGCTTGATATAAATATATTTTAAGGTGTGCAGATAGTATTTTAAAGGTTTTTTTTTAGCTTGAACCGTGTCAAAATTTTAGACCTATCCTGATCCTAAAATTAACTATTATTTATTGTTTATTGTTCGCCTTTCGGCTTTACAATCTACATTCTTAATACATTTCATATATTTCCACTTACAATTAAATTTAAACTATTGTAGACCTTCCTAAAATAGATCTTTGCCCATCTTTTTTTCCTGAAAACAGTAAAGTAAATCTCGTCTCATACTAAACATGACCCTCGCTTGATCCTAAATGAAATCATGATTCTCGTCTTATTTTAAGTGTGAGCTATTTCATTACTGTGTGAACCTCATTTCAACCTGAGGTTGTAAAAAGAATGTTAAGAAATGTATTTACGACAACCTGTACGACATAGATTTTATTGTTAAGAGATGATTATGAAATAATGTATTAGAGAGAGATAGAGAGATGCAATAATTAGTTAGATAGATATAGATAGTGTTATATTTGTAATTTATAATATTTCCCTTCACTTGGTATTTAGATAAGATTAGATTTAGATTTCGTTGAATAAAAATATATTCTATCGAAGAGTGCTAAATTATAAATAAGAGACGTTTTATTTTACCTAACTTAACTAATATTTGTAATAGCAAGAATTATACAAATCCACGGCAAGTACATATATCGTATTTTATTAAATGTTTTTTTTTAATTTTGAATATTTTTTTTAATCAAATTTGAATTCATAAAATACTAGTGTTTACCCTTTTCATATATAAATTTAAATATAAAAATATAAATATTAGGTATTAATTATTTATAAAAAAATACTATAATTGATTTATTATTATAATTGATTTATAACAGTTATTGTCATCTGTAATAACACACTGTGCAATATTTGTGATTTTAATAATTAGTAAAATTATTTTTAAGTCATTAAAGAAAAAATTGGTACGAAAAAGTAGCTCGTTAACGACAAAATTTTAATTAATTCATAAAAGAAAAGCTAGAAAACGAAATGAACTTTCTTCAAGATATAATAAATTTTTTCTGGTAATTTTGCATCTAATTAACAACAAAAAGGAAATTCAATAATTCTATAATCGTGTTCTTTAATTTAATCAAAATATATAAAATGTCTTTACATATTCATTTCATCATTCATTTATTAATGATGTATTAAACTGACAATATAAAAAAGACCTTTTTATTCTGACGTAAATCTATATATATATATATATGTGTGTGGGATCGTAAAAATAAATCGAGCATACAAAGTAATCATAACTATAACACCCAAACTAGAAAAGTCGTAAAAAAATGTGATTAATAAGTGTATATTTTGAACGGAAACCAAGTGAAATGTTAAAGCAATTAAAATGTGTGAAACTTCAAACCACTGATTGAATACGCGAGGAAATGTGCTTACCGAAATTAACTAAACGAATTCTTAAAAGTAATAAAAATAAACCTATTAAATCTAGCTGAAAACTAATGTAGGACTAAGTATATAACAACTAGAATTTAAGATGGTTTGTTCATTCATTGTTCTGTATTTGTATAGTAAATACCAACGTTTATATTGTAACCTTACTCTATTATTATCATCGTTATTATATTATGAAATAAATGTATTAAACAAATTATGTGATTCTTTATCATCCTGACAAGAAACTAAGATATTGCATAGTTGAATATTAGGACAAAAAACTAAAATTTTTATTCAGTAGCGGCGCAAATTTTTGGGGGCAATGTTCAAATAGAGTTCCAGCGTTAAAAAAAAATAAGTAAGTAAGTAATAGTAGAATTGCAGCGTTAAAAAGAAATAGTATAGTAAGAAATTTAGAATTAAAAACCCCAAATTTCTGGTAGCGGCGGGAGTTGAAACGGTATTAGCCAGAGATATTGAATTAAAAACATTTAAACTTTAGGTATGTATTGAGACATTAATTGTGCATATTTGCTTATAATTGGAAAAATAAAATTTATATTATTCAAATTTTAAAAGTAGGCCGGTTATTAAAGAAAAGCTATAGAAAACTGCAAATTTCCAAGGGCGCTTGTGGACAAAAACCAGAAATATCAAATATATAGAGATGAAAAGCTATAATTTCCCATATATGTTCTTGGATACAAACAAAATAGATACCTGTGTCTGAAATTTGGCAAATTTATTTCAGTTGTCGAGGTATGTGGTGCATATGCTAAAATATAAATTTTTGGTTGATATAAAAAAATACAATGGAGAAGAGGCGCAGATAAGGGAGGTAGCGAAGAAGGTGGATTTAGCAATGGAAGGAAGTTGAGATTATGAGAAGATGTGTTTGGTGCGGATATGCAAAAAGAACTATTGATGTTTGATAGACTAATAACGAGTGTGATGATATACGGAACAGAGATATGGGAGTGGAAGAAGCCAGAAAAATTAGAAGGAATCCAGAAGGGATGCATTAAATGGGTACTAAGGTTGGAAAGGTGCACGCCGGGATACATGATAATGGAGGAATTCAAAAAGGACAAGATGAGAATATAAGTAGGAAGGAGATTAATTAAGTTCGAGGAGAAAATGAGTAACGCTGAAAGCGAAAGGCAAGGACGAAGAAAAATTAGGATGGAGAGTAGAAATAAGGGTGGGGGAGGAGTAAATGGAGATAGAAAGAAAACTGCCTTTGTAACGCAGGAACGGCATTATCAATGCACATGTTAACATGTTGGTTTAAAGATGTCACCAGCTATTTTTCAAAGGATACTAGGTAACTTTTTAAGAAAGTATAAGTTTAATCATTCTGCAGTAAACTACATATATGATATCCTACTATTTTTTTAGAATTTTTCCGAGCACATTAAACATCTAACACAATTTTTAGAAGCTATAAAGAAGTGTTACAGTGAAAATATCTTGGTTATAACACATGGGCTAAAAAGTCCCGGGCTACATTACAAAATAATACAGTACGTCCAGTAAGAGAATTTTGTTTTAATATAAGATTTCCTAATACCGCAAACTCAGAAAAATGTATTCAATTTCTGGGAAAAGTTAATTTCTATCATGAGTATATACTTTTGTAAACATAAAAGCACTTATTGTGCTCACAACCAGTCTTTAGAAATATTTGATCAGAATTTGCAAATAAACATTCACACAGATGCATCTTTAGAAAGTATTGGAGCAGTTTTAAAGCAAACACAACCAAATGGACCTCCGCTACACATCGGCACCACGACACATGCTCAGCAGCACTGTAATGCTCTTTCCCTGAACATCAGCGGTTTTTAGAGCAAATTCTCTCGCCACGCTCCAGTGCTATTATTAAATAATCATGCAGTTACGGCCCATGCGTACCAATCTCCTAACAATTATTTTTATAAATAATACTTTACTAAATACCTACATACTAAATTTGATCCTTATAAGTATATTATTTTTAAACAACTGTTCGATAAGGTGCCTTTACCTTTACCTTGTTATAATTAATTTTAACTCATTTTACTGTAAATATAATTATTATCTGTTTTAAATAGTGCACAGCGTCTTATTCCTCATCATCCTTAACTTAAGCGCCTCTGCTCATTACCACTATTATCGTTCCCGTTCTTGCACTATGGATTTAATCCCTCTGCACCGGCGTCCACACTTCCAGCAGGGCATACATTCTGCAGTGCGGCTACCTCTCAAGATCCCCTATCTTCTATCGCCGCTACTTCGAATGGTACCGCTACGACATCCAGCTTCGCCTTCCTTTTCGCTCAAGCACTTCTAATTTAAAATTACATCAATTAATTTACATATCTAATGTTTCACTGTAAACTTACATTCTAATTTTTATATATTTGCAATATAATCTCTGTCTCCCCATTTACCACCACTATTGAAGTTAAATTGTTAAATTTTAGTCTTAGCAATCTATTTTGCACGTTTTAAATATTCTCTCTACTTTCTATAAATGACCATATAAAGAAATCCTCCACATACTAAACTTCAAAATTCAGCTCCTTAACCTCCCCCCGTCTGATTTCATAGCACTTTGCCAACAAACCCGCCTAGCAACGCTCTGGTTCTACTACTGGATGTAATTTTAATATCTAACATATGAAGATCTATTTTGCTTCAATTTATTACTCTACATGCAAAATATCATCATTTTACTTCTATATTGTTCTTGTATTCGGTTTATCAGCCCATGCCTTAATGTTACACTTAAGAAAATGTATTTTTTTTTATATTTTCGTTATTAATATATCAATAGCATTTTAAGCATTATTAGTAATATTATTATAGCATTAGTCTGCCCCAAATATCTTCATCACTGAACTAAATATGTCAAACTTTGATTTATTTATTTGAATTATTGATTTATTTATTATACTTATTATTTTGAATATGTTTACTCCGATTTCTAAGAAATGTATTTTACTTATTTTAGGTTACGGAGAGATTCTTTTTAAAGGTTGATATTAACCACAGATTGAAGATAAAAGCAGATATAGAGAAAGCTGCATTTGGTGCAACAGAGGCTGTACGGTTGTTTAATGTGTGTCATCACGCTGGTAGTTTTTGTGGTAAATATATATTTTTTATTATACCTATTATATTGTTATAACTAGTTTATATAAACTATCTAATAACATTTTTTGTAGTTAATTGTAGTAATGGTAATATTTTTGAAGTCCGAGTATTAACCATTACCATAGGTATACTAACCACTGCGCTACCATGGAGACTATTGTGGTAAATCGATAGAAAATTTCGAATATCTAATATCATTAAATTCTTGCGTAATATTTTATGCAATATTTTTAAGAAAAGTAATGGATGCTGTGTCCGGGGACTTTGCACCATCACTTGTATCGTAAAATTTTGGACAGTTGCCTTTAAACAAATGCGTACCAGCTTGGTTAAATGATTGTTCAATACGGCGTAAAACTATATTTACTAACATTAAAAACAATGCTAGACATACGTTGAATTCGGGTTAGAAGCAGGCGCTGCGTGCATCTCGAAGGAAAACTGTACTAAGCAACACTTTGCAAAGTAAATATTAAAGCAAAGTTATTATTAAATTTTAAAAATATGTAGGTATTTAAAAAGAACGTGTTTGTCATACATTCATTGACGATTTAAGTACTGGAAAGCCAGATACTACAACACTTTGGAAGGAGCATTGAGAAACCTGGCACAAATTCACGAATTCATCAGATCTAACCTTCATTGATTTTTTTATCATTTTTTTGCTCAAACTAAATCTTAGAGAACATTTTAACAAAATGAGGAGGCCTTCACATTCGTAAACAATTATTTTTTAAAACATGATGTCAGAACTATTATTTGGACAGATTAAACTGACGAATAAACTCACATCCGAAATTTTAACGTTCTCGCTCCTTTGTGACATTGCCTTCAAAATTTTCCGCCACTACTGAATAAAAGTTTTGTTGTACAATTACAAATATGAATAATTAATTTCTCAATACATACCCCAAATTTCAATTTTCTCTTGGTTTTATCGTCTTAACTCCTGCCGCTACTACAGAGAGCCTACGTTTAAATTTTTAACATTCTAGCTCTATTCTAACATTGCCTCCAGAAACTCTCGCCGCTACTGATCTTAAATTTCTGATTTCCAATTATTGGAAATTATGCTTAATTATAATCTCAATACATACCTAAAATTTTAGTTTTTTATCTTTTCTAGTTCAGATATTTGCAAAAGTTTGTTTTGGAATTTTCCAATTTTTCCAGAATAACTTTTCCAGCTAAATTTAGTAAATATTTCAGGGACATAGAAGGTCTTAGAAATTCGTCCACTATATAATATCGAAGATACAATTTAGATATAATTTAGAAGATACTATTATACGATTTTGATACGAAGATACGATTTTGATATTAAATAAATGTCGTTTAATAAATAAACACGCGTTCTTTTGAAAAATATATATTTTTTTAATTTCTTTAAATTTTATCGTTATTTGACAAATTCTTTCTTAAAATTTGGGAATATTTATTTCAATATATAATTTTATCTTTCTAACACAATTTATACCTTTAGATAATCTACTATTTATAATGTTCGTAATGTTCCACTTTAACATAGAAAACCCATAAGAACTCATAGATATTTATATATATATATAGAAAGTTATATATATATATATATATATATATATATATATATATATATATATATATATATATATATATATCCGGTAACAAAATCGTATATGGTATCTTCTAAACGGCGCCTACAAAGTTTTTTAAATTTTGATATTAAAGGTAAATGCTGTAAAAGACGAAATTCTAAGACTTTCTACGTCCCTGAAATTTTCCCTGAATTTCCTGGAAACCCGTAATTTTGGAAAAACTGGAAAATTCGAAAAAATACTTTTGCAAATATCTGACGAACTAGAAAAGATAGAAAACTGAAATTTGGTGTGTGTATTGAAATCATAATTGTGCACATTCACCAATAGTTGGACATTTGAAATTTAAGTTCAGTAGCGGCGCGAATTTCCGAGGGCAATGTTAGAATAGAGTAGGGACGTTCAAATTTAATATGTAGGCTCGCTGTAGACAGTTATTAATGAACAAAAATAAACAGCCCCAAATTTCCAGTGGCGGCGGGAGTTGAGACAGTAAAAGCCAGAAATATTGAAAAAGTAGTATTAAAACTTAGGGTATGTATTGAGACACTAATTGCGCATGTTTGCCAATAATTGGATTTCCAAAATTTTAATTCAGTAGCGGCGTGATTTTTTATGGGCAATGTCACAACAGAGCTAGAACGTTGATATTTGGAATGTGGGCCCTATATAGAGTGTCATTAAAGACAAACTATAAAAAACTGCAACTTTCCAGAGGCGGCGGGCGCGGGGGGGGGGCCAAAAACCAGAAATATGAAATATATAGAGATGAAAGGGTATAGTTTAGAATATATGTTTTTAGATACAAATAAAATAGATCTTTGTGCTAAAATTCAACCAACTTGTTCAGTAGCGCAGATATGTGGGGGGCACTAATGCTAAAATATAAATACAAAGCTGAAATTTAGTATGCAGATATAGATTGACGTAATAATAACGAAAATATAAAAAAAGCTACATTTTTTTAAGTGTAAAACTAGAGTGGGGGGTGATAAAGTACAAAGTACCCAGTATAAGAACAAAATAGAGGTACAACGATGATATTTTGCATGTAGAATATTAAATAGAAGCACAACAGTTCTCTATAAGTTAGATAGTCAAATTACATTCAATAGTAGAATTGAATTGAATTTTGGTGCGTTTGTTGTGCTGTGAAATCGAACAGGAGTGAGAGGTATAGGGGGGAAATAGTTAACAGCCCCAAATATCAAATTAAAAAAATAGAAACTACGCATGTGCATATTCGCGAAAAATAAATTTAACCTTAGTAGCGGCGTG